>LQNS02001154.1:1295347-1306588 GCA_001587735.2 Parhyale hawaiensis
AAGTTAAAGTTAAACAACTCCAGGACAATAGTGCGTTACACAAAGACAAGATGAACAAGAACGAAGAATAAAGAAGTCAAAAGAACTGACTGCAATCAAAAAGAACTGACTGAGAAGTGTTGAGCGTGGTGAGGTCGGCTTCTCCCGGACTGCTACCACTAAGGGATCACACCTGATTGTAAAAATTAGGGCGTCCCTGAGGATGCCAAAATTTTATAAAACTGTTGTATACAAAGCGATCGCTTATCTCGCTCATTCTAACACCAGCGAGCAGCTGCGTTGTTGTCATATATCCTACTGTCATCGGCTGCACTAAAGCCTAAATGTTTTAGAGTTTAATACTCGCGTTCGCTTAAAGAATGGAAGATACTTTTGAAAACTTTGTTCGAAATACTTGTAAAAAGTATAATTTTACTACAGCGTGTATATGAGAAATAAATTCATAATAATGAAGAAAAAAAAAGAATAATTTATTGCCGTTGAATACCTAGCAATATTAATTAATTAAGAATATAAATATACATAGAGCACAATATTCGTAACACTTCAGTGAACATTTGTCGTAAAAGGAACTTCATCCTTAGCGTCCTCTTCTTGTAGCCAGTGAGCTAATAAACTGTGCTGCATAGCCAAACGGAAACCACAGCTACGTTACAAACACACACGACCACAACATACACAGACACGAACCCAACACGCACAGTGACCCCAACTTTAAGGTACAGTTCAGTAATCAACGGTGAGCAGCTCAGAGGCCAAGGTCCAATAATGAGTTGTGCATGACTAAGCACTAACTGAGTCGACTCAATCCAGTACGAAGAAATCACTTCGCTGCTCCACCAATTTTTATCCGTTTTGTCCAGAAATTATTGCTCGTGATGGTCGATAGAGAGGTACTGTATACGGCAACGGTGGGATGGCTACAGCCCAATCAGTTTTTAGCGTGTCTATGTATCTGTCCTTCCGGACCCAGAGCTGCCAAAGCGCGGTGTTTTTGCACGATCAATTGATTTCTCAAGAATAGATTCGGTACCGGTACCAGCGTCAGAGGCCTTAGAAGCTGCTCAGCGGCCGAAAGAGAACTAGCCAAATAACAGGTACTGTTTCGTTGCAGCAATTGCCATTCTAGATTTAGCTAGAAGAGCACGTAAGGGCAGGCAAGCAAGTAGTGCAATCTACTAAGGCGTGCGCTGCAGCCAGTCTACTGAAGTGAGTCGAGAAGCTACGACCCACGTCGGTTCTACTTCCCCTCTGGTCTGAGTCACAGTCTTCAGCTGTGGCCGACGGTAATCACCGATGTACTGTTTCTATAAGTGTGATTTTCCGATGATGGATTTATGCAATTAGAATCCGATTGGCCTATTGGTTCGTCTACTGCCGCCTATCTAATCTAATCTAGTAACTCATTCTGCAGACTCCTAAAATATAGACACTATATCGGCTCAGTTCCAAGAAGATAACCTCAGTACAGTCTGATTGCTTCCTCCACAATCCAAAAAAATTTCCTTGGCTGACACCACACCATACCGAAAATTAGGGCCGCCGCTAAAACCGCCATTCCTCTTCTTCGCAACCCCGCGGCAGCCTGGAAGTATGTTAGGGTAGAGAAAATCGTGAAGTTGCACACTTCTGTTCTACCGATCAGTTCTGCGATGCCGTCTTGCTGTTCAGTGTGCACGGGGATTGGCTATTGCTAAAAGGATTCAGCGCGGATGGACTGCTCAGACTACGTGTCTCTGGATTTTCTCAGTTTCAGGATCTTCTGCTCGGGACGCCTCCGTATTTTGAGAATATCGGTTTGTGACATAAGTAAAGGTAGAGTCAATTGCACCTCATCCTCCATTGAGAAACCCTCATGCACTGGTTCGTCCAGCGAATCTAGATCAACTGGCCATAAAGGAGTACATTCGGCTTCAGAGTCCTGCTGTAAATTGTTATGTAGAACAGAACAACAGATCAATTGTCGTTCTATATCAATTGAAATGAGCCATGCTATTAATAGAATCATCCTCCACCTCGCTGAATCAAGATAGCTCAAATATGGCGTACCAGTCTATGGTCCAAGAAATAGGCCTGTCATGTCCAGGAACTTAACTGGTTGTATTGAGCTACATCTGGCCTGTAAGGAAGGAAATTTCTGCAGGCATCTTAGGTTCTCACGTAGTTTCGATTCGAGGCAAAAACTAGTTTCTTGAGAATAAGACTTGAGTGGTTATGTAATCTATCATCAGCAATGTTTGCGGCAATTTTTCATATTTTTTTCTAGACTGGTGCATTTCTTTCAAGTTTTACCAAACTAATCCACTGTAGTATACTTGTGATTACAAAAGAGTAGCAAATATGACCAGAGAAACAATGCACTTTTCGTCTAATAAGCACTTTATTTTGCGTGACAATAAAAAGGGGTCGTTAACTTTTCACGTGCATGATTATTGAGCGTGAGTATTGAAAATGGAACATCTGTTAAGTCACATTCCGAGAATTTTGACAACTGTTATTGGTCTTATCGCAGAAAAAAAAATAGAGAACTAAGCCACTTTTTTACACGGATGAGACGTGAAATAATAATATACGCCATATTTTTTTCGTAAGCATTTAGCTTGACACCTTTTGTCGTTTTAGTCTCGAACGAACTGATTAGGAATATTTTTAGCTTGAAGCTTTAGCGTGAATAAGATCTCCACTACCTGGTGGACAAGAAATGGCAGTTTGAACACTAATGTCAAAAGAAGTCAATGTTGTCTGACAGGGAGCGTATATGATTATCAAAGATTGAGAAAAGTATGGGACGAAGTTTGGACGATTTTAGAAGTCCAAATTTGTTTTCCAGGAATGAAGAGGGTGGAGCTGGCAGCGTGAGGGCGTAAGTGCTCAGTTGCAAGTAGCTAGAGAATAAATCCAGTTACAATTTGTTCCTGCTGTGGAAGACACTGTCGGCAACTGCGGATCAGCTGAACATCAATAAAATAGTGGGATGTTTATCACCGGTAGATACGTAAACTAATTGATAACAATAACTACATTGCCTTAGATAATGGGGGGGACGTTATAACCGGACTAACTACTGTGGAGAAGACAAGACTGCCCGGGATATTTGCTAAGCTGCCTGGCTGTAATCTGCAGGTATTTTGTCCAGAAGTTTGGAGAGCATTGGATAACTGCAGATTGGTCTGTAGTTACAAAAGATATATCATTGCTCACCAATTGCGAAACGCGGAATGAGGTGCAGCAGGCTGCATATTCAAGTGATTCCCAGCACGCGATGGCAGAAATGATGCGCAACGACATGTTGCCCGATATAGAGCTTTGCCATCGATTGCTGAAACGCCCCATAATCTCGCCATGCCAGAAGCGATGAGCAGCAGATAATTTTGGATGGATAAAACCATCCGCTGACGTCTGGTAAAAGTACAGACGGATTTCTGAAATAGTGCACTTTTGTTGCAGCTCGACATAGTCACCCTGTGTTTCTCTCTAGAGTAAGTTGGGCCACGGACGCGTCTGCTGCAGCTCTAGACGCGCAGCATTTACTGCCAAGAGAGATGGGACTCTCACAAACGAAAATTCGGACGACTCTCATACTGCTGCTGTTGCACTACGTTGATTCTAATCTGAACCGCAGGGCTTTCGCAAAGGCAAGTATCTGGAGCATCTTACGGACGCTTAAAAATCAAATAAGACTTTTTGTAGTTTCTGTTGCTCAATTAAAATTCATTTGAATGCGTATTCTCCAGTAGTGCAGGCATGCCTTGGTTAGAATTCGCTTCAATTGTGAACAGCACCTCGTAATTTAAACAGGTCATTTTCAGGAACTGCAGATGAAGGTGAAATTTATTGGATCGTTTTCAATTGTAGAGGTCACAAAGTAGAATTGTAGATTCTTTATTTTAATCAGAAAAAGAGCTTAAGGTCTGTTTTGACCAAAGTCATCTAAGAATTGTCTTTGCTTTCCTTCTACTAAGTCATCTTCCTCACGAATCGCGTTGGAATTTCATCACCCGTAAACGATATGAGAGAGGTGATGTTTTCGTTGAAGATTTAAGTACATTTCCATGTCTCTCCACCCAATAAGTGGTCGAAGGAGTTGAGCAATGTTCATAATTTTTTGTAGGTAGTTTGGTGGGTTGACCTAGATGTGACCCATGCCAAGAAACTAGACCTAGCTGGCCATAAAAAATTACAGCGTTCAATCTTCTCCATCGCGGCAGATCCTTTGGAGCATGGGGCGTTCTATTTTTTTCATATGTTATTCTTAAGGAGGTAATATACTGAGGGAGGAGGGGGCGTAAGGCGCTTATTTTGTTGGTTCACTGCATCCATAGGAAACCCTAGGATTAGCTGGCAATCAAAAATGTCTTTATTGAATTTACCCCATCTCGGATGATGGTCTTACGTCCCGAGGCGTTCGGTTTTCCTATGTTATTATTGAAGAGCTAATCTCTGGGAAGAAATGGGCTGTGCCCTAGCCTCGTTCATCAAAAATGACTTCGTTGAATTTGATCCCTACCGCGGGTGATGGTCTTACGCCACCGAGGCGTTCTAGTTGTTTGTATATATTTGTCTGTCCACCCAAAAAGTATTCGATGGATTTAAGCATTGTTCATTATTTTTGTAGGGAGTTTGGAGGGTTGATCTAGATGTGACCAATGCCAAAAAAAACTATACCTAGCTGGCTATAAAAAATGACGGCGCTGAATTTGCCTACACCGCGGTTGATTGTTTTACGCCACGAGACGCTCTACTTTTCTAATGTTATTTCAAAAGTCAATACCTACCTAGTTATTACATTATATTCAATAGGTTCATGCCTCCATTCCCGCGGATGATCTTCTACCGCCACGAGCCTTTCTAGTTCCTGTTGCTTCCGTACACGACCTTTATAAATATGGAGCGTCTATCTGGAGTCACGAGTCTATTGAGTCTCTAAACAATGGATTTTGTCCCACTTGGCAGATCATATTGGACAGCAAAACTTCTGTCAGGTGAAATTGAATGGTTGTTCGGCGATTCCCGTTCCTTAAACTTTGTAACAATTTTTGCGAAGTAAAATGATAATAAAAACTGAAGAATATGTATGTCGTTATTACTTTATCAGGGATTTCATGACCAAGGGCGAATTAGAAAACTAATTTTTTTCAGCTTGAAAAAGAGGATAACTGCCGCACCCTTTATGTAACAATATTTTCGCCGTCCTTTCTAGAGAGTCCTACTGAGTGGTGGGCAGAGTGCTGTTATCAAGGAATCTTACCATTTTTTCTCACCTGGCAAATATTTTTTCCTCAAAATCTTTTGGCACACAGGCGGCAGAAGTCACTATCTTTTGAAGATCTCTCTCCATATCATGATAAAGAGTCAGCAGATAACAATAGTTCGTAACGAATTGTGACCGAATGCAGTCGCACTCTACACTGGGCTAGCTGGTCTATACCCAGCGCATGTTGGTTTCTAAGAAGGTGGTGCGGTCGATTTGGCTGTACCACATATAGGCTTCATCGTTTCATTCCTCAAAGTCAAGCTAAACCGACTTTGCTCTCGCAAAATTCAAAGCTGCCGCGCATAAGCGGAATTACGGTTTTGGCTTTTGGTTTATCGGACATCCCTGAATTTTAGTAGGGCACTTGACCTATACTGCATACAGGAATGTTGGCTCCACCGCTCTGCATTGTGTAGTGAGTGCTAAAAACAAACCAAGTACACTTGAGACTGTTACGAATTTCTTCACAGTCCTCTGAAGTTTCGAATGTAATCAACTAATTATAGGACATGGTGTCCGACTCAAAAAGGCAAAGGCAACGCATTCTTATGAATTGCCCAACATGACAATTTTAAGGGTTTTTCACACAATAGACGAGCACACAGGACGAACTCACTCCAAGAAAGGAGAGGCTTTACGCACGGAAATAAATAGCTCCAAAAATTTCTGGCACTGATCCATCGGGTATGTGTCCTCTCTTTCATCATAGGGTGGCTCGGGTTCTCGCAGCCCCGCTTACTTCTGTGTTCCGTCGGATGTTACGGCTGGGCTCTTTTCCGGATGGCTAGCGTGTCGCTAACGCGACTCCTCTTCCGAAGGAGTCTCCGACTATAGACCCATCTCTATCTCTATGGGTCGCTTTCTTGAGAAGCAGCCAGTTCTTTCTCCAACACAGTAGGGTTTTCGTAGAGGCTTGGAAACTTGTGGTGCTCTGCTTCAAATATCTCATATGTTGCTGTTGGCTCTTGATAGGACTCCTGATGCAAGGCTGGTCCAGCTTGACTTCAGTGCTGCTTTTGATCGCGTGAATCACCTTAGGCTGCTTCATAAGCCAAAACTGATGGGTATTGGTGGTCCAGTTTTCGCAGTTATTTGTCAGTTTCTGTCTAAAAGACGCCAATGTGCAGCTGATGATAGGAAGAGTAGTAGAGTTTTGGGTTTGGTGTTTGGTGTCCCACAAGGTAGTGTTCTGGGCGTTTTATTTTTCCTCATGTATACAACAGACTTGCTTAATCTAGTTTTTAATTTACTTGTTTGTTGCGCTGATGATGTTAGTTTTGCTGGCTGTTTACAAAGTTTATAATCCGTTCAACATGATTTGGAAGTAATTGGTTCCTGGTGTTCTAGGCGGGGAAGGAGGCTAAGTGAGGGTAAGACTAAGACTATGCTCGTGCCTAGGTCACGTGCAGTGAAACCTGCTTTCCTCGCACTCATACTGAATGGTATGTCACTTTCTGTGGTTGATAACTTGGTAATTTTGGTTGTTTATTTTCATCCAAGTTGACGCTTGAGCCCTACATTTGTTCGGTTGCCTCACGAGCATCGCAGAAAATTTGCCATATGCGACGTGTTTGGAGGGTGTTTAGTTCGGTAGAGTTGACACGTCGCTGCTATAATTACTATGTCCTGCCCCTTCTGGAATACTGCTAATTAGCCTGGGATTCTGCTGCTGATTGTCATCTGAGTTTGCTTGACAGAGGAGTTCGTCGATGTGTGTTCATGCTGCATTGTGTTGTGCCTTGTGATCTGGCACATTGTCGCAGAGTGGGTGGGGTCTGCTCTCTTTATAAAATGTATAATTGCCCTAATCAACAACTGGCGGTTTTTCTTCCGGACCCATTTGTTCTGTTGAGGTATACTCGGAGTACAAGTGCTCTTCATAAGTTTGTCCTGAAATGCGTACGATACCGTACAAGCCAGTGTTCTCTTCGTTTTGGAATAGTATTGATGGCTCTACCTTTGTTTGGCGGGTACTGGCAGCTTAAGCAAACTATAAATAGAGCAATTCCGTGATCTATTGCTGGCCTGGTTGCGTGAGGGTTGATAACCTTATGGAGTTTCTCCGTTTTCACGTTCCCAGTCTGGTGTATCACAATAATAATGACTGATTTGAAGGGGAGAGACTCAAGCCTTAGGGTCAGCAGAGCTCAATTGTCTATCGAGTATTCCGTCCTACTCGTGAACAACTGCAGCCGTATACCGTACTAGTCCCTAGTGGGAATTATCTGCGGCACAAATCAATGCATGCGCACCTTTCTTACCTTCACCTTCTCATGTGAACTAAGCAGTTTCTTGATGACTGCAGAGAACAGTAAGCACATGAAGCTTACTACAGAACTGCACTCCATGCTGTGTGCACTAGCTGGGACCACACACTTTGCAATCGTACGCCGAACTCAAGACCAGACCTTCAGCTCCCTTGCACGTCGTTTCGTTACTCAAAGAAAATCGGTAGCGGAGATACCGTTCTAAATTTCTTACATTCAAACGGCCTGCCTGCTAAACTTCCTCGTATAAGATGAGCGTGCGATTACATAATGTAGCTCCGGTATACAAGGCACAGTGCTGATCATCTTCTTTCCTCAGGTGGACTCTAGCCAGCTGGGCACAAGCGGCCAGCTGGCAACTGTGGCGGCCAGCCTCGCTGCACCAGCTGTACCGCTCGAGATGTTCTGCACTACCAGCTGTCAGCACACCACCAGCTGCCGGGCCTTCTGCATAGCTCTCAGTAAGGCTACGAAGTTTTACATTTCTTGGCCTTGTACAAAAATCAACAGAAACATATATAACGACATTGGACTGCCGGAACCCGTTGAGGCACCTTAAGCCTATCCGCAAATAAATTTCCTTACTTTGATATTCCAATATACTAATGTTTTTCTGAATAAAAACACAGTCGCAACCATGTACTGTATTCACGGAGCTATATTAATGATGAGTTAAAATAATAAATTGAAACATTATCAATCTGAGATCTCCGAGCTCCTCTCGGCGTATTCTTCGCTGCAAGCAGGACTGCCCGTGAACTGTTGGGTCATCATCTTCTTTGCTTTCGCACGACAAAGGTGCTATATATTTATTTAACTAGTGCCTGACTACACGATACTTCACTGCCCAACGTTAAATTTCAACATTGAATTTTTTCCTATTTCATAGGGAAGGTTATGTGCGCGGTAACAGGAAAGCAAAAACGCAAACCAACACCCAATTAACATTATCAGGGTTTTAGAAGCGTACTAGACGGCCCGCGACCCGTTGGGTTAATTAATATCATCTTCTTCGTTGTCGTAAAACAAAGTTGTTATGCAGCTGCTCACTGGCCTCACGCTATATGGCAGTCCACCCACGCTACAATTCTCCGTATGGGTCACCATCACCAGCTTCTTTGCTTCCCAAAGAAGTGTTCAGCACTCTGCAGATGAGCATGTGGAAATATATCTTAATGTCAACATTTGTCATCCAAATTAAAAATATATACCTTTATGTTCAAAAATATTCATAGATTACACCAGAAACCAGTGAAAGTACAAGAGTATAAATTTTACTAATAATGAGGAAATATGTTTTTTATGTAGTTACATAGTGCAGTTCAATTTCCCGTATTACCTTTAAATTTAGCTGCATCTTCCGTACCACGGCTGCAATCGAATTAGATCTTCAACGCTCGATATTTTCCTATCTTGAAACAAGGAATCTAAGCGCAAACAATTAAATCAATAAGCAAATAAATAAAGTTCACAAACTTTTAGTATAATAAAGAGTGCAATCCTCATCCATTATCATTATATCAGTTTGGAGCAGAGATCATGAGCTTTAAAATAACGCCAAGATTAATAATTGTCCAGACCCTTACTTGAGTATCACAACCCAGAGATTGGGGTGAGGAAGCGTAGATAGTTCACTTCGAATGTCAAAAAAGAGAAATACAAAACAACACACTTCAACACCATGATTACAAAACATTAAATAAATACGGTAAAGAAACAGTACGTTTGTTTAATGGAGAAGCGTTAGGTTATATAAAGATCGTGTGTTTAGATGAGGAACGTAAGGTTAGATGATTAGCATTAGTTAGATGAGGAGCGGTAAGTTAGATACAGCTGTGTTATGGTCTATCTTCACTTTAGTTTTCCCAACGTGTTCACTCGTTAGAATGCGTTTCTGCCTGTGTTCAGCAGAAAATTACCCCGTGTTTTCAATTTTGTTTCGCTCCATTTAGAAATGAACGTCCCCTAACTAAACTTGCCTATTGACCCCTACCAAGAAAATATTTGACGGCAAATATTTTAGTAACTTTTGTGTCATTCAAAAAGCTGGATTGATAACGACGTTACAAAACATCGGAGAGAGGAGATGAGTGAAAGCATTCAAATGACTAACGTATAAATAGGTTTTAAGGGTGTTTGATGACCTAAGGATGAAGAGCTTTAGGTTCGGCGAAGAACGTTAGATTCAATGAGAAACTTTAGGTTAGAAACTAAGCTAAAGGTTAGATGGGGAGTGAATAGTTGAATATGAAGTGGTATGTCAAATGAGGAGTGTTAGTTTAATTGAGAGCCTTAGGATAGAAGAAAAGCGTTAGGTTGAATGAGGAACGTTAGGTTAGATGAGAAGCGTTAGGTTAAATAGGGAGCGTCCAATTGAAATCGAAGCGTTGGATTGACTGAAGAATGTTCGGTTGGACAGAGCAGTGTTAGAAAACGAACGTTGGATTAGCTGCGGAGCGTTACTTTAGAGTAGGAGAGTTACCGAAGCGCACTAGGTGCTTAAGGTTCGATATCGAACGTTAGGTTTCATAGAGCAACGTTAGACAACGAGCGTTATTTCAGTTGAAGAGCATTAGGGAAGATGAGCCACACTCGGTAAGATAAGGGCAGCGCAGATGCAGATGCCCAAGATTACATGAAACAATTAATGTTTGGTTATAGGATGTACAGTAACACATATGACAAGGGTTAAGTTAGAGGTACGTTATAGCGGGTGAAATGCTTAGAAAAAGTTAGATGGAGTTCTTTTTGTTTCAGTGGTTCATATTATGGGTTCATATGTACCTACAGACCCCTGTTGGTTCAAGCACGGTTTCCCTACTGGTTCATGATTTTTGAAGCTACTGTGCCAATGTTACGTTATTTTTATCCCATAGATTATAGAAATTGCAAAAGGAAAAACATTAGTTTAATCAAATAGCTTATAATAATCTTTTACATTAATTTATTTAAATTGGGAAATTCTAACTAAAGTACAGTTACCTTTAAATGCTTTTGCTCGATCACAAAAACGTAGTTTTTTCCTAAAAAGGCAAAAACAGCATATGCTAACCATCTTTCATTGCAAATAGTCATTAGGACGAGCCAAAATTTATTAAAAAGAATTGATGATGGAAGCTCTCTGTATGTTAATAATGAGCTGAGTTAGATTAGATTAGATAGGTGGTAGTAGATGAACCAAAAGGCCCATTCCCAAAAAGACACCGGGACTTACACCCCGGCCCTCTATGAGCTATTGCCATTATGTTAGTAGGATGTAGAGGACTGGAGAAACGAGAAGAGAAAAAATGGAAGACGAAAGATAAAAAAGAAAGGAGAAAAAATAAAAAAAGAAGGGGAGAAGAGTCTACGCCAAAGCGATGGTCATTAATGCCCGCAAGCATGATCGATGGCCGCTGATATACGGAGCCTGGTTATATAGCTAGATTGAGCGGAAGTGAGAAGAAGTCAGCTCAAAATGGCCTGGGAAGCGTTGCCTGCTTGCGACTCGTGGAGAAGGAGTTCTTAGCTGTGGAGGATGTCTCTCCCAATGTATGTCAAGACGATTTTTAAACGAGTTGACTGACTCCGCACCAACAACGTCGGAAGGGAGTCTATTAAACGATTTAAAGCATGAGCAACCAAGCAGCACGCAATCAGTGTTCGACAGGTTAACAGAGACCATTCGGTCTCTCACGTCTAATATTTTCACTTTGGAACATCAACTACTTGTTGACGCTT
>LQNS02001154.1:1325019-1339067 GCA_001587735.2 Parhyale hawaiensis
CCAAGGATGATGAAACTTACTAGGTTAACGCACGCGAAGCTGCAAAGCACCATGGGAAATGAGATTGTGACGTCATAAAGTCGTAGTACGTTGATTAGTAGCTAGTTTACATTGTTTCTTCATCATTTAAGTTGGGCCTCCAGAGTGTCCTACAATCTTTATAGTTCTATAAAAGATGTATGGAAGCATCTACAAACTTTTTTTTAGCTCTCTGTAAGATAAAATTTTATATTATTTCGGACAGGATCAGTAAAATGTGGACCTAAGCTGTTTACAGAGCCTCTTCTCCTAATCGTAAAAACTACAGCATCATAGGAACAAATTATGGATTTAACATTCGACAGTTTCAACATCATTCCACAAGACAATTTAGGTATGAGGAATACGGTTAGGTATTTTTTTGCAAATTAGTTAACGCGAGTCGGACGCGACCCTACTGTTATACTGCTGTAACGCACGCAGCGTAGAGTAGCTGAGGTTTTTTTTAATTTTACCTAGCAATTGTATGGCTTTTGCGTATTATGTATAGCCTTCAGCTTTAACATTGCTTCGCCGGAAGGAAAGTCACTTGTTTCTCTGATGCTCTAATGTTTTCTATACCAATCTTGGTTCTTCTAGCTCGGCGTTCAATCATAGGCATTTGAATAAATTTTTGTTGTAGGGGTTTCAAATTAAAGAGGATAGCAGGTCATTGGTAGACGACAAGAATATATAAAAAACATGAAAGTTTTCGACTATATGATTCCATCTTCAGAGTGCCATATTTCTCTCGATAAAACTCACTTAATAAGTTGCATTTTAAAAACGATAAACTTGACTCCAAAAGTGCGTCTGACACATGCGGGCATTTGCCGGGTTGAATTCATCTGCTCTTATACAAGCTTTTTAGCCAACGTTATTTCAAGATTTTATTCTTCAAAGAGCTAAAAAAATTCGTAGATGCTTTGATACATATTTATCTGTAACTACATATAAAGATTGTAGTACACGTAGGACACTTTGGAGGCTCAAATGAAATCACGAAGAAACAATGTAAAAAGGCTCCGTATGGAAGCTCCGCGTGCGTTAACCTTGTAAGTATTATCATCCTTTACATGAATCTAAGTTATGACCAGCTTTTTTGCCTGTACCAGAGTAAATATTCGTACAGTGGGGGAAGAAGTATTCGTACATCATGAAATTCTTTATCTAAAAATTTAACGAACCAAAAATAGATATATTGATACATTTTTTTATTTTTACGTTAACAATACTACGCAACAACAAAACAAGTAAATTCCCATTGATTAGAAATTATATAACAATTTATATATTGTTTGGGTTAAAAGAGTATTCGTACAACAAAAAAGAATCTCAAATAAAATTTAATATTTAACTGAAATTAATCCCTTCACATATATTTATTTTTTTTTTTTTTCAAACCTTGACATGTTTGCAGAGGGATATTAGCCCATTCCTCCTTGAAGATTTCTTTTAGTTCCGGAATGGACCTCGGCCTCCTCGCATAAATGTTTAATTTTAGAAATCGCCGCAATTTTTCATCGGATTGAACTCCGGAGATTGGCTTGGCCATTCTAGTTTTCGTACATGATTACCGGCCGACCATTTCTTCGTGGTTTTTGCCGTATGTTTTGGGTCGTTGTCCTGCTGAAAAACGAATCCTTGCGGTAGTCCGAGATTTTGAACCGACGCATGCAAATGTTCCCTCAAAATGTTCTGATACATGTGAGCGTCCTTTCTGCCTTCTCTGATGTGAATGTTACCTGTTCCACGTGATGAAAAGCATCCCCAAACCATAACGTTACCACCACCAAATTTCACAGTGGGAATGGTGTTTTTTGGTGGAAATGCCGTTCCGTCCTTCCTCCAGGCATGGTTCTTTGGAATTCATCTAAATAGGTCTATTTTAATCTAATCCGATCACAAGACATTTTCCCAAAAACGACTCAGGCTCGTCGCTGTGCTCACGGATGAATTTCAGACGAGCTTTCCTATTTCATTTCGACAGAAAGGGAGTTTTGCGAGGAGTTAGAGAACTTAAACAGTTTTAGTGCAGCTCGTGGCTTATTGTACGAAGGCTAACGCTTGCCTCTGCTGCTAGCTAGTCATGCTGAAGCTCTGTGCGAGTAGTCATGGGATTTTCGAAGATTTTTTTAAGCTCCAGGAGAAATCTTTTGCTGCCTACCAGATCTAAGTTGGTTTTCAGCGGTTTCCGTACTTTTAAACCTTTTGATAAATGACGCGATGGTGGTAAGCAGTATTTTGAGTGTCTGTGATACTTGCCCATAACTTTTTCCGGATTTTCATTATTTAATAAGCAACTCTTCTACAGAATTCGTAAGCTCCTTTTTTTATTTATTTGCTATGGTTATAGCCTTCTTCCACCGATTCATACGAAATAATGACTTCAAAGCTGCTCATGGACTGCAGTAAACTTCTAACGTAAAATCCAGAAAGTTCTGGAAAGTTCATGACCAGTCAAATCAATTTTGAAATTGGAAAAAATTATTTCCCACGAATGCCTTTTTCAAGCCCAGTTATGCGAAATATTATATAATTCATGTACTTCATTATAATTTTTGGTTTTGTTGACGTATATCAATCGATAAGTTGATAACACTTGAATATAAATACACCATCAATTTATTTATTTTTCGTTCGCTAAACTTTTCGAAATAAATAATTTCATGGTATGCGAATATTTATTTTCTTCGCTGTATGTGGCACAGTATTATTTGAATTAAAAGTACTATTTTGAGATGAAGTGAATTTATTTTATGTTTTAATGGGCTAAAATGGTATGGCACCTCTTCTACCCAACAACTTGTACCAGCTTTGTCCGTAGGCGCCCTTCTCATTAGCATACAATTCGTTAAATTTCAGTACCCCACAATTATTTAAAATTTACCAAATTACTTAATAGATGCCCAGACAAACAGCGTTCCAGAGAATGAAACAAAGTGAGATACGAATAATATCTTCAGCGACAATGAGCCTTAAAACGCAACTAAATTTTAAGGGGCAGAAGCTCGCGACTTACCTTGGTGAAGGTCTTCTGTAGTACCGCCGAAGAGACGCTCTGGTCCACCACAAATACGACAAGAAGTGTTCTCCAGATCAGGGGCCTCATGTTGTGCTACGCCAGATGTGGTGGGGGAGTGGCAAATACTTTTCCGTAGTAAAGGCTGGCAGACACCTTCTGAAGTGGAGGCTGGCAGACGCCTTCTGAAGTGGAGGCTGGCAGACACCTTCTGAAGTGGAGGCTGGCAGACACCTTCTGAAGTGGGGGCTGGCAGACACCGTCTAAAGTGGAGGCCGGCAGACGCCTTCTGAAGTGCAGGCTGGCAGACGCCTTCTGAAGTGGGGGCTGGCAGACACCGTCTGAAGTGGAGGCTGGCAGACACCTTCTGAAGTGGAGGCTGGCAGACACCTTCTGAAGTGGAGGCAGGTAAGGTAAGGTACGAACTGACTGAACAAATTCCCGTTCCTGGCACGCCTACCAGCCAAGCAATCTATACAGCATAGCTGGGCTCGGCAATTACGCGATCAGTTGCTATTACCAAGCCAGTTGCTATTACCAAGCCAACTGAAAACAAAGTTTGGGCGATGAGAGCCATGAGCAACGGTAACGAGACATGAGTGCTGTACCAAGCGTTGAGGCTTGGAATTTGCAACGACTTCAGATGGCGCGTGGCAACTAATGTGCTTTCTGGGAACTTCTTCGTGAAGCTCTTGTGTGGCTGAAGTGACCTTGACCTCAACAGTTCTGAATGCATGCATGACCAGTTCTCTTCAGAGAAATTATAATATGAGACTATCGCCGATCCCTCCAAGATAGCACATCCCTGTAGCAAAATTGCTCTCTAAAATGTCCTTATATATAATATATGTGCTGTCATAGACCACGTAAGATGTGGTCTATGGTGCTGTCATTCCCTACCCCTGAAAATATTCTTAGAGTATTATTTCTCTACCTCAATCCCCTAAAAAAGGCCCGATGGAATCGTTCCCCATCCCCTCAAAAGCCATTGGAGTGGCATTCCCCCACCACCATGAGGGTCACATACCTTCAGTCCCTTACCTTCATAACAAGCCTGACAGCATCATCTTCTTCCTACCCCTCTTCTCCCAAAAAATACTCTTTGGAACGTCATTACCATCCCTCCACCCAATAAAAATATCTAAAAAAAAAAAAACTCATTGTCATTTCCCTCACCAGAGAAGCCTTGAGAAAAGAAAGTTTCGTCCCCTCCCAAGTCTCCGTAAAGAAAAAAAATCATAAAGCCTGAGGGTCGTTGGTAACCTACTAGGAAAGTCATTATACTGAGTCTGTTGGCCAGCGCGTGTCCGTATGAGAAGTGTCTTCTCATGACCAATCATCACCATGAAATTGCTTCTTCTGCAGCCGTCAGGCAAGAGATGTAATGAGACTTACTGTTCTGACTGAAGACGTCACCTTCTGAATCTTCGGATGTAGTTCAGGTGACGTTGCGCACATCACTTCACATGTGTGGAGTCACGATGCTGGATGTCTTCGGTTGGGGTAAAGTTAGCGACCAACGAGAGATCCAGCAGCGAATTCTCTCCACAGTGCACGTATCTGCTCAGCGCTGGTCTATCTGGTATTCTTTTTAACTGAGAATTATGCTAATTTTTTTTAACTCTGTGCCTTTCATTTTAGTGCCGTTTCGAATAAGCGAAGGCACTTTGCTTGCACCCCGTATAGCGAACCTGTAGGATTAATTTGCCACCAGATAATTTTCCTGCGAAAATCCTCAAAATTGACAAGCTTAATATTTCATCCACGCTTTGCTTTATGTTGTGTAAGTCGTTGGACGATGGGGATAATACCAACCTCTTATAAACACCGTTAAAACACGTAGTCATTGCTCCAATTGCCAAAGCGGGGAACGAAACGCATAGAATTAAATATTTAGTGTGAAAATGTTCAAAAGGTGTTCCGAAAACACGTAGTGCTCCATCTGGATATAGAGAACTTTATACTACTCATATCGAAACAATATATTTTATGACATAAACGTTCCACCACTGCACAACTGCTGGTGTACTACGATTCCATTGTAGAGTCATTGCATCAGAGGAAGATTAAAGACTTATTATATTTCGATTTTGAAAAGGTTGACAACGGAATCCTAATATTAAAATTTTCTCGTATACGTGGAAAATGTATTCGGTGGCTAGAAGCATTCCTGTCTAATAGAACTCAAAGTTTAATAATCAGCAACAAAGTTTCTTCAAGACAGCCGGCACCGTGCTTGGGACTGTGCTTTTTCTTATCACTATCATTGAGATAGGGTACGGATGTAACTATGTAGTTTTTTCATCATTTGCTGATGATACTCGAATACTAGTTGTTATGCAATCTGTGGAAGACGTGCTGTCTGTTCAGCAAGATTTGGAAAATATCTGGCAGTATATGGTAAAAATAAAATGTGATTCATTGAAACGAAATTTGACCTGCAGAGATATAGACAAATTTGGCACTCTTTGTATTTGCCACAGCATATAGTATACCAGTGATCAGCATGAAATTGAAAAAAAGAGACATTTTTAAGAAATCTTTGAGCGAGAATGCAAGATGATGCTACCTTTGAAGAACATATAGGCCTAGCTGGAGTCATTGATTTTGGTCTGTAAAAGTTAGGTAAGAGATATTTTGAAATTTACTGTAGCACGGCCGTCACGTAGGAGCTGGTATGGAGTTCGCTGTTCTACCGTCATTGGATAAGACATTTTCTGAAGCCGACTGCTCTGCCTAAATCAGGTAAGAGATATTACGAAGCTCTCTGTTCTGCCGATGTTAGGTAGAAGGTATCCAAGGGCAGGGCTGCGCCGCTGGCCTCCGTTACCACAGGCCAACCAATCAATAGCTATTAACTGAGAAAGTTTCGCAATTGCGCGAAATTGCATATTCTCATGAAATTGGCACCACTTGTTTTGCCACTTGTCTGCAGGGTTTTCATTTACGTCCACTAGAATATCAGAACTGGGTACCAATCCCTAAATCGTTGTGATGAATCAACTCAACGTTTTCATCAAAATTCAACTTCTTCGTTACCTTTTGAAATCCCTATGGACCTAATTAACTTTCGTTACTCCGATTGCCGTATATATCACTCATTTACTTTTTTATATCAGTGAACGCAAGTTCAAGAGGAGTGCTTTCATACCAAATTTTTGTAGCTGCATTGAAGAAACGTTGCAATTTACTTGAGAACTTCGGTTGATATTACACTTGCGTTCGCCAAGTATGTTGTGTTTTCGTCGAGTTTGGTTGCTTGTCTGTCTCTTTGTTTGTCTGTCTGTCACTAGAATAATTCAAAAAAGTACGGGTGGATTTACGAAATTTAGAGGGTGTTGATCTATTCAACCGATTGTTTTTCTGTCTATTTTTTCTTAGTAGTAGTAGTAGTAGAAGTTTCTACTAGCGCTTGAGTGGCACACTGCCTATATCGCGCCGAACTATTCCTGTGTTTAACCACAGGCTCGTGCGCCAAATAGGGCGCGTGTTAAATTGTCAATGATTTTTGTCTCGGCTTTTCTACCGGTAGGTCTCAGAGTGGTCAGTGCGCTACTGACAGGAAAAAGGCGCAAGTTGAGCATCTCCAACGCCCGGGCGCGGCTGAACGCTGTCGCTCAGTTATGCCGCTCAGGGGAAAGAAACGAAGTACAAGAAAGTAGAAGTCTAGCGGGAATAGGTCAGCCACCTCAATCGGCAGCCCACCTCCCGAAACAGAAGGGGAAGTATTGAGAGTCTACCTAACTTTACAAAAATAACCTCGTCAGCAGGAACTGCGGCCAGATGCTACATCCCCTGAGGAGAAGGCACTCGGGACCCTTGGGTGCGTGATGCTCAAACATATTGTGGCAGGGAATGGGCCCGCTATTTTTTCTTAGCGTCATAACTCAAAAAGTTATGAACGGATTTTTCATAACATTTACATGAGTTGTTTGGTGCACTACGAAGTGAGCCATTGGCGATTTATTAGTCTGTTTTTCAGTTTGTCTCTCATTTTATTATATTTGTTAGCATAATAACTCAAAAATATTTGAACAGATCTTTATGAAATTTATGGGTGTTGTTAAAAGTTCTAGAAGACACAATTTTGGTGATGATCTGTGGGTTTGTTTATGAATTTAACTAATGTTTGTGAAATTTTTTTTTAATACTTGACTGAAAAAGTTATCAGTGGATCTTCAAAAAATTACAGAAGCTGCTACTACTGTCAGGGGGCACAAATAACTATATTGTGTTACATATGAATGAGGAAATGTGAGTTTCAGAACCAAATTTAATGTTTTGTTACCGTTGCCTCGCTTAGTGGAGGTATGCTCTCTCAGAATGCTATAGTTAATTTAGTGTTTCAGGTGTATCAACATTTTTAATATTTTCTAAATTTTGTATTAGAGCCCTGCGCTTATAGTAGCTTTTTTCACCCGTCTTCTTAGTGGCTTGTACCTTTCTTGACGAGATGTTACACTTATTGTGATTTTCAGGTGCACGACGAAACTATCTGCTAAAATATTTCGTTAGAATTGATAAACGCAAAAGTTTTACAGACACTGAAAAAGCTACCCCAGTGAAAGCTAATGCTAATGGCATTCCTCCCGAAGGGATAGAACGCTCTATTGGTCGCCATGTTGACAGTGCGAAGCGATATTTGGCAGATCCATCACTTAGGAAACCTCGATCGACTTGTGGAGAGCTTAAAACAAAGATTACCCGTGACCTTCGTTCTGTGAAGAGGCAATTTCTCAAGAAAAAAAAGACAGACATCGGGAAAATATCTTACTGCGACAATACGGCGAAATATGCAAAAAACCAGATGTCGTTGGTACGGGACATAGGTAAGAACCTCAAACCTGGAAATCAACGTCCACTTACCCCGACACAGAAAATTACTGTTGCAATGGGTTCAAGGGCACACGAAAACAAACACGAGTGACATTATTTTCACAAATGAAAGTAGGGCAAGTCTTGGTGCACTTTTATTTCAGAAAAATATTTGTCCTGGCGCCGTGTGGGCTATGGCTTGCCACGATGGTGCGCAAAGGTTTATGGATGTTGTTCACGGTTCCCACTGTCATACGTTTAGCAGTACGGTACTCAAGGGTAAGGAGACACTGAGAGATACTTAAAGAAGTTCACTATTGAATATGTAAGGATACACCGTCACTGGTATGGGTATTATACAGTTGGCGTGATGGTTATAGTGTTGCTGCCAGAGATCACATGATGGTATTGAGCTGAGGCTGCTTGGTGTGTCCTCTATTTATACCTTAAGCGACCTAGTCGTGGCTCTCTCTGATGACAATTGCGAGAGCTTATGCGCATCTCAAGATGTTGAATGTATTGAGCATCCTGGCGCTGTCGCATATTCGTCGCTCTGAATTACGGTACTCACGAAATCTGATATAACCTATGCAAAGTTCACGAATCAAGCAGAAGAAAACGAAATACTTAGGATATATTCTAGTGACTCAACGGTTCCCGGGCAATCTAGTACTACTTTTAAATGCCGTAAAAAATACCGTTCAGTAATTTACCTTGACACCCAAGTATCCTCACCTCTTCCAGTGGCAGTTGCAGTTCCAGTGCGGAGAATGTGAGCACCCGCGCTTGCAGCAGCCCTTGCGTGCTGCACAGTTTTGCTGGAGGTCCCGGGAACGATCCCCATTCCTAGTGACCGATCTTTGTGCAAGGCGTTCGGCCAGCTGAGTCAGCAAATATGCTTGGTGAGCATAGCTACCGTGGAGAACTTGCCTTTGGGTATGGGGGCTCGGGTCGTTGAACCTTTCGGTAATTGCGCCACAGTTCGTAGCGACCCGTGGTCGGCTGCAGCTATACTTAGTCCTCTGGGGCCAGTTGGTCTATATCTGCTGCACAAACCAGTGCGTGTGGGTTTCCCAGAGCAGTTAGAGTTGGCTTAGCCTGTCTGCTTATTTTCCAAACTATTGTTTTTTCAAGTTTAGAATTCGTTTAGACTGTTTCCCTATTACATTACAAGGGCAGTCTGAATATACTTCAAGTTCACTGCCAAACTGAAAGATGGACAAAGAAATCAGCAATGCTGATCATTGTAATAAAGTGTGTACATACATACTTGCTTTGTCGAAATACCTGTTCCAACACTTTTTTAGCTTTTTAATCTACACACTCAAGCCAACAGTACGATCAAAGTAATGAGAGTTTGATCAGATGGGCTTAAAAATTCAAAATGTATACTTTTTGCTGCTCATACCAGACTAATCTACACCACAATAAGCGAGAAAAATTTTCTGGGTTATCTATCGATGGTAATGAAAAGTAGTAATTACCTTATATATATATATATATATATATATATATATATATATATATATATACTAGAGCACTCTGAGAGCGCATACCTCCGCCAAGCGAGGCAACGGTAGCAAGAAAATTCAAATTGGCTCTAAAACCAAAATTTTCTTTGTATAAACTCTAAAATCTAATTATTTGTGCATTTTGATAGTAATAACAGTTTGTGAAATTTTCTTGAAGATCCGTTCATAACTTTTTGAGTTATAGCTACTGCAAACAAACGTTATGACAAACATGATTCAACCATACAAACGAACAAACCGATAAAAACCAAAATTTAATCATTCATTTTTTTAACACTACTAACAACTCCTATACATTTTATAACGATCCATTTATCATACTTTTATTTATTGTGCTAACAAGCAAAAACCTAAAAACAGTGACCAACGAACGAACAGATAAACGGATCATTACCAAAATTTGGTCATTTACTCTTTGTTATGTACCTAACAACACATGTTAACTTCCTCAAAATCCATCCATAACTATTTGAGTTATGGCATTGAGGAAAATGAGGTAGACAAACAAAAAAATGGATGGAATTTCTTCACCAAAAGGTAATCATCTATTCCTCCTAACATACCTAACAATCCCTGTAAATTTCGCCCAATTCGGTTCATATCTATTAGAGTTATCTTGGCGACACACAGACTCGACGAATAACTAACCTCCTTGGCGGAGGTAATAAAGCATTATGTCTCACCCCATACATTCGCAGCTTAGCAATAAGAAGATCAGCACGAAAACAATCAAACGCCTTCCTTAAATCAAAAAAATAAATGAATTCCGTATTTTCTGGGATTAAAAGTAAGAAGAAAATCACTAACGATGGATAAAACGACGGATGATGTACCAATGCCCCTCCCAAAACCAAACTAACGCGGTGAAATGATATCATTTGCAGTAACATGTGCACTAAGACGTGAGAATATCATATTTTCAAAAATTTTATTAAAACTGATGGAGTAGAAATAGGGTACTAATTTCCAATAACTACACATTCACCCGATTTAAAAATAAGAACTACGCGAGCACATCCAAAATATCAGGGTAGATACCACGTTTAATGCAAGAGTTCATAAAGTTAACTAGTGTCTCGGAAACACCTGGATAAATTTCATGAAGCAGTGAGAGGTCGAGTTCTCCATGATAAATATTTTTAGTGTGAAACTCAGTAATAATAGACTCAACTTCAAGTGAACATGTAGGGAAAATATGACAAGACGCATTGCTTTCATCGATACCCTGTAAAATCTAGACGTCTTGCACAGGAAGAGCACTAGTCAGTGAAGGTGTAATTTGAACAAAGAGTTCATCAAAAACATCAACATTATTATTATAACTTATATGAGTCTCAATAAACAAATAAAGAAAATCAGAATCTGATATATTTGGAGAGCTGAACAGCGCTAGGCGATAACACAAAAGGTTATACGAGGACCATCAATATTGAGCATTGTTATCAGCACATACTGGATATGGCTGTATAGAAGAATCTAGAGTTGTATAGGTTTATTAAAAAATAAGTAAAATTACTAACAGCTCAAACGACTGCCAAGTGCCGAAAGTTCTGCAGTAGAGGCAGGCTAATGAGTATTCATATTAATGACAACTACACAGCAGCAGCATGACATGTGTGCCTGACTTCCGTTCTAGAGGTGCCGAGTTCTGATGACAGGCCAGCCAAGAGATCTTTGTTGCGTCCGGAGTCCTGAGTGAGCAATTGCTTGGTATGCGGAGCTGGGTGGGGGCACCTGCCTGACCATGAATGGGAGTGTAGGGGGGCTCGGGTCGTTGAACCTTCGGCGCCATACTTCTTTACGACCCATGGTCGAAGCTCTTCCAAGGCCCCCTAAACTACAGGCCTGGGTCTCAACGTCACAAAGTTGGTACGATCGGTACAGTCCTACGACAAACTCTTAGACGCAGCCAGATATTTTTGGTACATGTTCTGCATATTTTGGGCTTATCTTAATAGAAAGTTGAAACTCTCGTAATTTTGTAATTTATAAATAGTTTAAAGAAAAAATTCTATCCAGATATGTCGAAAATATCTACAGTAGGGACCAATAATATCAGGCCGCGTCCAATGAATTTTCCAGTGACTGTACGCAATCGGACCATTTTCGACGCCCAGACCCACACCTGTACTTTAGGAAGCCTTGGCTCTTCCGTCGCTTGAGGTGATAGTCAGCATTTGATGGCTACGGCTGTTGCGGGGGTACTGATCCTAGCCAGGAATCGGAGCATCCTGAGGGAGACGGGAGCTGGTCTTTGCATAAAAGCTATGCATCGATGGAACCATAGATGTTGCCTATCTCTGACTGACTGCAGCCGTACACTCCTTTCGAGCCAATTGGTATATGACTGTAGCACGATCTAGTGCGTGTGGGCTCCAGTACAGAGCGTGGCCAATTCTACAAGGGACGCAGCAGTGTGGTGTGGGGCCCTGTGTACAAGGGACGCAGCAGTATGGTGTGGGGCCCTGTGTACAAGGGACGCAGCAGTGTGGTGTGGGGCCCTGTGTACAAGGGACGCAGCAGTATGGTGTGGGGCCCTGTGTACAAGGGACGCAGCAGTATGGTGTTGGGCCCTGTGTACAGGAGACGCAGCAGTGTAATATGACCTCCTGTTTACAGGAAAAGGGGACAAAGCAGTGTAGTGTGGGGCCCTGTGCACAGAGGACGCAGCAATGTGGTGTGGCGTTAGGGAGCTATCATAATCTCTTCGCTCTCACACCGGCAAAACCTGCAGTTCGTAGAATGTCAGAGCATCATAGCCAATTAATGGCTGTTCACCAGCGAGGTAGCGCCCCACGATGGAGGTGTTGCCAGAGAAGCTGTACCACGTGTAGTCAGCAGTCACAGCAACACCAGCAGCATACACAGGGTTGGTCTTGAAATTTGTGGAATTCCCAAAGTAAAAAGTTACATCCGCAAATCTGTTCTTCCACCAAGGAATGACATCAATGGACTGTATCCTCACGTGGCGCTGCAGGTCGATTTGGAAGTACTGGTCACCGCTCGTGGCGCATGAGAACCGACTAAAATGTAAATCCGATGTACAGGCCAGTCCGTCGACCATGAGTTCCTTTGTGTACGAACTGGAGTGAGTCGAGGACACCGTAATGGGAGAGTCCTTCTTCAGCAGGTCATCACGTCTCCCCCAGGAGGTGTAGCACACTTTGTACACGGGGCCCGTGTTGTGATCGGCGCGTACTGCCACGTACAGGGAGTACAGGGCACACGTCTGCTCGTCTGAAAAAAGACAAATAATTGCAGTCTTACAAATTACTAAAATTAGTCAGTAGTGGAGAAAATAACAGGTCCAGGTTTTATACCTTTGATGTTTTCGGACCATACATATTTTGTAAGAGTATGAGCAGTAGTGTAGACTGACTGCAACTGCAGAGTATGGTTGCTGGAGAAAGCCATACACGCTTATGCTGTACCTATTCAGTGAGAACTAGAACGCCTCGTGACGTTGTACCAATACCCGCAGAAAACAGATGCAAAAAGCTAGTGAATGTAATAATGGTAGTTCTTTAATAATAACGTAGGAAAAAAATAAAACGCCTCGTGGTTAAGACGATCTGCCCCGGTGGAGGCAAATACACCGCTGTGGAGAAAATTCAACGCTGTCATTTATTATGGCCAGCTAAGTCTTGTTTTTTTGTTTAAGTCACATCTAGGTCAACCCACCAAACTTCCTACAAAAAATTATGAAGATTGTTCAACTTCTTCAGTCACTTATTGGGTGAACAGACATACCAATATATAGGTATATATTTATAGTGAAAATATAGAAAAACACTGGTTAGGCGTATCGTGGTAAAAAAATGAAGAGAATGTCAAATAATTTTAGAATCTGAATTTTTGTCAATAGTAAAGTTAAGAGGATGCTTCAAGTTGCGTAGTTAAATTTTCATAAAAAAAATAAAATCTTTAAGTTTTCTCAACTCGTTTCTCTATTAAAATAGATCTTTAGGAGTATGAAAATTGCGACCACTCTTTACATACTCCTGAAGATCTATTGTAATAGAGAAACGCTTTGAGAAAACTTATAGATTTTATTTTTTTGATGGAAATTTAACTACGCAACTTGAAGCGTCGTCTTAATTTTACTATTGACAAAAATTCAGATTCTAAGATTAAATTAAATTCAATCAAATTCATAACTTTTTATTAAATTTGACATTCTCTTCATTTTTTACCACAATAAACCTAACCAGTGTTCCTTTATATTTTCACTATGTATTTTCCGCGAAGGGGTAACTAATAAAAACACTTACTGTGTATATATTCATATATATACTTAAGTCTTCAACGAAATCATTATCACCTCTCTCACTTCGTTCGCGGGTGATAATTAAGTGCCTTACCGCAGCTGCTGCTGAATGAAGCCACCGGCGATTGGTAAGTAATTACTGCAGACGGCACATGTCCACATACAGGAGTACAACATAGGACAGTAGGTCCCACTCACAGCAGTCCCCAATATGACCCTGGCCTCGTCCATGCAATTAAGTGATGGGACAATAGGCCCCACTCACAGCAGTCCCTAATATGACCCTGGCCTCGTCCATACAATTAAGTGATGGGACAATAGGCCCCACTCACAGCAGTTCCTAATATGACCCTGGCCTCATCCATACAATTAAGTGATGGGACAATAGGCCCCA
>LQNS02001154.1:1361897-1377045 GCA_001587735.2 Parhyale hawaiensis
TGATTGACTAATATTTGTCATGATTTTTGTTAGCAGCATAACTCAAAAATTACAGGAATTGTTGATACTATCAAAAGACACAAATTATTAGATTTTGGTGTTGTTACAAAGAAAATCATGGTTTCAGAATTAATTTGAATTTCTCGTTACCGTTGCCTTGTTCGGCTGAGGTATGCGCTCTCAGAGTACCCTTTAGTTATATTAGGATTCCTACTAATTTCTTCTCCACAACCGCGTCGATAAAGCATTTGGAGATTCGGTACCTGGAGAGG
Organism: Parhyale hawaiensis; assembly: GCA_001587735.2. Lineage (NCBI taxonomy): Eukaryota > Metazoa > Arthropoda > Malacostraca > Amphipoda > Hyalidae > Parhyale > Parhyale hawaiensis. The sequence continues at coordinate 1,362,170 of LQNS02001154.1, forward strand.
AAAAAATTTCGCTTCACATGACTTACAATGTCTAGCGCTGTTTTATGGCCGTAATGAAAGTTTTCCTCCGACGTATTTATCTGGCACAGGAAAATATCATTTTTCACTGAATAAGCAACACTACAGTTTACAGTATCATGGCTACGGTGGCAGATCAGGTAAACTGAAATTATGAGGAACTTTACGTGGTCGCTAGGTGCTACAGATTTTTACACTAGTGAAGTGAACCTTTCAATTGCGCTAATTTCTCTGCCGATGGAAAGCAATCATCTTTCGGTAATCTTTTTATAGCATCCATGCGTGACATTCTAAATGAAGCGGCATTGCGATATTGCACCCATATATTTGTAGCTTGGTGTTGCATACTCTTAGTTTGGCTGCGTCGAAACGCACGTTGCACGCATTGGGAAAAATCAGTAGGGTGTAACCGCCCGTGCAACAGTTGCTGTCGCTACACACTTCGTGTAATAGAAGTGTTGTGTAGATTATTTCTCTCATGTGGTCGTCACCTAAGGCGGGCTGCCCACTAACAACTTCTGTTGCCGCTAACAGCCTAGATGCAACTCAACTGATCCGTTCACGTAGCTACGGCACGGCTTCAGCTTGCGCAGTTTGACTGTCTCAAAAATTTTTAAATATATCAGTCGCTACTGCAACTTTTACACTATAGCGAGCGGTCGTTGAACTTTGAACGACGGCTCCTAATTATGAGCGGTTACAGACCACAAAGATTGATATTTTAAGAATTAGAGCACGATGCTGATAGACGTCATGCTGAAGTCACGGCCACGTCTACGCAGTCGGATGAGTTAAGTTGCTTCTAGGACTGCTAGCGGCAACGAAAGTTGTTAGTGAGCAGCCGGCCTAAGTTGTTCAGTAAAGCCTCCACTCTGTAGTACTCCTGATACTGTCGCTACAATAAGATAAGGTTGCCAAGTAGCGTCTCTTGTTAGGTCGGACTTAGCGTTAGGTAGTACCCTGCCTGAGCGTTGCAGTACTACACACAGCCGCATCTGCTGCGGGGTGACATACAGAGAACAATTTGGATGCACGTAAGAGTTTTATAGAGAACAATTTGCATGCACGTGGACGTAGGCGTTTCACAGAGAACATTTTGGCTGCACGTAGTTTCATGGCGTAGTTTAGTTTGTCACACAAGAAGACACTACGACAACAACAGAGGTTTCAAGCACTCCCTTTACCAACGCGTTTCTGGTACGTAGAAAGTGTTTTGTTATCTCTGGTGAATGGACGTTTTCCTGCTATTGACAAGGATTTGATTTTTGGGATACAATTAGTATAATTGTATTCAAACATAAATGATATACTTTGATGACCGTACTAGGGATCTCACTTGAAGAATAAAAAGAAAACCAACGTCGTAATACAAAACATTTTGTAAACGTTTCGGATTACGTTGAATCCATCATCAGTTCTGTGGAAACACTAGGATACGTATTTTTTAGTAACATGCAACAGAAAACTAGATAAAATGTAGCAGTAATAAATCACAAACCTAACTTAAAAATACAACGCAACTATTATAAATCACAAACCTAACTTAAAAATACAACGCAACTATTATAAATCACAAACCTAACATGAAAATAGAATGCAGCAACAATAAATCAAAAACCTAACTTAAAATTTGCAACGGTACTGCAGATGCATGAGTATTTAGAGATGGTTTTTCACCGTTTATGTGTACGGATACAAATACCCTGGGTTCTTTGTTATTAGCTATTGTATCTATAACAGAAAAATCGAAAATTCTCAATGGATGATTGGCTTCCAGACTATGATTTCTAATGGAAAATTGGACAGGTTTGCTTAGCACAATTCCGGTTCGACCTGAGACCCGGCCCCCTGGCTGTGCATATCGCCTGGACATCTGCAGTACAGTACTACCGATGTAAGTGAGCTGGCAGCTCCCACATAAGTATTTGTAAACAACTGACGATCGAAACAGCATTTTGGGATACTCAGTACACCGATAGAAGGATCGTGTTATTATTACGATAGAAGAAAATTGGATTATATGAAAAAGGTATTGGCAAATTATAGATGATATGCATTTCTCTAATTTTCGTGAATTATACCCTAAAAATGGCAATTGCAAATATAACTAATACTTAGGAACAATAGCGACTAAACGATGAGGAGAGGTCTTGCATAGAAAATTCCTTAAAATAATATGGAACAGTTTTGTAGTATAATAGTTACTAGTGGCATACTTTTTGAGTGTCTGAACTTCTTGCTGGAATAAAATATTACTCGAACATATACGAAAAACCCTAAGTAGCAAAATATAAACACTGGCTATTTTGTACTTGTCTGTTATTGCTCTAATGTAATTTATACCTAGGCCTCAAAAAGTGGGTTTACGGTAAACAGAAGTTAAAAGCTTATTTTCAGACCGCAAAATATCCACATCTAAAAATGAAATTCTATGATACCAATCTAACTCCATAATTATATTTGCGAGTCTAGAGGTAAAGTGATTGTAAAATTCTCGAGCCTACTGTTTATTATGAAATAGTTGGAAAGTATGATCTAAGTATCTTCGATACAACCGAGGCTTCAATTCATGGTGGCAGTTATGGATGTGTGTTTCTTCAAATTTATTGAGAAAAATGTTTGCTACTATTAAAGATAGAGGAGAACCTATTGCTAGTCCATCAACCTGCTGATATGTTTTACCATTAAGCTTAAAATAGCTTTAAGTAAGTATTAATTAAAAAAAAATTTCATCGTTGTCTTTCGCAAGCCATTATAAATCTTTGTACCATCACTGTAAACCTCATCAAGTATGTTTTGGATAGCTCCTTTTACAATGATACTGGCATCTACATCTAACGATTTTACATCCCGACTCACCATGAAACTATTGCGAGCATCGCGTCGATTGAAAAGTTCTTCTGCAAACCTATAGGACTGTTTAACTGTGAAATTGAAATGTGCAAAGGGAGTAAGTATAGCGGAACAAGCAAATTGTTAACTTGAAATTGTGCGTATTTATTGCGGACATGATGGGACGAAGAGGATAGTTAGGTTTGTGGACCTTCGGTAAGCCGTACAACGAGCCTAAGCGAGAGCTCGTGACACGGGCAGGGTCGTAAAATTCATTTGATATTAAACCATTCTGTTTAAAATTCCTGAGGGCGTTATTCACCCTGTCTTTCAATTTAAGAACCAATTTTTCTTCGTCCATTTCTATAACCTTATATTTTTACCTATCATCTATTATTGCACCTATTTTAGCGTTGTGCTCCGTTTCACCCATTAGCACCACCCCGTTTCCCTAATTTGGCTTAGTATTTGACCAGTACCCAAATTCTTCAAAATGCCAAAATCTAATCGAGAAAACAACGGACAAAAATTGTCGTATGGTTTGAAATTATGGAAAAACCTATCGGCTATGTTCTTTAATTTGCGACGAAAATTATCAGTTCTTTCATTCAGACCCTTTGTTTGTACAAGATCTTTACATTTAGAGAATATTCTCTCAAAACCTATATATAGTATCATGCAAAATTTAGCCTATACGCAGGATTGTGACAGGAAGGGAGAGATCCAAACCTAGAAGGCTCAGTCGGCGTTCGTCCCCACTGAGGATGCGGCTGGAAAAGGTGTGAATGGCCTTCTGATGATGAATATGCGAAGTTAGGTTGCTTGCTGATGCCCAGTCTTCTAAGTTTATTCAAATGCGTAGTGCGTACGTTTTCAATCGTGCGTTGTTGTTTCCAAAAGAGCCAGAGTTTCAAACAAGAAAGATCAAGAAAACTGACTATAGCGTTTAAATTGTCATGTTGCCTTTGACGTTCGTCTTCTTTACCACGAAGTTGTCGCTTTTTATATTTGATTTCATTGTGATGCTTCATCTGCCACGATCTGCTCATAGGAGAATTTTCTAAAGATCGCCGAAATAGCTTGAAGTGGAGAAATTTGGACACAGTGGTGGTTCCGTTAGTATACCTACTTGGCATCTTCTCTATTCTTTATTACTTCAGAGATATTTATCTTTTTTTTTATCACAATCTGAAGTCGTGGTTAAACCAACGCAGACAGTGCCCGGCCCCACCGGACCGTGGTTTTCCTTTTATTTTTTATTTTGTGTTTCTGACCTACTGATGGAAGAGAGGTCGGCCGTCCGCGTGGAGAAGTGGACCCATCGCCCCCCCCCCTCCTTCAGATTTCTTCTCATTGAATGACGGTCCGGACCTCACTAATGGACTCCTTCATGAGTGTGGGTGCAGGCACTGGGCCGAGCTCCGACCACGGAAGAACTGAATATGAGATGTTGCCGTACCAGCCCCCCGGACGCACTGGCGTAAGGGTGGGCGGTAGACATCGACGCCGGTAGCGGCGGCGAGAACGTAGACAGTTGGGACAGGACCACGAATCGAGCTTCCCGTTTGGACAGGGAGCGCAGAGATACTTCAAACAATTTCTTTAATATCTCCACCAAAAAGGGAGACGACATCATTGCTATAGATATCATAAGAGCTTGCAGCGATCTGCAGCGGACGCTGGGAGGCAAGCCTGCCAAGGTCACGGAGACGAGGGCCGGCACACTCATTGTCGAAGTGAAACCGAGCAGCAGTCAAGAACGATGATGAGTGTAAGGAAGCTACGGGGAGTAGAGGTCTCCGCAGCTCCCAATTACTAAAACTGAATTGTTGAAAATTAGTTGCTCAAAGATCAAGCGTTTGAAAAACGAATTCTCTAAAACATTTTTTGAAACAGCAATTTCTTGTGAAACTTATCAACTGCTGGAACACAACCATGGCACTTGGTAAAGTTGCTTTTGAAGAGAATGATAGGTATTTGGAAAAGGAAAACATGACCAGAACTATAGCTCTGTGAGAGCGCATCCTTCCGCCAAGCGAGGCAACGGTAGCAAAAAATTCAAATTGGCTCTGAAACCATAATTTTCTTTGCATAAATTCCAAAATCTGATCATTTGTGCCTTTTGATTGTAATACCAGCTTGTGCAATTTTCTTGAGGATCCGTTCATAACTTTTTGAGTTACACTGCTAACAAACGTTATGATAAACATGAGTCAAACATACAATCGAACCAACCGATCGGCACTAAAATTTGATAATTCATGTCTTTTAACATTTCTATCAACTCCTATAAATTTCATAAAGATCCATTCATTATTTTTGAGTTATTGTGCTAACAAGAACAAAATTAAAAACAGCGACAAACGAACGAACAAACGGATCATTACCATAAATTGGTCATTTACTCTTTGTTATATACTTAACAACTCATGTTAATTTCATAAAAATCCATTGATCACTTTTTGAGTTATGGCATTGAGAAAAATGAGGCAGACTAACAAACAAACAAACAAACTGATGTACGCATCTTCACCAAAAGTTGATCATTTGTTTCTCTAAACATACCTAACAATCCCTGTAAATTTTGTCCAAATTGGTTCATAACTTTTTAAGTTATCTTGGCGACAGACAAACACGACGAAAACATAACCTCCTTGACGGAGGTAAAAAAAACATCATTGGCAAAAGATACAAATGCCTGCAGTTGCAGGTACGAATATACCGTAGGTCAAAAACAGCCGGCATTATAGCCAATAGTAACTCACTCAGCTGGAGACTGCATGTAATGAACCTAAGGGCTCTGGCACACCAAAAGCAGTTCAGCGAGAAGCTGGCAGGCAGTTTTTAGAAGCACGGTGAGCGCGCTCCAATGCATTCTGTGCTTCTCAAAAATTGCCTTCCTGCCAGCTGCTCGATGAACTGCTTTTAGTGTGCAAGCGCCCTAATGCAGGGGTCAAAGTTGCATTCGTACTCATGACTTGATGCGAAGGTGTTCTATCTTCCACGTCGGCCCGGTAGCGCTATAGTCGTTCACGACGATTTGTGTGCGTGTTTGTGTACGCAGATCGTGTGCGTGTGAGCGGCGTTCAAGTTGGTGCGCCGCGCTGCTCGCTGTATCGCTTATTAAGTTAGGTTAGGCTAGGTTACGTAAGGTAAGGTTAGGTTAGGTAACTTTAGGTAACTTTAGGTAACGTTAGGTAAGGTTATAAAGGTTAGGTTGGGTTAGGCTAGGTTAGGTTAGATTAGGTTACAAGGTTAGGTAAGGATGTTAGGTTGGGTTAGGTAAGGATGTTAGGTTGGGTTAGGTAAGGATGTTAGGTTGGGTTAGGTAAGGGTAGGTTAGGTTAGCCTAGGTAGTGTTTATCTTAGTGGTGGCGCGCGCAACAAAGCTTACTTGAATGCGCAATCGTCGTGAACGACGATAGTGCGTCTCGGTAGCACTGGCGTTAAACTCGCTACGCTGTGTGCGTGTTCATCACTGTGCGTGGTTTCACCTAAGCTTTCTCGCCGCGTCACAACCACCAGAAGTATAACAATAAGTACTACCTAACCTAACCTTACCTAGTATATCCTCACCCAACCTTATCTAACCTATCCTTACCCAATTTTACCTAACCTTAACTAACCTTAACTAACCTAAACTTGCCTAACCTTAGCTACCTAACCTAACCTAACAGCGAGCAACACAGCACACGAACTTGAACGCCGCCCGCACGCACACCGATGCACGTACGCAGAATAGTCGCAAACGTACATTGCGCTTCGCCAGTTTATCGCCTGTGCGTGCCGGTACATATTATAAGCCGGTAGCATGAACTGCTTGCAAGTTGCCTACCTTTGCAACAGTACAACTTTATGTGTGGCCTCGGAGGAACAATTTTTTTCTTTCCTCTATCCCCGCAGCCCGAGGGAGTCCCACACCAGCGGATCTAATTCGACCGCCACAAGATGGCGCGCTGTCGGTTGCGCTTGGCGCTGCTGCTGTCGCTGAGCTGCGGGGCGTCGCTGGCGCTGCTGGCGCAGGAAACCCTCACCAAGGTAAATTGGGGCACACCGTGAGGAGACATGGTGAAGCATGGAGAGGTGATGAAGAAGAGAAATCAAGAGGAAACACTGCGAAGTCATTGGGAAGGTTGGGAAGCGTAGAAGAGTGGAGTAGCGTTGAAGAGCTGAGAAGAGGTGTCATGGACCTCACTATTTTATGGAAATCGTATGAAATGGCGAGGGTTTTTGTTTTTAGGTCCATGCAAGCCCTACAGTAGTCCGAAGCTAACTACTTCAGGGAATGTAAAATAAGAGCAAATTTCAAATATTCCACTCTAACCTCTCTCTCCAACCTACATCTGCAGACATAAGGTTCAATAAAACATGGATAATGTTAAGGCGATTATTGGGCATCTAGTAATGCTATAGTACCGGTACAATTTCACTGTTGCCAGCTAATCACCCTTTCCTATTGAGGATCACTGGTACCCTCACTAATCACCAGCCCAAATAACATCGTAGTAAAATTGGAAATACTCAACTTATCACTCGTCCGGTCTTCTGTTGGCTCAAGCCCTAAACGGACTTGGCGAGCTCTTCTCAGTGCTCCGACTCACAAGCACGCACACAGGTTTCTGCCGACCTATCGCAAAAATCTACACTCGAGGGGCTCCGAGCTGTTAGGCTCATCCGTTGTATTAAAATTACGTTCCTTCTGAGTAAAGTTTTGAAGAGCTTCTTATTGTCATTAAATTAAATTGATCAATACTGTGAATATTCCTGCTTTGGCTATGGGAAATAATTCACACAAATAATAAGACACTTAACTTACTGGCAACTCCTTCTGCCTTTGTGTTATTTGAAGGCACCCCCCCCCCAGCTATGTGGGGATAAAATGAGGCTGGGGTAGCACGCAGTTCACCGTCAGCGTGACCGTTATTTCCCAGTTATTTTTGAACCAAATCGATATGAATTAACACAATATTCTAAATAAGTAGAGTTACGAGAAAGCTAAAGAATAATTTGTACATTTTGTAAACAGGTGTTGGAAGGGCGTAATCAATATTTTGAACATTTCGTAAACAGACCCTATGAGTAACATTAACAGTATTATCGGGCAATTTGATAAAGGGACGTTTTGGGGGCGAGATGTCAGGGGCATGGGAAAATAAACGCGGTGCTGATGATAGAGGGAGTGGCCCGAAACAAAAGTAGACAAGTTTGTTGATGAGCAGGGAAGGGTGGGTACACTAAGAGGATCGGTGACAAAGCATGGAAGGTGGGTGAGAATTCGTGGAGAATGTTTGGATGGCGTGAACAAATGGTGGAGAAGCGCGGAGGAGAGTGGAGAGATAAGTGGAGGAGAGATGGAAATGAGGTGAAGGAGAAATAAAGGCAACTGGGGAGAGGTAAAGGGAAGCTTTGAGGAGGACTGGAGGATAGTTGGAAGGTTTGAGCGCGTGGACGAGTGAGAAACGTGGGGAAGGTGAGGAGAAAGTAAGGAGCGGAGTGGTGAGGGGAGAGAAGAAGAGGAGATAAGGTGTGAGTAGAGGTGAAGAAAAGGTGAGGAAGAGGGAGTGAAGAGGCGAGGAGCTAAAAGAGAAGTGAGGGAGGAGAGGGTGGGAGGGATGAATTTGGGTAATGGGAGAAGTGATGGAAGAAGCTCATGAGCCGAACCAAAAGGAAGCAGTGGCGCGGTGTCTCAAGACATCGCCTAAGAGAAATATTTTGCTCTTATTCGCAAGGTTCCCCCCCCCCATCCTCTACTCTCTTTTACCCGTACTTATAATATAGCATAGTAGAGAGTAGTACGTATAGTGAGCCCAACTACGATCTCAGTTCGCACAATAGCTACTAACCACCCGCATTATATGGCTGCACATGGTGCCAGCAATATAGCAACAAGTACTCACCTACTGCCGCCTGTGTTACAGGTGACGGGGCAGCAGATGGGCACCTACTGCCTACTAGACACGGTACCGGCACAGTTCGACGCACCTACAACGCTCCCCCTACGCACCGTCTGCTCCTACCACTGCCTCCAGACCCTGGACTGCCGGACTTTCTGCATCACCCAAGGTACCCATTCCTTGATTATCCCCTTAGCTTAGGTTTCATATTCGCTAATAAGTAAGCTCCATACAATTGCTGTAGTTAATCGGTCACCGATTAACATCAGCAATTGTATGGAGCTTCATCCCTTGCACCATATAACTACAGATGGGCCCAAAGTTAAATTTAGCGCTTTGTCGCAGAAGCCCAAGTCGCTGGACCTGCTTTATTCAGGGCCGACTTGTGTTCCTAACGCCACGGCCACGCTATGCGTTCGCAGGAACAATGGGATAGGACGATGTGAAGCTCACATGTTGTTCATGCTCCCGTATCTATGCTGCCGAGTTTAAATAAATATCAGTACAACCAGGGGGTTGCTTCCAGTTCTGAGGTATACATATATGGCCTCGGCATAATTATTATAACTGTCATATTATTGCACTTTGTTCTAAAAACAAACACTTTAATGAGTTCCTTTGCGCCATACTAATCGAATAATGTTATCTACGATGTTTAACAGGGCAGAAGGCGAGACGTCGAAGTGATGTCACCCAGGTGGTAGTTCACGTCAGGTCGACAACAACCTTGCCCATTAAGCCAAATATTCATGCATCGATAACTATTCCCATTGAAAAAAGAAGAAGAAGAAATAACTGTCACCTCTGCATAACAAAATACGCAGTTATAACAATAGGGTAGTGTTTTAAACCTTCGTCTTACCTTACGTACTGTGTAACTTGTAACGTGCCACTATGAACATCTGGACCCTGTCCCGGCGTCTCCCTTTGCGATAAGTTTACTTAACTTAGCTTAGATGCCCAGCAAAGAGGCATACCTTGCATAGGGTTTGCTTGAAATAATGCAGCAGCAGGAAAAAAAAACAGGCAAGGCGGGAAGATGTTGCTCTGATTTTACTTTGATAAACTTCAGGTGATATTACCTCAATGGTGGGATACTACCTCAATGGTGTCACGCCTTTCGGGCAACAAAAAACACTTGGCAGCAACCATTTGCTTGTGTAGCTCAAGGGACGAAAATTTTCTCATATAGCACATTAATTAAGGAGCTTTCATTAAGGAAATGTCGAGGCGCCTGATCCCAGTATCAAGAGATAAGAGAGCTGGATACTTTTTCCGGCAGCGCTTTGGGGTCGTAATCCAGCGAGTGAGTGTCCTCTCTGTTGTAAGTTTCTTGGGTAGAGGGGAGTTTCTCTTGGTTTAGGTCGTCCATTCATTATTGCTGTTGAACACGTCCGTGAGAGCCTCTTTCCAAAACTCCGATTGAAATGATTACATGGCCACAGTCTTTGTCGTACTTGGCCTGTTACCTGTATCTACAGCCCACAAATAGCTTTTTATTGGGTGGAAGCCATTTTTTAGGGACTGAATAGTCACATAAAAAAGTAAAAAAAAAATAGCAACCCTGCACCATATTTACCTTTAAAATATGGAAAAATGCTTATTGACTTTGTTTTATCCAGTACAGGCGTGAAAATTTGATTATTTGCCAGTTTATTAATAGCTAGAAAAAACTCGAGATAATACGACTGACCCTAGAATGAAGCCAACCTCTGGCAGCCACGCTCGTGGTCCCCAGAAGACGTGTTGCAGCAATATGCGCAGGATCAAGCAGAGGAGCTGTGGCCTGAGGTACAAAGCTAAGGTCCTGCAGGGCTCCAGGGTGTACCAGTTTCCTGATGTACACGAGGTCTTGCAGGGTTCTGTGGTGTACCAGTAGTGTGAGGTACACGAGGTCCTGCTGGGCCGTGAGGCTTATAGAAGGCCACAGATAATTTAATATTCGTATTGTGGTGTGTGTTTCCTCTCACACTCTTACCTTTAGGTTTGATGGAATAGGCTGCCTCATCGCGTCATAATTCTGTTGTATTTCTGTCCAAGAATTGCATAAGAAATTTTCCTCAGAACGACCAAGATCACCATTCACCCCCCCCCCCCCCAACAGATGAGGAGTCGTGCGCCCTGTACTCGCTCTACACGGCAGTGCGCTTCGAAGGCAGCACAGGCCCCGTGTACAAAGCCTGCTACTCCGGCTGGGGCAAGCGCGCGGACGTGGTCCGCAAGGACACCCCCGTCTCCGCCTCCACGGTTCAAAGCAGTACCCATGTGCCAGAAAATGCAGTGGACGGAGTGGGCTGTGTGCCGGAACCAGGCTACTCAATGTTCGCCACAGAACCTGGCGGCAATCACGTCTTTCAAATCGACCTCGGACAGTCGATTCGCGTACAGTCGGTTGAAATTGTGGTGCAAGGCACACGTCGGTTCCGGGACCTGCGCGTACACCTGGGGGACTCCACGGACTTCCAGACTAACGCTGTGTACTTCGAGAACGCTACTGCCATGGTCCCTCCTTACGAGTACAGCATCGTTGGGGACAGCACCATCTCTAGGCGATACCTCACCTTCTACCGCGTCACAACCCCGCACTCATTTCTTTCTTTGTTCGACATACAGGTTATCCCAGCCGTGTGACTGCTCTATGCTGTTACCAGATACCGTCATTTAATGCTTGTTGTGTGTTTCGTCACTCCATACCGACGCACAAACCATGAGATTAGAGAACTTATTCTGCTAAATAGGGAGAGGCTATACTGATTCCTATTGTACCTCTGCCAAGGAGGTTATGTTTTTGTTGCGTTTGTCTGTCTCTTCGTCTGTCTGTTACCAGGATTTCTCGAAAAATTATGAACGGATCTTTACGAAATTTGCAAGGATTATTAAGTATGTAAACAGTAAAGTGATTAACTTCTTGGTAAATATCCGTTCGTCTGTTTTTTTTTTTTTTACTGCTTTCTATTGCTTAGTGCCATAAATGAAAAGGTTATGGATGGATTTTCATGAAACTTACATGAGTTGTTAGCCTGTTAGGTATGTTACGAACAGTATACGACAAAATTTTCGTGATGATCTGTTGGTTTGTGTGTTCGTCGCTATGTATGATTTTGTCGTTGTTGTACAATATCTCATAAAGTTGTGGATGTATCAAAATGAAATTTACAGGTCTTGTTACTGCTAAAAAAACATGAGTGATCAAATTTTGGTAATGATCGGTTGGTCTGTTTGTTTGACTTACTTTTGTCATAATGTTTGTTAGCAGCATAACTCAAAAAGTTACGAACGGATCGTCTCGAAAATTCCAGAAATTGTATTGTATATTAAGAAGCACAAATGGTTAGATTTTGGAAAATCATGGTTTCAAAACCGATTTGAATTTTTCGTTACCGTTGCCTTGCGTGGCGGAAGTATGCGCTCTCAGAGTGCTCTCTAGTTTTTATTATTTTTAGTTTGGTTTCGAATGCGCCGCAGTTAACGCGCGGGGAAGGAAGAATTCATACTAGATTGTACTTTTTTCTGCAGTACCTCGTATTTCCTATCCTCTGATCCCAGAATAATCAAAACGAGGAGTTCAAGAAAAAGGAAAAAATTTCCTGAGATAGGCTTAAAATGAACTAAGAAAAGTGAAGGAAGATGAGATTTCGTTGAAGTGAGATGTTTTCTTCGGTCATTACATTTCCGCTCTGTCTGGGTCCACTACTAGGCATTTGTTTTAATATGAGAGCTGTTTGTTCAACCGTCTGTCAATCTGAAGCCTTCCAAAACTATTCAGTAATTAAAGCACGCTGCTAACCAAAGCCAAAATACTGAAAGGTTTTTCCATACTGGAAGTAACAGTAGCCACCTGTGTCCTGAAGTGCTTTAGCAAAGGTGTCGGGATCAAGCACAGAGCCCAGTTAACGATCTTTGTTGCGTCCGATGCGCTGAGTTAGCAAACGCATTTTGCACGCACAGTTACCGTGGGGGCACTTACCTTGCCCAAAAATGAAAGGCTATAGGGCCGCTGGTAGTTGGACTTTCTGTTTGACGGCGCCATGCTCAAGATGACCTGTCGTCGAATGCAGTCGTAGCTACATACCTCTCTGCTGCCAGATGGTCTATACGTTCTGCACGAACCAGTGCGTTTGGGTTTCCTAGTGAAGGACGTGGTGACGTTGACTTGTCTATTGCCCTTCCGATGACGCTGCCGTGGTCGTAGCTTTGACTTCTCTAATCTCTTGGAGTTTTCGAACTATTTACCCCATAAGAACCACAGTCCTCAACGTTTCAAGTAATTTAATTACTACGAGAAACCAAAACTTTACGAGACCAATCATTTTTTCAGCCTAATTTAGCAGAAATATTACCAACTTGAACACAAAAGTTGTGAGCACATATCGCATTTGCTTACATACAGGAGGCGAACGGAATCTGAAGAATGTCATGAGTCAAATAATCGACGTATGCTGTGCTGTACTGGTAGTTGACGGACTCGGTATTTCTCGTGTTAAATAGCAGTAACGTGTACTGCTATCTGAGCTGCAATCCCAGCTTAAAATATGCTCTGCTGGACCCAAAGCTTCGTTTACAAGCTACAAAACTGTAGCTACAAAGCATTCACTCGGGGAATGCTGTGGTCAGGGAAACACTTGCGGCTAAACAAGCATTCAAATTTAGTAAATTAATAATTCCCTGTTCGACGCTATACCTCTTATAATAATTTTACCGGAAAGCTTTACGACTGCAAGCACCTTTGGCTTACGCTCACGCATCATGTGCATTATACTGTTGCGGCACGCTTGCTGTTCCAGCAATTATATCCTATCGGTATCAACGGAAGATGTTGCTCGTCTGCGCACGCCTTATGAGATTTAGTGAAACTTTTCATCCTGCAGACGCTCGGTAGAATATTTGAAACTCACTCTTTTTCTTTTACCGGGTGAAAAATGTATGAAACTCACTGTTCTGCTTTTATCGGGTAAGAATTTTATGAAACTCACTGTTCTGTTTTTACCGGGTGAGAAATGTATGAAACTTGTGCTTGAAGGAGAGCTCTTTACAGAGCTCGTTTGCCTTATTCTCCGCTATTAGGACGAGCAACACACTGACGTAAATGACGGTACTCCACTTGCTCCCGCATTGAGGTTATTAGGGCAAACTTAAAATTCAGCTGGCACACGACGTCATCATGGCCTGGAGAACGGTACGCTGGACAGTTGGTAGGATATAACCAGAAAAAAGACCGACTACATTCTAGACGAGGTTACCCTCAACAAAGAGTCAGCCTCTGAAAGCATACAACTTCAGATATAGCTCAGGGAAATTACACTCTAAGCAGTGTAAGAGACGGAATGAAAAGGTTTTCTTCCACGAAGATACGATCAGACGTAACTTAGCGGCTCGATCCGAGACACTAGACGTCTACGTGGGCGTGTGGAGCATAAAGCGAAAGATTGTGAAAACAAAAATTTTTCCCTCAGGAACAACTCCTCGTTGTCCTCTAATGCAGGGGCCACACTAGACATTCATCCTCGCAACTTGCTGTCAGGACGCGCAGCTCGTAGGTCTTCGAGCAGCAAAATTGCTGCTAGGAACAGACAAGTAGCGCCTACGTGGCGAAAGGTCGCTTGAGGTTTTCTATGGGCAACTAGTTGGTCGTGCAGCCGCGTAAATCAAATTTGTATTTACAATATGATTCTGAGTGCTTTTTAAAACAGCCTTTTTTAACCTATTTGTTAAGTGTTTTAGTTACTTATCCTACGAAGTGAGATAAAGTAAAAAAATCTGTTGACATTGTGGCGTTTTCGCTCATCGCTGCAAATTTCTGCGGTCAAATCGCAGCTCAGTGCGTTTTCGCGGGCGTCCATTTTGATACTTCCGGCAAACAAAGCAGGTTCCTCCGCAAAACGAATAAACTAGGCGTTCCATTAGGTTTTCTTGTTTCTTTATAGACATTTTAAAAGCCTTTAAGCCTCTCTGATTTCTATTTCACTGCAAATTTGACGAGAAATAGGAAACATTAATACATTAGTGACACTTGCGGAGAATACTGAGCTGACGGTAAACATTTTATCGCCGTTTTGTGGACACAGTTGTGTTTATGTTCGTAGATAAAATAAATGTTAGAACCCTTTGCACTACCTCTGGGGAACAGAAAAT
>LQNS02001154.1:1425533-1442079 GCA_001587735.2 Parhyale hawaiensis
GGTACTACCTGAAGGAAGAGAGAGAGGAGCAGACTGTGGAAGACTGAGTACCCAGCTATGGCACAAGCCTGTTCATCTCCTCTCAGGGATGCCGTTGGACCAAAAGAGGTCTCATCCGCCTTTAGAGTGGCATTTCCTCCAACAGGGCTACCCGGAGCCCCAAACCCACAGCCGGCTCATACAAACAAAGAGGCGTCCGGTGGCCGGACAATGGGGGCGGCCTGATAACGCGCAGGCCACGCATTAGATTTGCTGCGGCCGTGCCTACAGAGCAATACTAATTTTTACTGCCCATGATACGATTCGGCATTCCCTTCTCTGTACCCAAGATTGTGTAACATGCCGCAGTGTACTGCTTATTCAATAATCATATAACTATGTATACTAATTAAATCTACCGTAGTTGCGTACAATTATTATTATTATTTTTCATTTTTAAAGAAACGAAATGTTCGCGTATATTGATATTCATTTAAATTGATTACGTTTGATTTTCCCACAACCTAACGATATCGTAACAAAATTACGAGCGGATATTCAGTTCGCACGGCGTCCAGGTTACATGGCGACGGTCGGTGGCCAAACACTCCTGGAATGTGTTCAATTAAGGAAACCGAAGTAGGAGCTCAGCGTCGGCTCGTGAGTTTAGTGTGCGAGTGTTTAGTGTGGGCTTGACAGTAGTGGGTGGCAAGAGAGGCTCGTAAAGCCCGTTGCACACTTGAGTCGAAACATGGAAACGTTTCATGTTCTCTGTGCAAAAGATACTACGGCCGTGACTACAGCTTACTGCGTTTGCCTACAGTACAGCTGTAAACGGAGCGCCGGTGCTGCTGAACACTCCGTCGGAAAAAAACAATTCGGAACTTGCTCTAGTGCAATGATTGCAGAGACAGCTGAAATTTTATCGATTTTTTTACGCTTTATTTGGGCAAACAGAAGCTGTGAATTCTCCTACGTAAGGCAGAAGCGTTTCCGTGTTTCGACTCGTGTGCACCGAGCTTTAGGTTACGGTGATCTTCATTGCTGCGCCGCTGTTGCAGCGGACGCTGAAATTGTCCGAATTGAGCAGTTTGGTTCAAGTCTGTCAGGTCCTCTGATGAGGGGCGCAGTTCTGTTGCATCAAGCGGCAATATTCTCTGAAAATTATTACTGAAAAATAAAGTAGAAATTAATAAACGTGAAGTCCTAATAAAACACAGTTTGTTTGTTGCTGCAGAGTCTTGCGGAGATTGGGAAGACTCAGAGCTCTGGTCAAGAGCGGCGCTACAAAGCAAAGGTTATGAGGCCAAACTGGTGTTCAGTTCCTCTTGTTCCAGGCACTATATATATATAGCTGTCTGTTCAGGGTGTTCAACCTAGCGTGTAAATTACATGCACCGTGTTATTTTCTATTTATTTATCAGGCAAGCGGCTAGTAGTAAAGAACTATAGTCGCTGAATGTTGATCTTTGAATTGAAAAGTCGTTAGCATCCTGCTACAGTAGTGTTTGCTGCACATCTCTGCGTGTTCTAATAATTTAAGTAACTAATTAATTAGCTTCCATTCTCTCCGTTCAATGCAGCCAATAGAACAATCTCAGTTATCAGCAACGAAAACGGTAATGCAAAAACTTTATAGACCGAGGTGAACTGTTTCTAAAGTGACTTATTATTATTATCATTATTATTATTATTATTATTATTATTATTATTATTATTATTAAATTACACCAGACTAGCGACATAGGAACGGAGAAACTCCATGAGGTTAACAAACCCCCACGCAACCAGCCCAGCCGGTGGAGAAAATAAAAGAATGAAAAAAAGAAGATTCGAGATCACAGAATAGCTCTGTGTACAGATCGTTTAAAGCTACGAATACCAGCACCAGCAAAGACAGAGCCATCAAGACCATTCCAAACATCCACACACGATGGAAAAAACGAATGGGAATACTGGCCCGTACAGCATCGTAACGGTTCCAAGGCAAACTCATGAAAAGCACCAGTCCGCCGAGTATACCTCACCCGAACAAATGGATCCGGAAGAAACTCAGACAGTGGATGACTGGGTCAGTTATAAATTTTACACAGAAAACAGACCCCACCAACTCTGCGACGACTTGGAGGTAACGTTGGACAAATGAAAACTGTAGCTTGATGTGAATCTCTCAGTAGCTACTTGCGATTTCGGGGTCCAATAATTTGTGCAGCAAAAGCAATCACATTCCTCCATGTTAATTGGTAGAATAACCCTACCATTACAACCTGACGCACAGCTGACGTACAGCAGCGTGCAAGTCTGTGACAGCATTTTAAGGAACTCACAAGGTATGCAATCACCATACGCGTAGCTGTTCAATGTTCGGAATCCGCAAGTGGTCATAAATTGTGAGGAAGTTGTGATGAAGTCCTCAATATTCGGTCAGAAAACTAACATCGGTGATTAATTTAGTGTTTCGCATTTAACTGCATTCGTAATAGTCAGCTTATCATTGCTGCCAGCCGCCGGGACGCGAATCGTCAGCTTTTTGTCGTGAATAAATGTGGTGTAGTGTTGGTATACTTCTGTTTGACTTCACTCAGGTCGGATAACAATCTCGTTTATTATTTACTCAATGAGTACTTCGCCTGCACATTTGCACAGACGACCTCGTCGCATGCGCTCTAATTTTACTAAACTCGACTTGCAAAAAAAACAACTTCTGGACCTAGCAATAACTTGCCCTTTCAAAAGTCTAGCCGGTAACAGAACTGACCTGCCGGTATCAATTTAATGGAAGAAACTTTGTTATTAAGCGATGAAAGTAAGCGAATGGCTTCACTCGACCATTGACCAGAAAAAAAAACAATTGTAGAACTTCATAGCCCTTGTCCTAAGTAATAAGAGCAAGACAGGAGACAAGTTGCTCTATTGATTTAAATATTGTATTAAGGAGACTCATGTAGAACAGAACAGATAACTGGCAGTAGACGGATCAGTAGACCCATTCCCAGAGAACTGCCGGAACTTACGCCCCGGCCTTCTATGAGCTGTAGCCATTAGTTCGGTAGCATAGAGACTTCTGGGTGGAGAAAAGAAGAAGAAATCAATAAATGAAGTCAGGCAAGGAAGTGATTGCGGAAGAACAAGTGAATGCCACAAATCCGGTGAGCTTGGAGACATTTAGTAAGGGTGTCGTGGCGTAGAACACAGAGAAGACTAGGGGCCCGGGTCATCATTATAAATGACGGCAAAAAATTAACCCCACCAAAACTCTCCCCGTCTCCTGTGCTTGTTACTCTTAACAATCTATGCTGTAATAAGAGAACTGTCTGTCTGTCAGTCCGCCCGTCCGTCCGTCTGTCTGAAGCCTCATTTTTCCCCTATCAAATAACGAAGAAAAAGATTCCAAGGTACCCAACCTTTTTTCCCCACTTGAAATCTGAATTTTCTCCTATCTTATTCTCATAGAGCGTGACAGGAAAGATATAAATATAGTTATAAATAAATAAAAGCACGACGTGAATTATTATATAGTACTGATAAAAAGAAGAACCAAGCTAATTGGTAAAGGGAGCTTTTTAAAAGCTCCCTTTAACAAGTTTACTGCACTGATGATGGATATGTTATGATCCGAAACGTTTGTGATATAGATAGTAAACATGTTTTTTGTAATAATTATTAGCTTGGTTCTCCTTTTTATCTTACGAATTCGGTTCCCTAGTGACCAGTCAATTGCAATCGGAATATAGATAACGGTGGCTTAAATGCTTTGGCCGTAAGGAGTCTGGTACTCCTAGAGGAGGAGTTCGTAACTGTAGAGGACGTTACTCCCAACATTTGTCGAAACAATGTTTATATTCATTGATTGACTCAGCATCAACAACTTCGGAAAGTAGTCTAGTCGAAATGTTCACTATGAAGTACGGGAAAAACTACGGACTGAGAGTAGTTCTACTTTATTTAAGCATGAGTTTCTTGCCGTTGTTTCGCAAGCGATCATTTACACCTCTCTTTGATGAAGAACTTAGACAGCTTCTTCAGAAAAGAGCTGGTGCATCCTCAGGTGGTCAGTGACGCGTTTCTTTGTGTAGAGCATATCAGCATTAGTGTGGTGCGTACCACCATTTTTGCCGTGCGAACCATTATCAATGTGGTGCGTAGCACTATTAGTGTGGTGCGACTGGTGCGTACCACCATTACTGCGGTGTGAACCATTATCAATGTGGTGCGTAGCACTATTAGTGTGGTGCGACTGGTGCGTACCACCATTACTGCGGTGTGAGCCATTATCAATGTGGTGCGTAGCACTATTAGTGTGGTGCGTAGCTCCATCAGTGTGGGGCGCATCACAAGTAGTGTGGTGGGTACCATCCTTAGTGTGGTCCGTACCATCATTAATGTGGTGTCTACAACCAGTACATAGTGTGGTGCGTACCATCATTCTGAAAGACACAGTAGCAATATGTATATCAATATTCAACATTATCCTCGAACATTCGATCATTTTTTGCAGGTATTTAATAAAATTGAACTTAGAATTTTGCATTGGTACATTCATTGTATTTAGCAGCATTGCCCCATGTGGCTCGGCAGCCGTGCGGCCGACTGCAAGACGAGAATTTTTATTTTAAGTTGTGCAGTGCAAGTATAGATTTGTTCAACGTCATTCTGATCGCTCAACGATCGCGCTATTTAGTGAATGAATAATTTGTTGCCAGTATAAGCTTAAGTTTGGCCTGCGCAGCTAGCGTGCTACCGTCGCGTGCACTCTAATATAACTGAGTCCGGCGATAACTGGTACTTGTATTAGTCTAGCCAATACCTGCACTTGTATTAGTCTGGCCAATACTTGCACTTGTATTAGTCTGGCCAATACTGGCACTTGTATTAGTCTAGCCAATACTTGCCCTTGTATTAGTCTAGCCAATACTTGCCCTTGTATTAGTCTAGCCAATACTGGCACTTGTATTAGTATAGCCAATACTGGCACTTGTATTAGTCTAGCCAATACTGGCACTTGTATTAATTGGTCTAGCCAATACTGGCACTTGTATTAGTCTAGCCAATACAGGCACTTGTATTAGTCTAGCCAATACTTGCACTTGTATTAATTGGTCTAGCCAATACTTGCACTTGTATTAGTCTAGCCAATGCTGGCACTTGTATTAATTAGTCTAGCCACCACTTGCACTTGTATTAGTCTAGCCAATACTTGCACTTGTATTAGTCTAATCCACACCTGCACTTTTATTATTCTAGCAAATGCTCGCACTTGTATTAGTCTAACGAATACCTGCACTTGTATTAGTCTAGCCAATACTTGCACTAGTATCAGTCTAACCTATACCTGCACTTGTATTAGTCTAGCCAATGTAGCACTAGTATTAGTCTAACCAATACCTGCACTTGTATTAGTCTAGCCAATACTTGCACTAGTATCAGTCTAACCTATACCTGCACTTGTATTAGTCTAGCCAATACCTGCACTTGTATTAGTCTAGCCAATACTTGCACTAGAGTAGTCTAACCAATACCTGCACTTATATTAGTCTAGCCAATACTTGCGCTGGTATTAGTCTAACCAATACCTGCACTTGTATTAGTCTAGCCAATGTTGCACTAGTATTAGTCTAACCAATACCTGCACTTGTATTAGTCTAGCCAATACTTACACTAGTATCAGTCTAACCTATACCTGCACTTGTATTAGTCTAGCCAATACCTGCACTTGTATTAGTCTAGCCAATACTTGCACTAGTATTAGTCTAGCCAATACTTGTACTCGTATCAGTCTAACCAATACTTGCACTTGCATTAGTCTAACCAATACCTGCACCAGTATTAGTCTAACCAATACTTGCACTTGCATTAGTCTAGCCAATACTTGCACTAGTATCAGTCTAACCAATACTTGCACTAGTATTAGTCTAACCAATACTTGCACTTGCATTCGTCTCGCCAACGCTTGCGCCTGAAATCGTACAGCCAGTTCCGGCATCGCGTCAGTCCAGGCGATGATTACCTTCACTTAAGTAAATTTGTTCACTAACTGAAGAAAGTGACTGAGACACTTGGTGTAGCAGCAAGACGCGGTCAGCAGGGAAGACACTTACAGATAATATCTATTGCATAGTTATCATTCCGATGGGAGAATGGCAGCAAGCAAAAAATACATAAATAAACTAGGGAGCTCTCTGAGAGCGCATACCTCCTTCAAATAAGACAACCGTCGGGAAAAATTCAAATTGGTTCTGAAACCATTATTTTCTTTGATCAAAATCCAATCATCTGTGTTGTTTGACAGTATGAACAATTTATCTAATTTTCTTGAAGATCAGTTCATAACTTTTTGAGTTACGCTGCTTACAAACATTATGACAAACATAAGTCAAACACACAAACGGACCAACCAATCACTACCAAAATTGAATCATTTATGCGTTTCAACATTAGTATTTCATAAAAATCCATTCAAAACTTTTTGAGCTGTATTAAGGGGGCTCTGACCTGTAAAGGGAAAAAAACTCATAAACAATACAATATTAGTGTTTTTTTACCTGAATTTTGCACAGTATATGTCAAATATGCTTTCTGACGTCGTGTATGAGTGAAAAAGTGTTCCGTCATCTATGACGTCATCTTTGACTGATGACGTCATCTTTGACGGTAAAGATGACCACGCCGTCAATAATTGTGCTAGAGATATGAACATTGGTATGGTTGAACTTGAGGTCATTACTAACTGACGTACGGTTTGGGTTTTTTGATAATCTTCACATATCATGAAATATAAGGCTTTACAGTGGCCTACCGGGAAAAATATATAAAAAAAACTTGTTTCTGGTCTAATAAATCTGTAAATATTGTTTCAATCAAAAATCGCGAACAGTACGTCAGTAGCTACTACTTATAGCAGTATTCATGACAATTTTCAAATGGATTGGATGAAAAATTAATGTCTCATTACTTTTACCAATAGAAAAACCAAATTTTTCAGTACGGCTATTCAAAGTTTGGATGTCATTATAATTGTAATGGTCACGTTTTGCTTCAATCCTATGCCACGACTAGCAGAGTTGAGAAAATGATTTGTTTTCACTTTTTCGTGATTTGTAAAGGGTTATAGAATGGAAAAATGGAATAAAAAATGCAATTTTTGCCCATTGTATAGGTCAAGAGCGCCCTTAACAAGCCTAAATTCAAACACAGGGAAAACAGACAAACGAACGAACATATCATCACAAAAAATTGGTCGTTTACTATTCGAGTTATACCTAACAACTCATGTATATGTATGTCATGTATATCCGTCCGTAACTTTTTGAGTTATGGCCTTAAAAAAAATAGGAAGACAAAGAAACGGAATAACTGATTTCCAGCATAAGTTAATCATCTGTTACTGTTTACATGCCTAAAAATCCCTGTAAATTTCGTGAAGATACGTTCATAACTTTTTGAGTAATATTGGTAACAGACAAAGAGACAGACAACCACAACAAAAACATAACATCCTTGGCCGAGGTAATAAGCTACTCCGCTATAAATTGCTTCCAATGTTATGAAGAACTTGCGTTATTGACATACAGATTTGATGCAACGTAGCTTTTCATCAGCGTCTTCTTCGCATGTGATCATAGAGGTAAACGCTGAATACCCAAATATGTGCTGGAAGTGCTGCAGTACAACACCCGTGCTGCAATACAACAGTCGTGCTGCAGTACATCACTCGTGCTGCAGTACAACCAGTACAACGCACGTGCTGCACTACAATGCACGTGCTGCACTACAACACACGTGCCGCAGCACAGCTTTCGTACTGCAGTTCAAAAAACGCACATGACCTTAATACCGAAACAAGCACAAGTAAAATTCCCCACCAATAGAATACGAACAAGGAATTGTTTACTTTCGCTCGGTTCGATGTCCAGCGCTGCAATTTGCGTTATGAACTTTGTTGTTTATCATATGAATAATAATTGTCTATGAATTTATAAGTGTTCATATCGAAGTCTCTGGATACATTTCGGCCCTCTACAGCTTTACTCTGACTGGTGAGGCAGTTTAATTTTATTGGTGGCAACTAAAACGCAGCAATACTGTAGTACTGTTCACGGCACACGCAGCAATACTGCAGCACTGCTGACGGCACACGCAGCAATACTGCAGTACTGCTCACGGCACACGCAGCAATACTGCAGTACTGCTCACGGCACACGCAGCAATACTGCAGCACTGCTCACGGCACACGCAGCAATACTGCAGTACTGCTCACGGCAGTCGTAGCAATACAGCAGTACTGCTCACGGCACACGCAGCAATTCTGCAGCATTGCTCACAACGCTCGCAACGATACTGCACCATTGCTCACAGCATCCGCAACAATACTGCACAATTGCTCACGGCACTCGCAACAATACTGCGCCATTGCTCACGGCATCCGCAGCAATATAATATACTGCGCCATTACTCACAGCATTCGCCGCAGTACTGCGCCATTTCTCACAACATTTGCAGCAATATTGTACCGTTGCTCACAGCACTCGCAACGATACTGCGCCATTGCTCACAGCTTTCGCAGCAATACTGCACCATTGTTCACAGCTACGCAGCAATACTATAGCACTGCTTGCGGCGCATGCAGCAATACTGAACCATTGCTCACAGTATTCGCAGCTCTACTGAAGTCGGCCATAGTCTGGCGCGTAAGTACTAAGTAGGGATCCCCACGCTAGCCATGCAGCTAGCCGTTACGACCAGTAACTATTGGCCGCTTAGCACAAGAAGCCAGTCCGCGAAAGCCACACGGGACCGTCTGCCCCGAAGAGAACCCCGCCATAATTGGCGTCCGAACAGGGACCCAGAAGTGTTTTGCAAGCCAAAGGCAACGCATCATAGCTTCTGGGCCATAAATTTCCTTACGCGAGCCCATCATCGCAAAACAGGTTGCATCTAGCAAGATGAATCTTTCTGCTCATGCTAAGGAGTAAGGCGAAGCCCTCGGCCTTACTACTGGGCACGACGACTATACAGAAGCCTTGCAAAGCCGTCTAAATGAGCTGGAAACAACACAATGGCGACGAGCCCAGGTCGAGGAAGGATGGGTAGAAGCCGAACGAGAGGCCCAGGCCGTAGAACGACGGGCAAGGACAGAAGAGCGAAGGGCAACAGGTAGAGGCAGCAGAATGACAAGCACAGTGGGAACATGAGATTCTGGTGGGAGCTCGGAGGCCCAATTACAGCCAACCCGCCCGAATACATAGAAGGATACCACTACCGAGCCCCTCTGATCCTGCCAGGGAACTCATGAATGAATTTCACCATCGCTTTACCAGCCATGCTGCCAATGCCATGGGATTCACTGAAATGGAAACAATTATTTTTACCCTTTAAGATCTGCTCATTCTGATTGAGAGACGGCTGATTGAAGCGCTTCCTTCGCAAATTCGATTCAAGTGCCAAAAATAAAAGCTCTACTACTGGATGCACTCAGGATCACCCCAGGTAAGCTCCGTGGGAGCTATCACGACCTCAAACCCGAAGAAGGAGACAGTAGGTATGTCCCATTGCTTGCTATGCTTAAGACAAGCTTTCCGAGCCTGGTTAAAAAATTTGTAACACAAAGCTTTGAGATGGCATTTCATGACAATCATTATTATAAAAAAATCGTGACTAGTAATTTATACTATGCAGCTGGCTTAGGAACTGCAATGTTTAATCGGTATGCAACATATTGGAAAGCTTTTAAAACTCAGGAGGCCCACCATCGCTTTTAAACAACTGGATGCTCTCATCAAATCTTAATAATTATTGTGTGTATTGTTTTCACCAATTTTAGGATTTTAGCATTTAGTTAAGAAGTCTACCATACAGCTTTGCCAACCTTTGAACCTTTGTACACGAAGATCCTGTCGTCCCAGGACTTCTGTGTGTCTGTACTATGTGCAGTACTTGGAGTTGACACAGCGGACAATATTTCAAGATTGAAGACACATTCGTTTGCTTGAATACTGTATTCAACGCTTTTGAAAACTCGGTATCATAGCTACATCTTACTGTAATAACCCGCCAACATTTTCGCAACATCTTAACGTTTTAAGTTCAACCATCTTCGACCCTCTCACCTGAGCTCATGTACAGCGGAACGCGCGTCGTGGGTAACTATATTTCTACTTGTGCTTTTCTCGGATTCTTCAGTATTTGATATAATGTCATCTCAAAACAATAATCAACACTATATAATAAATACTGTCGTGTGTTTACTTGTTTCTATATTGATATGTTTACCTATTTGTATGTTACGGGTGACCCTCTTTAAGAAATAGATAGGCGAAAGCTTAGCCAGGTTGCAGGTTTTGTAGCTAGGTTTTATGGGGATCGATGACCAGGTTGCAGAAGATGGCGAAAGTGGGATCCTTATTCTTTGTTTGAATCACTTCTTGGAATCGAAAAAAAAGAGATACTACAATTTCTCTTAAGCCCCGTCCAGACTGCCGCTCATAACGGCGGAAAACGCCTGCGCGATTTCACCGAACGCAGCGCAAATTTCACAGCACTGTCCACACTGTGGCACGGAGCACTGTAGTTGTCGCGATGCTAGACAATGTATTAAGTACAGATGTTCTGCAGAACTCCGTAGTTCAAGCTCCTTGATCCAAAGAAACTGCAGTTTTTGTTATAGTTAATTTACTTAGTATACTTCTATATTATCCACACAACTATGAATAAGCAATCATTAAACATATAGATACCACGTAAATGCATTCTCCAGCAAAACGCGTACTGCAAACTGATCTTGAACTGACTTTGGTCGGTAGCGTTTTCGTGCGCGTAGCAACACCTTCAACTGAATACTTTGGAGAACAGCTCTCAACATCATTGCCTAGTAAATAAATCTTTAAGGTGGGGCTGCTTGATAATTTTCTGCTCTCCATACGTAGTGCAAAGTCTTTGAACATTTTATTCTGTCTTTTCAACACAACTGTGCAATTGCGTATCCACGAAACGTCGATAAAATGTTTACCGTCAACTCAGGTTTCTTCACAAGTGTCACTACCGTAGTAAATTTTCAAATTTCTCGTCAAATTTGCAGCAAATTAATACTCAGAACAGCTTAAATCTTTTAAACTGTCTTTAAAGAAGTAAGAATTATAATAGAACGCCTAATTTATTGTTTGACGTGAGAGGAACAAAATACTTAAGAGGAACCCTGCTCTGCTAACAGCTTAAATGGCGCGAAAATTGGAAAATGCAGAAAGTTGGACGTTAGCGAAAACACTCAAAGCTGCGATATGAAGACGAAAATGCGCGGCGATCAGCAATATCGCCATAGTGTGGACTGATTTTTGCGGTCGTCTGGACGGGGCTTTAGCTCCTCCACGCAGTCTTATTTTTACAACTTTCTCCATACAACGAACCATGTGCTTGTTCTTAGTTTACCACGTACAAATTCAGAAGCTAGTCAACGAAGGGCTGACGAAGCGATGATTTTCCACGAGCAGATTACACTTCAACAGAAAATCTACGATGTAGTGAAGACTCGTTAGGTATTATGGAGACGCGGTGATTGATTTATTTACATTCACTGAGCCCTTGCTGCTTGGTAATGTAAGATTTTTTCCGCGTGTGACCTACGGTGAGAAACATTAATTGAAAGAGAGAACAATTATCTCTTATTATAAACCGCAAACGAAGTGAGAGAGGTGATAATATTTTCGTTGAAGATTTAAGTGATATATATATATATTTATTTGTATGTCTGTTCACCCAAAAAGTGGTCGAAGGAGTTGAGCAATCTTCATAATTTTTGTAGGGAGTTTGGTGGGTTGCCCTAGATATGACCAATGTCAAAAAAATGGGCCTAGCTGGCTATAAAAAATGACGACTTTGAATATTGTCCACCGAGGCAGATCGTCTGGAGAACGGGTCGTTCTATTTTTTTTTCCTATGTTATTATTGAAGAGCAAGTATCTAATCGAATGCTGCTGTGCCCTAGCCTCGTTCATCAAAAATTACTTTGTTGAATTTACCCCTACCGCGGGTGATGGTCTTACGCCACCGAGACGTTCTAGTTACAATTTGAGCTGGCTGTTGTAGCGTATGTTTCAAAAGGATATTCGTGACAAAGGCATCTATAATACTTATAGCGTTTTTCCTAGGTTCGTGTGTTACGATCTTCATCAGTAACAGATAGCAGGATATTAGATATATATTTCTTTTGTATCCATGATACGGAAGATGAAGTCGAGCTCGGTTGTATGAACGTGCACGTTAAATTTAAAGGTGATACGGGCAATACAATTGGACAATACGCCACATATATATTTCCCTTGCGCACAGGCAGTGTTGAGTATAGCTTTCAAAGCAAAAGAGCTGGTGTTGGTGACCCACACGGCCAGGAGTGAACGGGGACAAATAGCGCGTTGTCTATGACCAGCTAATAACACTTGACTTTTGCGAAAGGCCTGAATTCAAAAATGTTCAACTCGCATTTGACATTACATGCGACATCCGGTATCTGTACTACAGCTAGCGTGAGAGGCCAGTACAGTAAAGATTTTCGTCGCTCATTGTTCATTGTTTTAAGCTCTACCAAAGGTGGATAGTGATTACGAATTAAGTGCAAATTCCTGATATAAGATGGCAATGGCAAGAGAACGCATGAGACGCTACAGACCGCGTTTGCTGTAAGATCAAAGAGCTGCTATTCTACAGAGAAACAGAGCACGGGAGCAACAGAGATGAGCTGATATGTATGAACAACAGAGGGTGATAACGATCGAACGGGTCACGGGCAGTTTAGTATACTCTGAAACTTGATATTTTTTCACTACTGAAGAATTTCCAAGGGTCCAGCCTGAAAGGCGCCGACAGACCGTGAAATTTTAACGGGTGCAGCTAGTATTAAATGAAAGCGAGATGTCTCAAGCTCTTCGCGGTCATTTTTGACGGTGCGGGAACCCTAGTTCTAATATAATAAAACGCTTCGTTTATTAATTTCGTGTCCGCTTTTGAAGGAAATATATAGGCAAAAAATAGACGAGGTTGCAGTTGAGTTTTCTTGAAAAGCGATGGCCAGGTTACAGAAAATGGCGAAAGTGGGATCCTCATCCCTTCAACTGAATACACTTCTTGCTTGAAACACTTCTGGAATTCGAAATAAAATATTTACAGCTTCTAGAGTTTGACTTTATAACCTCTCTCAGTTCACGTAGTATAAATTCAAAAGAAGATCAACGAAGCACTCACGAATGATGATTTTCACGGGGCAGTAGACAATTATTTCTTCTAGCTTACTGCCTTCCTTTGACGAGCAGATTTCGCATCATAGGCCAAAGTTTCAGCACTTCAATGAAGAAGATATTTGAGTTTGGAAGAAACGTATCCTGGCGACGGTGGGCTCACATTGCATATAAGCTGACTGGAGTCTAGAATTGCGTTCAAGTTCAATGCAGTGTTTTACTCGAGATTTACTTCTGCCTGTCAATATGGAAGATGTACGTGAAAGAAGAAGGAGAATGAAAAAGAGAGAACCTAAGGCTGAGAGCACGACAAATGATCAATGAAGAAAATGAAGAAGCAAATAAGAGAAGAGATTATTCTGCACCTGCCTATATTAAGCAGATATATCGATTATTGCATGAATTTTTATATGTGCTGGTCCACTAGTAATAATGATAATTAGCGGGACCCGTGAAATATCCACGGTTAGTTAATGTTCTCACTTTTTAAAATGAAGCCGTGGTTACCTATTCCATTATAACTCACTTTAGTTCTACCTAATACAGCTCCTCAACCTAACCTAACCAACCCCATAAATAGGACCTATCCTTAAGCCTTGCGTGCTGCGTCGAACCTCAAGTTTGCTACACACGAGAGTCGAAACACAGGAACGTTCCTCCCTATCCTCCCCATTACGCTGCTGTGTGTGCAGCTTCGACTTGTCGAGTATTATTTCATTGCTTAAACTCCGAGTCGCGACAGCTACTCCGCTACAACGAGGGCGGCAGTCAGGTTCCAAAAAACAGTTTAAAGATCCAAGTTTTAGTGCCTTCCTCAGTTGTCTAAGCACTACTGCAAGCTTTCCAGACGGATATGGCATTCTGCTCGTATATTGTGTTTTTATAGGGTTTCAGAAAATTTTCTGTAGTTTGGATCTTAAACATCATGAGAGGTATATGCAATTAAGTACTATTTCTAATTTTAGGAGAAACTTTTTTTTTAAAGACGTTCTTTTGCTAGAACATCTTCATTGTCACAATCATAAACTCAGAGCCATTTAGAATTCATAATTACCTGCAACCACAGCAATAAGTTTGCTGGCCAAGAGCAATTAACGATGGTGAAGTATATGCAACATAAGCTCTATTTCGTTTAGAGACTCAAAACTTTTGGTCATTTAATTTCGTTTCCCAGGACTCAGGAAAATTTCAGACTCGACAACAGCAACAGTGATAATAAGTCTACGGTGATTGCAGCCAGCATTTCAGTACAGTAACTACAATTTTTCCTTCCTGTCTTAGCAAACAATAGTGATACATCAAGACAAGTTGAAGGCTAGCTTTTGGTTAAACTTGATAAAGAAGGAACAGAGAGCTCACAGGTACCAATGCCTCGGCATACACTACAGGGCACGCAACGTACCTTGCTTTCTCTTCTGGTCCTGAGCTGTGCAGCAGCCAGCACCGCACTGCCTGTCGCTGGAGTGTCTTATGGCAGCTTTCACCTCACTGCACCTTTACTGCCCGACAGCCGTGTGGACAATGGCTCTAGCGTCACTTGTAAGCTCTTTAGTTACTGCTGCTGCAGTTGCTGCTGCTACGGTTGCCGCTGTAGCTGCCACTTTTATTATTATTATTATGATTATTAAAACTTCACACTTGAACTTCCACGGACAGGTAATACAACCCAAATGAAGCATCTTGCAACACCGGGAAGCCCAAAGCGCTGCTAAAGGAAATCCATCAAAAAACCATTAACAACTGACTTGAACGCTTGCAGGCCTATACGACCAAAAGCCGATCCCGGCAACAAATTCCAAACCCTAGCCGACCAGGGCACGAAGCCAGGCACAGACGTTCAGCCCTGCAGTACTGCTTAGAACATATAAGGAGCTGTGTAAAGCTAAGAAATTGATGCATGGCAGGCAATGAGCTAAATAAATTACCCACTTCTCAAATGAATTACTCTCCTCCCCTCTTCTCAAATAAACTACCCTCCTCCCATCTTCTCAAATGAACTACTCTCCACCCCTCATCTTAAATGAACTACCCTCCGTCCCTCATCTCAAATGAACTACCCTCCGCCCCTCATTTCAAATGAACTACCCTCCACCCTCATCTCAAATGAACTACCCTCCACCCCTCATCTCAAATGAACTACCCTCCGCCCCTCATTTCAAATGAACTACTCTCCACCCCTCTTCACAAGTGAACAACCCTCATCACCTATTTAGGGAAATTAAAAAAAAAATCAGTAGGGTGTCAGCCACAACAGCTAGTGCTGATTCTAATTACCCTAGTGAGGCAGTACCCGCAAAGTTGCTTCTCACGTCCTCAGTAATAAGTCTTGCAGCATGAGCAAGACCATTATCAAGTGTGAAAATTATAGTTTCTCAAAATACCAAAGTTTTCTGCCTTTTCCTACTCTGGGAAAACGTGCTTTCCCAGCAAATCCTAAGCCCTTCTCAGCAGTCTTTCTGACTCACCTACTATTTTCAATGTCCAAACAACATCGGCATCGGTGAATGTAGCCCAAAGCATTACGCCTCTTCCATCTACTAGTTGACGTAAGAGCCGGTTTGGGGGTCAATTTCTTTTCTGCAGCCAATGGGTTCATCGGAGGTCTCTCAACACCTATCAGTGAGAAGAACTTGTTGGAAAGGTAGGCACGTTCTTCCCCTCATCTAGCCTCGTTCCTCGTGAATATCTTCAAATGCTCTAAAGAGAGTCAGTCGAGACCTCTGCTGCTTATACATTCGTGAATTTATCCGAGATGCAGCACAGTATTGCTGTGGGCACATAAGGAACATCCTAACCAGTACTATGGATGCCTCTTTACTCCCCCTTGGTAATCATGAACTCATGATCGACATATGGATCTGTACCATACGGTACGACCATAACAACGGACCAGGTTAGTGACAAGTTTCTTCATAGTGTGATGATATCAGCTAATTTGTTTTGAAATTACTAAGGCAGATAGATTTACATGTAGCCATTGGGTGATATTCCTTTACCTTAATGATTCTTTGGACGAGGTCCAGGTGTCGTTATCCACGCCACCCATCATGTGCAGAGGTGATTCTGCAGTCTATGTTCAGGGGTCAATCTAATCTAATACTAACAATGACCTTCGTGTGTTTATATATTTATAAATTTGTATATTTATATGTTTATAAATTTATATATCGTCGTATATTTTGGTATCAGCTTCTTACTTATGCAGGTTTTTTGAAGGCGACAGAAAAATCAGCGTTAATGAGACATTTACTAGTTTTCTCAAGTTGTCGAAAACATTTTACACAGTCGTTGTTGCCTATGCTATATAAGAGATCGCCAACGTTGTCCTCGACGTTTCGACGGCT
>LQNS02001154.1:1456368-1467975 GCA_001587735.2 Parhyale hawaiensis
TTACCACTAATTACTTTATTAGCCTAGCTTCCCTCGGTTTGTTCAGCCTTTGGCTTTCTTGTCTAATTATTCATTTCGTGAATTTAGAATTGCTTTGAAAGGTTTTAGCGCCTTTGTTCAGTATAGTGAGAACCATCTGTTCATTGAAAGTTTTATAAGAGTTGTATTGAATTAAAACTTTAGCCCTTCATAAAGACTATTCGCGTTGATGGTTTTAAAGAAATTGTGCGCGTGCGCCAAGTGATAATAAAGCACTCTTTAATCCTTGTGTTTATTGGTTTCCTTCGGGAATTAATTTACACAATCTCGTCTACGCAATACAAATTTACATTTATTCTAATACCTCATTTGCAGTAGGGGGGGACTGTGAGGGGGAAAGATCGTGAGACTTCTGTAGAAGGGCATGCAGCTCTTTGTTCGTCTACCCAAGCTCCTTCCTGGCCCACCTTGTAAGCGAAATTCGTGGTAAGGTACGGAGATCGTCGGGAGTTAATAACCTGTCAAGAGGGCTAGATTCGGAGCATTCACGGAAGTTGGTGACAGAGGGACCGGCACGTGATGAAACTTCTACTGTCGATAAATCCAGTGGAAGTGTAGTGTTAGACGGAGCCACAAACTCTGCCCAGGAAACAATTTTACGTTGATTCTACGCAGACATCAGGTCGTGAGTCAACATAGCAACGTGCTATGAACGTTGATCTGCGGACTCCAGATAACGCTGTTAGCACGTCCCGACCAGCACGTTGTGAGACAACATGCTTACAACGTTGGGCAACCTCCATTACTACCTGGCATTGTCAATCCAGCTCCAGATAACGTTTTTAGCACTTCGTATCACAACGTACTGCTGCACAAGCCTGGCGGCAGCGACTGCTGCTCAAGCCTGGCCGCTGCGACTGCTGCTCAAGCCTGGCGGCAGCGACTGCTGCTCAAGCCTGGCGGCAGCGACTGCTCCTCAAACCTGGCGGCAGCGACTGCTGCACAAGCCTGGCCGCTGCGACTGCTGCACAAGCCTGGCCGCTGCGACTGCTGCACAAGGCTGGCCGCTGCGACTGCTGCACAAGCCTGGCCGCTGCGACTGCTGCACAAGCCTGTCGGCAGCGACTGTTGCACAAGCCTGGCGGCAGCGACTGCTGCATTAACTTGCGGCAGTGACTCCTGCATTAACTTGCGGCAGTGGCTGCTGCATTAACTTGCGGCAGTGCCTGCTGCATTATCTTGCGGCAGTGACTGCTGCATTAGCTTGCGGCAGTGCCTGCTGCATTACCTTGCGGCAGTGACTCCTGCATTAACTTGCGTCAGTAACTGCTGCATTAACTTGCGGCAGTGACTGCTGCATTAACTTGCGGCAGTGACTCCTGCATTAACTTGCGGCAGTGACTGCTGCATTCAGTGCCAGCAGCAAACTAAGCGCTAGCTGAAACACACACTTTCGATACGGAGGCACGAAGCACACTGGTGTCACTGGTGTGGAGCGGCAACCCTGTACTTGTAGCTCGTGCGGAGCTGGAGGGAAGGGGTGGGCGGTGGAGAATTCATGCGGGACTGGAGTGTGCGTGTACCATACTTACAGCTAGGCTGTTTGGTTTGTAAAGAACGTGTGTCTTACCGTGATCATAACCTCGCTGCTCCCTCGCCCTCGAGACGGCTGTGAATTTGGGAGGAAGATTGTATCAGCCAACCACATGCTTCGGATACTGTGTGAGGCCCAGGATGTGCGCTTCTCTGACTTGTTTGCCCACTTTGAGGGACACCCCTTCCAGTTTCCGGATGGTCTTCACTTGAGTGAATGGTTGGCAGCTCGGAGGGGTCGGTAACTGAACCGAGAGGTGCGTCTGTGCGTGCAAAATATCAATAGACTGACGTGTAAACTCGAATTAGGATCTAGGAACGAGCACCAGTTAGCTGTTACCCCACCCCCCACCCTCCTCCCCATCCACAGGGCCGCTGTGTCTGCGAGCCCCTTCCGGAATACACTCGGAAGTCACCGGCGTCGTGACATCTTTGGATTAAATGAAATGTTGCTAGATTTTCTAAACAAAAATACTATTGCTGAAATATCAATCCCCGGATATAAGCTATTCACTGTCGAGAGACCGAGCGACACCGGGCGAGGGGGAGGCTCAGCTGTATTTGTAAGCAAAAAATTGAATCCAGTGATGAAGCAAGCATGTGCTACTCGCACCTTTGAGATATGCTGCGTTACAGTGAGACTGCCAAAGAGTCGAAGGGTCATTAAGCTCATTTAGTGTACCGGAGTCCTTGTACCCCAGCCGCTGAGGTGATTCATACTATCCTAGGCTGCAAGAGCTTTTGGATGATCGACTCGAGGCGTTCATTTTGAGGGCTCTAACCTTCCGGATATCAATTGGAATACCATCGAAGCTAGGGCCCCAGGACATAAATTGATCGCATTTGTGCGCCAACAGCATTTGACGCAGGGAAAGTGGGAACCCACTAGAAGGGGCCAATATTCTAGATTTGGTCTTTTGCACCGAAGGCTCCCTAATGGAGAGAGAGGTAGAAATAGGCCCCTCCGTGGGTACATCCAACCTAAAATCGTAAAGTTTAATATTCCTTGCAATGAAAGGTACAACATCTCCTCTGTAACCAAGTAGGACTTCCGAGGAGCGGACTGAGACTAGCTGAGGGTTCTTGTGGTAAATATGGTTCTCGATGGGGAACAGGGCATCAACAATAATTATGATAATCTAATTGCCCAACTGGTCCGGTTTACCGAAATGACAGTACCGTAGCGAGTGCTGAAAAAGATAGCAAGAACATTAATCCTTGTGGTGGACAGCAGAGGTGCATCGGGCGCTTATTAACCGGCAACAGAAATACTTAAGCAGGGCTAACACTGCTGCCAACACGTGTTCGCAACAGTGTTGCCAACACCTGTTGGCGAGACAGTCGAAAACACCGTTGCTGTCGGCATCCGTGAAGGAGGTGTTGGTAACACTGTTGGCAACACTGTTGGCAATACGTGTTCTGAACACTGCCTGTCGGACTACACTCACACTGTCTGCTGGAAGGATGGTTGGGGTGCTTCAGATCAATTCGTAACTTTGCACCGGAAGAAGGTGCTTTATATTTTGATTGCCCAGCAACGTTGATTTGTTATTACATATACTTGGAATAATTTGTGTATTTAAGAAACAACATTGAGTATTGTACTATGTTCATAATTACTCTATTTTGTCACATTTTACAAGAAAATTGATTAAATTGTTCATTGTCCTGTGATAAAAATTGGCCTGTTACCGTATGGAATAGGCATGAACAATTGTGTGTGGAGATTGAAAGCCATCCTGCTCTATATGACCCGTCATGCAAAACTATAAATGTTTCAAAATGAGACCGGTAATTACCGGCAAATTGCAAAAAATCTGGGAAATGAATGGAACGCTGAGCTGGTAAACGAGTGGTTCTCAAAAATTCAGGTTGCATCTTCATGTATGTTTTGAATAATTCGGGGTCTTCATTAAGGATACCTTCAACAAGATTCCTAAATTCCCATCTCTCCTTTAGAGATGAGGGACGCACCCAGCAGCGTGGTCTTGGACGTCGCTTCGACGTGGCAACCGCATTTGAAGCAGCAGACAAAAAGAGAAAATTCTTCACGTCCATCCGTTACGACTGTGCGTGTCTCAATGATTGCATCCCATATTGGTAACAGACTCGCGAACACCCAAGCCTATTTTCAGGAACAGGTGGGTGTTGCCAACACTGTTTTCAAAAACGCCATGGCTGTTCGCAACAGTGTTGGTAACAGTGTTGCCAACACTGTTGTGAACACGTGTTGGCAGCAGTGTGAGCCCTCTTTTAGCAGCTCGCCGGAGGTGCGATGCTGCAAAGGTGGCAGCACACGTTGAGGCGTGTCGAGAAGCTAGGCGACCGGTACGGAAAGCTAAACGCCTGAAGGAGGAGGCAATATCCAGGAGTGCAAAAGCAAACCCTATAGCCTTTTACGGATACATTAACGTGAAAATGATAGTCAAACAAAAAATTGGTCCGCTCTTGAACTAGCACGGTTTTCTGGTTATGGATGGCACGGGTAAGTCGCGTGTCCTAAATACTTACTTTGCATTGGTGTTTACGAACGAAGATATGAACAATGTACCAGTTCCTGATCCTGTGCGGTGCGAGATGGGACTCAACGATATTGTCTTCGTGCAGAACCAGGTTGAGAGTGAACTAAGCAGCGAGACCCACCGAAATTTGTTGGCCCGGACGGAGTCCATCCCGAGTGCTGAAGGAGCTCTACTCAGAGACGAGTGCGGTGCTGTGAGAGGTATTAAACCTTTCAATACGTACAGGCACAGTGTCAGATTCTTAGAAATTGGCAAGTGTAGTGGCGATCACAAAAAAAGGAAACCAGCAGCTACCTGAGAACTACCGGCCAATAAGCCTGACATCTGTCACATGTAGAGTAATGGAGAGACTCATAAAAATGATTTAGTTAGATATCTTGAAAACAATAGCATTCTACTTAATTCACAACAGGGCTTCCAGAGGCACAGAAGCTGTCTAACAAATCTTTTCAACTTTTTAGTAATGTCTACGAACTAGTTGCACGATGATGGTAGGACAGTCAACCTGATATACCGCCTCATCTCTGAGGAAGGCGAGTTCCACCACGGCGCAGTGCATGCATACAATTGCCGAGTCAGTACCTATGACTAGACCAGCAAAGAGCTCGCGTACCTGGGTTGGCATCGAACCAGCTAAGTCAAGGACTGTGAGCTGCGAACGGAAGCATGCGGCTCCCGTGGCGGCAAAATATTGGAGAGATGATATGCTATGGACACGGCTCTGCTGGGCCGCATCTCCAAGTTTGCAGATGACACAAAGCTGTGTAGTCAGGCAGATCGAGAAGATGATAAAAGTGCCCTGCAGTCCGATCTGGACCGCCTGATCGGTTGGGCAGAGATGTGGCAAATGAATTTAAATGTCGATAAATGCACCGTAATGCATGTGGGTCACGGTAACCCATGCCAGACCTACAGCATGGACGGAGCGGAGATGAAGGCTGCGAGGTCACAACGCGACTTGGGCATCAGAATTACGAATGACCTTAGGTGGGACTGCCAAGTGGACGAGTGCTGTAAAAAGGCTAACAATGTTTTGGGTGTGATTGTGCACAACCCTCACTATAAAGTCTAAGGACTTAATAGAACTTATGTATAAGTTGCTGGTGAGATCTCACCTTGAATATGCTGTCCAATTTTAGTCTCCGACTTACAGGAAAGATGTAAACAAAATTAAAAGAATCCAACACTGCACCACGAAGCTGGTCCCAGCGCTGCGCAACATGAGTTATGAACGAAGACTCCGAGCGCTGGGACTAACTACATTAGAGAAGAGACGAGTAAGAGGTCAGCTCATTGAAACCTCCAAGTGTTTGCATGCGGTCGGTGGTGCAGGACAGGAGGTGCTGTTTAGGCTGGATCCAGGAGACAGGACCCGCACAAACGGAGTGAAGCTGCTTTGAAAGAGGCGCCAAACAAGGATAGCAGCCGACTTCTTCCCAAGCTTAATTGTACGGACATGGAATAGCTTGCCAGCCCGGGTTGTGTAGGCTGAGTCAGTCAATGGTTTTAAAGCCCGGCTGGACAGGCACTGGGCAGCTGACCGGGCTGTTGTTGATGATACAAACTTCGCCAGGGACCCCCTGCCTGACGACCTTTGAACAAGTCATATTACATTGATGTGGGACATGCGCTAAGTCGTTACTGCGGATTTGATCTGTTATGACAACCATAAATATTTAAGGCAAAGGGATTGTACATTTAACTAGAACAATTATTGTTAAGTGAATACGATAGGCTGTGTCTACCATTTTAGAATGCAAGAATACATGACTGAACATCTTAGCTTACCTACCCTTCGCGTAGGGCGCCCGGCCTGCCCAAGTGTGCGAGGAGTGGTGCACCTGGCTCCGTTCGGAAGCGGTTCAGGTTGGCGATTGGACACCGGAAGGGGCAAAGCGAATCTTTTAGGATAATCATTGGCATGAAATAAACCGATTAGTTTCAAAAACCACCGTGAATCAGCATAGCTGAACTCGTGTGGTGTTTTTATTTATTTATTTATGTATTTATTTATTTTTTAGGAGCAGCCCGAGAGATGACCCCTGCAGTCGTTGTTGACTCTGATTTTAATCTAATCTATCCCACTGACAGTACGTTCAAGACAATTTGTGATGCCGAAGGCCGTACAGTCCAATCCCTCTACAAACGAAAGTCTTTTGTTCGTGTTATCGCGTCACCGTGTTCGAATATTTCACTATCCCATACGAACACAACTCTGCGTCTACCAAAAAAAGTTTCGACAAAATGTTAGCCGACCCAGAAAGCAGTTTACTTTTTTGTTCTATACACGGAAGCAACAACGCATTTCAAACGCTGTGACGGGAAAACATAGGACAATAGACTGTCGTCTGCAGCGGCTTGTGCTTACTTCCATAAGTTCGTACACACTACACAGGCTACCAGGTTTTGACAAGTTACAGCCAGGGAACTTCAATGGTATTGGCTTAAAACTTGGAAGTCAGTTGCACGATCACCTGAAGTATTTCTAAATAAAATATTGAAAGTTCATCCTCTGGGAAAACTTCCGGTCTTCATTCGAGTCGCTCCTCTGACCACAACTTATGAATTTTCTTCGATGCAAAGAGTACAGCTCTCTTGCTCTCTTTGTTCCTACAAGCTGCAATTTCCCCTAGTGTAGTAGTAGTTGATGCTTTAAAGCAATTTTAAGATATGCATTATGTTTGTTCCTATTAATCTTTATCTCTAACTGTTGTCTTTCTGCCACGCTTGAAGACAACGAATAGGTTAGACTAGTACTATGCTCGTGTTTGGGTCACTTGCAGTGAGGCCTGCTTTCCCCACATTTATACTGGATGGTGTGTGATTTCCTGTGGTTAATGACCTGATAATGTTGGGTTTAAATTTTGATCCTACGTTGACGTCTTAGGCCTACATCCGTTCGGTTGCCGCACGAGCATCGCAGAAAATTGGTCCTATGTGACGTACTTAGAAGGTGTTTGGTTCAGTACACACAGAGTTGATCCGTCGCTGCTATATTTGATATGTCCTCCCCTCCCCCATTTAGAATACTGCTCCTTAGTCTGAATTTTGCTCCAGATTGTCATCTGAGTTTGCTTGACAGTGTAATCGTCAAAGTGCGTTTATGCTGGATGGTGTTGTGCCATGTGATCTGGCAAATCGTCGCAGAGTTGGTGGAATTTGCTTTCTCTATGAAATATATAGCTAGTGGCTGTAGTCATCTATTTACGGTTTTTTTTTTTCAGGAGCCATTTGCTCGGGGCAGCGTACTCAGCGAACTGGTGCACTTCATGAAATTGTCTTGGAACCGGTACGATGTTGTAGAAGCCAGTATTCTCGTTCGTTTGTTCCATCATGTGTAGATACTTGGAATAATCGTGATGGTTCTACCTTTTCAGGCTCTGGCCTTAGCAGCTTTGAGCACTTTGTCAACAGAGTAATTCTGTCAACTTGAATTCTTTCTTCTCTCGCCAGGCTGGCTGTGTGGAGGGTTAATTACCGTTAATAAACTTATGGAGTGTCTTACATTCTTACAACGCCAGTCTGTTATATTTCAATAATAATAAAAATAATACCAGGTCAGGGGAAGTGAGTATGGCCATCCTATCACTCTCTTCCGAAAACAGATAGGCAAGAAATAGAAAAAACAGCATATGACGACGACTGTTTGTTCGGCTCAAATTGGAATGCATTTCTTGCTTTACCAACATTATAATTCAAGAAATTACAATATCTGTAGCTTCGGATGATGTACTCATGCAAATTGATTCTTAATTTGCATGTTGATTCTTATTTTATGTTCTTACCCCATCCAGACTTGACGTGCTCTCAGTTCGCCTGCATTTTGAAAAGATTATCAGTATGGCATTGGATAGGATATTTTTTCCAGCATAGTTATCTAAAACGCGAGCTTCTTTTCTAAATAATTCAATTGTTACCGGTCATAGAAAAGGTAACCTTCGTGTTCTATAGGAGGCTAGACACTCAGTTTCGTTTACAAGCTCTAAAACTGTAGAAGCCATTCACTTGTTGAGTACTACAGTACGCGCAGGGAAATACTGCCGTCTAAACAAGTATTTAAATGAATTATATTACTAATTTCAATTTTCATGCTATGCAACTTGAAATAATTTGCCTGAAAACATAACAACTTTTAGCATTTTTTTTACGTAGCTATACTCACGCTCCGCCTGCATTGAAATGGTGGGACAACTTGATGCTCCAGCAATTTGATCCCATTGGAATCAGCAAAGGTTTCGCTCGTCTGTGCATGCCTTAAAGAGATTTATTCAAGCTTGTCATTCTTCAGATGTCGGGTGAAAAATTTTTCGAATCTCACTGTTCTGTTTATACCGGGTAAGGGATTTTATGAAGCTTGCTGTTATGCAGAAGGAAGCAAAAGTTTGCTGGGTGTAGCGGTAGATTCCATCAACACAGCTGATCCATTCAATATAATGGCGGTTGGCTCAGAAACTTTCACGAGGGCCGAATTGCAAATACGCGTGGAAATGCCACAAGTTCAGTTGCCATGTGTCTGCTCCAGCAAAACTTGAATCCAACAGAATATCAGAGGTGAGCACTCGTCCGGTAATCAATCAGGCAAAGTTTTCACGGAAATTCTGCTTTTACGTTACTCCTTTTAATCAGTGTGGGGCCGATTAACTTCCGTTACTTTGACTGTCCTATATCATACTCGGTACATTTTTTCTAACACAATGAAATCAATAAACTTGATTTTAATAGATATGCTATCATTGCATATTTTTGCCTTCCCAAGGAGGTTATGTTTCCGTCGAGTTTGCCTGTATATATGTCTGTCACCAAAATAACTCGAAACGTTACAGACGGAACTTTACAAAAAAATACAGGGATTGTGGCCATGTGGGACGAGTTAAGAGATGATTAAGTTATTGTGAAAATCCATTCAGCCGTTTATTTGTTTGTTTTTCTGCCTTCTTTATTATTAGTACCATGATACCTATTAAAATGAGTTATCATGTATATAAGGAAAAATAAACTACAAACTTTTGTAATGATCTGATTGTTCGCTTGTTTGTTTGTCTCTGCGTTTGATTTATTGTTTACAAGGTCACATAGCCACGTTGCGGCCTGTTTTTCCCTCTTACAGTACATTGGATGGTGGGGTCACTCCCTGTGATCAAAGACTTGGTACTTTTGTTCATAAAGTTTAATACTAAGTTGAAGCTTGATGCCCACATCTGTTCAGTTGTTTCACTAACGTCACAGAAAGTTGGTATTATGTGGCGTACGTACCTGGAAGGTGTTTGATTCGGTGAAGTTGATCCATCGCTACTTTAGTAGCTACAGCCTACTCCTTTTAGAATATTGCTCCTTAGTTTGGGGTTCTGCTGCCGAATATCATCAGAGGTTGCTTGACAGAGGGGTTCGTCGATGTATGTTAGGATAGTGTTGTACCTTGTGATCAAGCGAATTGTCACAAAGTTGGGGTTGGGCTGTTTTTTCTAGAAAATATATAATTACCCTGGTCAGCCGATGGCAGTTTCCTCCGGAGCCATTTGTTCGGGAGAGACATACTCAGCGTACTGGTGCTTTTCATGAGTTGATCTTGGAACCGGTACGATGTCGTAGAAGCCAGTATTCTTCTTCGTTTAATCGTGAGCAGATACGTGGAATAATCTTAATGGCTCTGCCTGTGTTGGTGCGAGTATTGCCAGCTCCAGCAAGTTCTAACCAGAGCGATAATGTCATTTTCAATTCTCTCTCTTTCTCCTCTTGCTAAGCTGGTTGCTTTGGGGCTGATAACCTCATTGAGTTTCCTCCGTTCTCACGTAGCCATTTTTTTTTTTTTTGCAGTTTCATTAATAATAATAGCTCATGAAGTTATAAAAGAATCTCTATGAAATTTACAGGAACTTTCAGCAATGTTAAAAGGAATAAATGATAAAATTTGGAGTTGATGGATGGTTCTGTTTGTGGATTTGACTAATATTTGTCAGGAGGTTGAGCAGCTATGTAACTCAAAAAGTTATAAACTGACACAATTTGAATTATTGGGGTAAAAACTCGCAAAGAAAACATGATCAATAATTTAAAAGAAAACTTAGAAAAATTGCAGTAGCTGGTCTGTCAAAATGCACAAATGACCATATTTTTGTGGTGATTAAGAGGACACCATAGTTTCAGAACCAATTTGAGTTTTCATTATCTCTGCCTTGTTTGGCGGAGGTATGCACTCTCAGATTGCTCTAGTTATTATTGCATTAAATAGACGATACCCGATTTAACAGATCTTTCATCTTCCATCAAATCATGTTGTTTCAATTTCGTAAAAAATATGAATAAAAGTTTCTTATGTAATTATCAGCGCAAGAATTGAGGATGTCCCCTGCATGAAATTTACCTCTACGATTAACCCAAATTACTGCCACTGATACATGCAATACGATGCCCTGGAAATAGCAATGTTATGACTGAGAGAAGCGCTTCAAACGCCTAGACTGACATCAGAAGAACCGCTCTGGTGTAAGTGATGACGTCGTTGATACAATCTGTGAGAAATGGAAGCAATGTTTGTTGTAAACTTTGATTGGTGAGCGTGTCGAATACGGTGATAGCCGGAGGGGGGCCCGTGCTGTGTTGTGGGCAGGACGATGTACCCGCGATGTGCTGAGGAGATACTGTTTTGACAGCATCCCCAGACTGTCACCAACTGGTAGGGTTGAGGTCTCCTGATGGAGGTGATGTGCTGAAGCCATGCTGTGGGACCTGGTAACTATGCGCTGGGTTGCACGCTAGCACACTCTTGATAGTACAGGGGAATCGAACATCAAATACTTTATTGGTAATGGAGAGTAAAGCTTGAAGCAGTGGAAAATTTCTACGCATACTACGGATGTTAACACAGATAATGAACTCGATGGCACTCTCAACGACGTGAAATCATCAAGAGAACTATTTTACAATCAGGTGCTGGGATGTCGATAGCTTCATCATCAAGAGTACTATAAAACGGGGTGACTTCGGATGCCAGGGTGACTTCGGACAAAAACAGGTAAAAAGGAACTTACAACAGTGACACGAAAAGTTTCTATCAAAAGTTAGAAGGAAACTTCCACAGTGCAATAAAGGTTGATATCTCTGTAGAAAATCACCAAGCCCACACCCAAACTCGACTAGCATAAACACAGAAAGAAATATGTTTTGTTTGTTGCGATATTTTTGTTTGTTTTGTTTACAAAACGTATTCCTTTTCGTTTTTATGCTAGTCGAGTTTGAGTGTGAGCGTAGTAATATACTTCAGAGATATCAACCTTTACTACACTGTAAAAGTTTCTTCTAACTTTTGATACTTTTCATGTCACTGCAGTAAGTTCCTTTTA
Organism: Parhyale hawaiensis; assembly: GCA_001587735.2. Taxonomy (NCBI): domain Eukaryota; kingdom Metazoa; phylum Arthropoda; class Malacostraca; order Amphipoda; family Hyalidae; genus Parhyale; species Parhyale hawaiensis. The sequence continues at coordinate 1,467,803 of LQNS02001154.1, forward strand.
CCTGTTTTCGTCCGAAGTCACCCCCGGCGTCCGAAGTCACCCCCGGCGGCGAATTTTTTTTTCCTGAACCTTTCAGCAAGTACAGTCTCAAGGCAGCCAATGGCGTGGCAGGTCACAGGCCACAGTGGGAGGGGCGAAGGGTGATGCTCAGTGATGGTGTTGCACTCTGATGC
>LQNS02001154.1:1509144-1525686 GCA_001587735.2 Parhyale hawaiensis
CTGGCAGACACCTGATGGCATGGAGGCTGGCAGACATCTGATGTTACGGAGGATGGCAGACACCTGATGGCATGGAGGCTGGCAGACATCTGATGTAGTGGAGGCTGCCAGACACTTGATGTAGCTATTGGAGGCTGATAGACACCTGCTGTATAGTGAAGAGCGGCTGTGCAGACACACACACACAGAGCCACACCCCCTGGCATACCTACAATTTGCTGAATATTACTTAACTCTTCGTATCGGACGGACAAATCAATTGTTGCTATGGCAGCTGAGAACCATCCAATAATTGCCAGGTTTTGCTATCTGCCGAAGCTATAATGGCAGCGTGGACATGATGCTGCACAAAAGTTTAGGAGGTGCAGATAGATACACGCATAAGCAAGGTAACTTCTCGAATCGATCAGAAGAGCAAGAGATAATGCAGCTATCATCTTGACGAGACTTGTGCGCATATTAAAGGTTTAGCTAAGCTGCTTGCTTACCGCTATCGGCCGTTTATCTAAGCTGTCTGTTTATAATTACCAGACATTTTCTCTAAACCGGGTGTCTTTCGTTACCAGCCATTTTATCTACCCTGGATGTCTATCATTACCAGCGATTCTACCTACCCTGAGACTCTATCGTTATGAAGCATTATGTCTACAGTGCGTCTCTATCGCTACCAGCCATTATATCTACTCTGGGTCACCAGTGTCACAAGCCTTTCTGTCTACAGAAATAAAAAACTCATTTGTTATCTCTTCTGGAAGCAATGCGCAACGTATTCGAGGTGCAGCACCCTAAGTTATTTTTTCATTCTTGAAGCTGCATATAGAGAGAAGATTCGCGCTTGGATTTTAAAGTTACCCAAGTGGTTGGTCAGAGTTTACTTTTTATTAGAAACACTAGAGTGTCCGCGCTGTCACAAATGGCAGCGAAGAATTTATGATGACCCGTCTTCATTGATTATAATTTCCTCAAAACTTGAATTACGGAACAGAGCAGATAAGCGTAGGGCTGAACAACGCCAAGCTTTCCTTCGGTCATACGCTAAAACGCGATTTTTGTATACTCGATGGCGTCAGTCATATAAACTCGAAAGGTTTTTCCTCAAGTGAAAAGTTGTTCTGTTAAAGGAAGAACTCAAAAGGGAGAAAATTATTTACTGTCAAGAAATCCTCTTTTATCTTACCCGCCTGCTGACCATTTGCTTCGATGATTATGCAGTCAATAAGCGTATCAGCGTAAACAGTTACTCAGGGCAGCTGAAGTTTGGATGAAAGAAATCTAAAACGATTGCACAAATCACGATGCAAGAGAGTACTTAGAGAAGCTGTACACTGAGAGAAATTTCTATGCACTTAGATGCGTCAAAATAACATTCATTTCTGTCCCAAAACCGAAACATGCAAGTGCATCCTAAATATAAAGTACATCATGATGATGCATATAGGGTCTTATGATGCACTTGGCACGAATTGATGAACTTATGTAATTCCGTTTGGTGACAAAGCCGATGATACACCAAGATGCATGAAAAACAGGTGAAATTGATGCACCCGAAGAGACGAAACTTTGAAAAACAATAGCAATCTGCTTGTTAGTATGTAACAGCGTCTCGCTCCGCACATGTAACAAAACTACAAAGCTTTTGTTCACTTTGGTTCTGCGGAAACATGTTTTTCTCACTGAAATATGTTTTTCTGTCTGCTGCGATACACACCAAACTACGCCATGAAATACCTACGTGCATCCTGATGCTTCTCTGCGAAACATCTACGTGCATGAAATTTTTTTTCAGTGTATGTATCTGCATTGAGTGGACTTCAAAGTTTGCAAAGAAAAAACTGCATAAAGATAATTATATTTTCGCTACCCTTGAGGTAATTAGAAGTTCGCCACCTTTCAATGAAGCTTGACAGGAAGACCACAGCCTCTAACCTAGCTGGGTTAATTTCTGCCTTTTTGTTTTCTTAAAGCGTGACAGACAATGAACATATAAACAAATAAATAAACAAACAGACAAATTCATCTTTCTTATATTGTAGATAATACAGATAATATTTTTGCACACATATCTTGGCTTAATATTTTTTTATTCTATTGATATGCTAAAGTATCGAGAAATTTGAATAGACGGATTAGAAATACTGTGCGCATTACTCCAACCAGACATTTTATTCTACATTATATTTGTTCTGGCGCTGCCATCCCCTTCTCTCTTGTACTCTCTCACGCCTCTTCACTCTGTTGTACTATGCTTAAATCTACCAAAAAAAAAAAAACTCCATCCAAGCTCGGACGCACAGAAAGACCTCTTTGTTTTCAGTGTTCGTACAAGTAACGGATTCTACACTATTGAGCTAACTCGGTCTGGCACAACTGATACATATTCTACATGTCATAAAATTAGGGCAAGTAATACGGAACCGTATGTATGTCCTTTCAAGCTGTGTAACTAACTATTATTATTGGCTACCGATTAACAAATAAAATAAAAACTATGTTTTAGTATATTTTTAGCATCCATACATCGCTGCTTGTAACGGGGACTGTGATTGGTCGATATCGGGCTAAAGACGATTTTAAGCATCTCCACGCAAAAGGGCCTAAAGAGACGATAAATGCCTTTGAAATTGTCTTGTGCATTGGAGATTTGGTGGACTTAAGATATCCTCAGGATAAGGCCAATTAAGCAGTTTAAGGAAGAAATTTCTATTTAGCGTTACGGGCGTTTTGTGCATCCCGGCCCAGGTTCATTACTGATTTTTTATCTTATAGGTCATTGTCCAAAGTCATCCCAGCGGTGCAATTGATTAGCAGCCAAGCTGCCATTGTTAACTAAATGCATAACTATAAAATTTTGAATAATTAATCGATTATTCCTCAGCAAACTTCTGTGTGGACAAGAAAAAAAATTCATACTGGTGTTGCCCAGGGCATTGTGACAGTAGTGGAAATTATAAGTATGTATATAAATAGCGAACAGGGGGTTTGAGTGTGGTGACGTCCGTTAAGTGTGATTTTCAGCCATTAGATGTATTTTAGCGGTATAAAAGGCCATCAGGTGTAATAGCCTACAGGCCAATGAGCTCGTTCTCATAAGGTCAGGTAAAAAGCCAAGACTGGTTCTGCTAACGTCCAATGAGCTGTGTTTGTGTGTAATAAACCTATCAAACCTATCATCTAGGTTAGGTAAAAGGCAAGGGCTGGTTCTGCTAACGATTAAAGATTGTCGTTAAGTAAGGCCAATCAAGATTGCCGCTAAGTAATGCCAATCAAAGATTGACGCTAAGTAAAAAAACACTTACAATCCTTCCCAAAAAAAAATATCACAAAAGCACTAGAAATCAATAAACACTAAAAACCTGCATGAATGCAATAAAAAAAACACTTCGGGACGCGACAGGAACCAGTACTGGCCTCAGCTAACCTTATGAGCGGGAGCTCATTTAAAGGGGCTCTAAGGAAGGCCTGTTGCATTCAGATTGCCTCAGAGTTACTCGGTGTTACGCGGCGTTACTCAATCGGTGTTACGCTATTATATAGGTGAATGAGACAAGATTTCTCAAAGCGTAGCCCCGAAGCAACCAAAACAAAAACAAACCCAATGTAAACACAGACGTTTATTCGTAACTATTGCTAATTTTGATGAAATAGCCTTTAAAAATTTCGTGATAGGTCCCTGCAGATCTTTCTACTATAAGAAATCGATGAATTACACCAATTGAAGGCTTTTCTCCATAAGCTCAATAAACCGACTTCGTGAGAGCTCAAAACGNGCGTGTCTCATTGACGGTAAACAGCTCAATGCGACACGGATTTTGGAGACGGAGTTACCCTCGAGGTCACACTGCGTAACCCGGGGTTACCCAGCGCGCTGAATGCGACAGGCCTCTGTAGTAGGGTGATAGTGGCGGACTTAGGAAGGCCCAGCGCGTTTATCTGTAGGGAAACGTACGAGAAGAGCCCGTGGAGTTGTTCGGTCGTTAGGTGTAAAGTTCAACGTTACACCTAACTTCACCTTATGACACGTAGCGACGGTTTTAGTCAAATTCCGTTGCGTGTGTTGTACGATCCAGTTCTGTACAAGCATAGAGATATATCAATACATCAGTAAACGCAGGTATACATGCATCATGTTTTGGCAGTAGGAGTGTACTAATACAAAAAATATCGCTTTATGTTGGCTAAGATTTTGTGACACTGCTCCTTGTTTCACTCCTTGTTGCGTCGTGTCGCTTCAGTGTGCGGGGGTCAGGCAATACTTCTTAGGAAAGACTGGGAAGATGCATGGGTTGTCACAACGGCCCGAATCACTTGGTCACTATTTAATGAAGTAGGAAACAAGAGAACAACTCTCGGATCGCCTGTGTTGCGCAGCGTTGCTCAACGTTGAGCAACATCTCGTCGCCTCTGTACGCGGGTTCAAAATTATTGGCTTAGAAATTTACGGAAAAGTGCGGGCAGAACCAACATCGCGTCGCCTCTGTGTGCAGGCACCCTTACGTTAGATAAAGTGCGTTAGATACATATGGGATTATGTTGTACGACCTGTTCTAAGACTTACTGTGTATGGGGCATTGGATGTATGACTAGAGTTAGCTTAGACTATATAATATGTTAAGGTAAGCGGACGTTGTTGAGTTAGAGTTCGTCAGGGCAGGTGACTGGAATTAACTTCGACGGTGTGAGTTCCGTTAGAAGAGCTGTACTGGGATAAAACTATTTGAAGTTGTAATTCCGTAGCGTAGGTCTAGTACATTTTTAAAAGTAAAGATACTCATTAACCGTGGAATTTCCACGGGTCCCGCTAATTAATTATGAATAGATATAGCAAAGTAAACCCTGTTTTCTCTCCCTACATATTCTGAAAATTGTGGGCAAGGTCAAACAAATAAACACGCAAACACGATTATAAGAGTTTTGTAAGTACCGGGTGTAGCAGCAAAATCCAACACTTGACGTTAGTTAGACGTTAAGTGTCAGATTGTTCCACAATACCCAATGTACAAATTCAAGACGTGCCCCTACGGTCCTACCGATTTGTGTGGCGATAACGCTACGACTGCAGCGGTCGATGATTCAACTCCCAATGTTAATACTTTGTAGTTTGATGTAGTACCTATAGTCTTATAGTCAGACCAGCGTAGGCCGTCCTTTAGGGGCGGGGCTGAATTGAACACAGCAGTGCCAGATCTAATCTTCAACTCATACGCTTTGAGTATTCAAAAATACATATAATTTTATCGATTGAGACAAGCTATACCACACGCTTAGGTGAGATTTGGCCAAGTTGCTTTGCGTTCTTAGCCACGCCCATCGGACTCCTTACGCTGGTTTGACTTTAGTTTGGCTGCGTAGAAAAGCACACAGGCACGTCGTCGGTATGGCAGTAAAAAGATTTGCTAAGTGTGATCTCTGCTGAAGCCGTTACTGTCGGCCTGTACAACATGCCCCAGGCGATATACATTGTGCATGAGTTGAAGCCCTTATCTGGTCGCGGCCTGGTGCCAAGGCCCCATTATGTATTCGTAGGCTCAATTCCATGCGAGGATGAGCAGCTCGCACGTCTTTCCAATGCATATTTAAAGTAGGTACAATACATAGATACGGTAGCATGAACGACACACGAATTGCATGTCAACTTCTGCTTTTGAATGCATAGTGTAGTGCGGCTTTGGCATAAGTTACTCAGCAAGGCCTCCGCCCTGTGGTCTACAGCAACGGTTGCCAAGCACTCAGTATCTTTGCTTGATATGACTAACTTTGCAAGCTAACCAAACAGTACACTGCTTGTACCCTTCAGAGTTACACGCACACTGACGCTCGGTGGAGGGGTGAGACGCTGCCTTCTACGAAGCTGCAAACAAGCCCTTAAATTGCAGTAAGTTCCGAGGTGGCATACTTACCAACGCACTGTAATGAATACAAATGTGTTTTGCAACATTTATAGACCTAAATAGTTTTTTTTTTTTTAATTGCGCATTGTTAATCTGTAACTCTTGTGGCAAGCTTCACAATATACAAACAAAATTCGATTCCTTTCCTTATTTGGATACAGTGCCCAACATAGTGAAGGCGCAGCATCCTGAGGTATTCATTCTTAAAGATAACACAATGGAAAAGATTTAAGAGTCGGCTCGTAGATTTATACTAGTGGGCAGTCAGAGTTTACTCGCTAGATATGATACAAATAGCACTATTTTGCAGTGTCCTGAGGTATTCTGTTTAAGGCTAAAATGGATTGAGATATGACAGTTGGCGCGTAGTCCAGGCTCTGAGGAGGGAGGGGGTATCTGTGTACATTTCTCTTTTACAGCTCTACCTTGTATTTTCCTATTCCATATGACAAGGACATAAAAAATAGGGTAGAACTTTCGCAGCTGGTACATTTTTGAGGGGGCATTGGGTGCTGGGTGAGGGGGGCTTAATATTATGAATTGTGGACCAATTGTTCCGAAAACTACTCAGAATATGTATATTTGAAAAATATACACATTTGGTTCCTACAGCCTTTTACGATTTAGGCCTTAGTTTTTGAAATAATGGGAAATATACATGCATATTGGAAATTTCCAACGAGTAGAACTCCCTGAATTTTCATGCTAGAAAAAAATGACAGTTTGGAATCCTTAAAACATTCCTAACAAAGCTATAGAGCTGGATTCTCCATTTTCTATTTCACTGTGAGCGATAACTAAGATATAGGGAAAAACAAATAATTCGGCATTGAGCTGTGATGATATATATATATATATTATGAGGGCAAAAATGGAAAATCCGGCTCTTTAGTTTTGTTAGGAATATTTTAGGGATTCCAAAACTGTCTTTTTTCCGTAGCATGAAAACACTGAGTTCTATTCTTTCGAAATTTCCAAAAAATACATATATATTTCCCATTATTTAAAAACTAAGGCATAAATCAAGAACGTTGTAGGAGTAAAATATGTTTTCTTATTCAAAACTACAGTACATATTCTGAGTAAGTTTGAGATAAGTCGGTCCACAATTGATAATTTTGGGGCCCCCCCCATGCCCCCCCCTCAAAAATGTACCTGATGCGAAAGTTCTACCCATTTTTTTTTTTTAATGTTCTCGTCATATGGAATAGCAAAATGCATGGTAGAGCTGTAAAAGAGAAATATACACATATACCTCCAGAGCCTGGACTAATAGTATTTAGTGAAATAGTGCTCAGCCATGCAGTTCTCTCCTTGGGAAGAAATAACTGCGTTTACTTTTCTTTAATTAACCAAGCTGTAATATTAGCAGAAGAAAAAATAATTATTTTATTGCTCCTCGTTCGAGGTAACTGTTAGGTAGTACTATTGCTGTGCCAGTTCAGTTAACAAGTTGGTTGTTTCTTGGCACTGAGCCTTGTTGGTTAGGTTGTAAATTCATAACTGCTATTATTGCTCAGTCATGATCGTCCATGACTCAACGATGATCGTTGAATGATTAGGTAGAGCACTAATTCAATATATTTGTACGAGACTGTTTTGCTTCAAGCGACTGACGGCACAGTCGTTAATGATCATCGTTGCCTTCAAAGAGTCGCGCGGCTCTGTGTTGAATATATTGGCAGTTGTAAACGATCTTTACTAGTGAGAGGGATATCCCGTGGGTTTGCATTTGTTCTAAATAGAATCGTCAGTAGGCATTACAACAAAAATAGAAGACAATAAATACATTCATTGGGATTTGTGGCTGCTTTGCTACTAGCTAATCGCCATTTTTAATATTGTGGAATGCACCTTTCCAAATGATATTTCTTTCGATATCAGATATACAATAAAGTTAATAATATAATTATGTGTATCATTTAATGTCCACTTTTATCTGAATTAATTCTCACTTTTATTTACTTAGTCAAATTTGTCTTACGCTGTTTTCACAAACAGAAACGATCAAGTCGAAATTAGAAAATATAATTAGCTACCAGTAATTTTTTAAGTTATTGTATTTTAAGCCAACAATAATGAATTTGGAACATGTTAACATGTTTAGCACTTTATCAATTTGCTGGTCTGACATGCAAGGTCACATAACCAATACATACGCATAAAAAACCTTCAAAAACAAATAAAACAGTAAAACAAGCAAAAAACAGGTGTTTTTTCAAATGATTTGAACCATGGTTTGAACCAGTTGGCTTAAATCAAACAACCTAATGTAAATCACATGGTAATTCTGGTCATTTTTGCTATTCTATATTTGATTATTGCCCCACGATAATTGTTCAACGATTATCGTTACACGATATTTGTGGGAGTATTATTTTGATTCGAACGATTTTCGATAACTTCTGTCACGTAGCGAAGGTGTCTCAAAAAAGGTATATAAAGTTAGCGTCACGAGAAAATGGCATTGAGCGAGCTGTGTAGAAAAAGAAGGTGGTCAATTAAATATCTTCTAGCTGAAAAAATGGAAGATAAAGCTAATTTCGAAATTTACAGGGAAAAACAGGGCGAAGACGCAATTGATGTTTTTATTGAGGAATAAAGAGGAGGAAGGAATACTTCAGAAATTCATCACAAATGACCTGCGTTAAGATCACAACTATTTTCCCTAGTTTTTCCGCCTTTCGGTTGAACAGTTCGTCTTCTTCATGGAAATAATCAATGACAAGCTATCCAAGACACTCTTTCCAAATCATATGATCGTTGCGACTTCGATTATATTCATTTACCAGTCGTGCTGCTATTTGGAGCCAACGATGATCGTTCGAGACTGTAGCGTCGGTCGCTCGAAGCAAAACAGCCCCATTCAAAAACACTGAATTAGTGCTGTAGACAAACGTTTGACGATCATTGAGTCACGAACAATCATTGTTGAGTGATAATGGCACCGAGAAAAATGTGCCTTTAGTGAATTTGCCAATGAGAACAATTCTGCAGCAAAGTTGTGGGCTTTTTGCGCATTTGATATAAGATAGGCACAAGGTTTTCCCCAAATTAATTACAGAAATTGAAATGGGAAAGCGTGAGTGTTTGACCAAGTAGAAGGCGCGATTTTTGATCCAAAAGATACTTAATTTTCTGGAGAAATATTAGCGTACCATTCACCGATCTGCATAATTTCTGAATATGGAATTATAACGTTAAACAGATTAACAAAAACTGTCGCCATAAAAAAAATGTTCTTAACGTTTCGGGATTATATTCCCATCGTAAGAACTAAAAACAAGGATATAGTACAAATGTTTTTATTTTTTAGTTCTGACAATAGGAATATAATCCCGAAACGTTAAAAACATTTTTTTATGTCGGCACTTTGTGTTATTCTAAAAATTAGTGATTAGTTAGTCTTAGTATATTATTTAAAACGTTAAATATTTATACATCCATACTCCAAGCGTCTGGACAATATTGACAGGTTGGATAATGGAGTTCTTAAAGGTGGCATAGAATGGACTTAGCTGCTTGTAGAGTTGCTGAGCGTTAAATATGATGTGTTGGGTTTTATCTGCGTAGAGACTTGTCCGTTTTAACCGTACCTTGTTTTTAGTTTTTGCAGAATATTTTCACCGTCTTTGCGCTCGCTTACTTTTTATTTGGCGCGAACCTTATCGTAAATTGGACATCATCGGTATGCATGGAGAGATTGTCATCAGTTTGTTGCAAGAAGTCACTGACGAACATCGAGAAAACAGTAGGTCGTAAGATTGAGCCATGCGGGACACCAAAGCTGTTCACGGTTTAAGGTGACTAAGCTGTGTGTGACCTGTTCTCCAGATAGCTAGCATGCCACTTACAGCAAATATTCCTGGGAGTAATTTTTAATAACATCCCGTTGTGAACACTATCAAATGCTTTGGATAGGTCAAGAAGTAAAAGAAGAGAAGTGTGTAGAATTCAAATTCCTGTTGATAGCTTCAGTGATACTTAGAAGAGCATCCTACGTATTAGTACGGGCTCTGTAGCCGTACTGGTTGTTGTGAAGAATGCCTGAGCCTGACTCATCAGGATGAGACGCTCGCTGATTGGTCACAGTATACTTGAGTAGTTTGGAGAGCATTCAAAGAAGGCTAATCGGCCTGTAGTACCCGGGCATGTCTTGTGCACCCGGCTTATGAAGGAGTTTTATGATAGATCGCATCCAAGATTCAAGAAATGTTTCAGTTATAATTGAAGTTTTTAGTATGGCTAAAAGGAGCGGCCCTTTAACCTGTGTACTCACTGCAAGGCTGTTGAAAGTGCACATCTGACATTCTAATGGACGTTTCTGCTTCATTCTTTTTATATATCAAAACAATAATTTCACAAAAATTATCGACTGCGGGAGTATAGCCTTTTTACATTCTTGAAATTTATTTTGAATAGAAGACAGGACTTTTGGCAGCAGAGCTCAGGAGCAAACCAATCAATGTCTAAAGGTAACCAAGTGCCTGCTACTCTGGGCAAACATTGCAGATACGGCCAGCATTGTGGGCTCTAGAAACGCAGCTAAGCACCGCACCTAATGCCGGATCCATACTTGCATTCGTTCAACAACTTGATGGCACGTGTATTCGATGCATATTTTCATTCACTAGCATAGATACGTTAGCGTGAACGACGTTCAAGTTGCAGGTAGGTTATGAGTACGAATGCAAGTGTGACCCCAGCCTAAGAGCCGAAACAAACCAAAAGCAGTGCAGCGAGAAGCTGGCAGGCAGGCTGGCAGTTTTTGAGAAGCACGGAAAAGCATTGGAGCGCACACACCGAACAGTGGCAGCGGCCTGCTCTACTGCTGCTGTTCAGAGTGCGCGCTCTAATGCATTCCGTGCTTCTCAAGAACTTCCAGCCTGCCTGCCTTCCAGCATCTCTCTGAACTGCCTTTGGTGTGTTTCAGCCCTTACATTTACTCCTGTCCCTGCAGCCCGAGTGAGAGCCACGCTAGCGGATCGGATTCGACCGCCACGAGATGTCGCGCTGTAGGCTTCGTCTGGCGCTGCTGCTGTCGCTGAGCTGCGGGACGGCGCTGGCGCTGATGTCCAAAAAAACGCTGACGAAGGTAAATTTTGGCACACGGTGATGGGACAAGGGGAAGGGCGGGAAGGCGAGGAAGAGCCGTAAGGGGGACAAGTGTGAAGACTTTGGGAGGCGTGGAGGGGGAGTGGAGTTGCGTTGAGGAGCTGTGGAGAGGGGCGAGAGGCAATAAAATCACAGGTGGACAAGCTTGGAGATGAGTAGTAGAGGATGGGGAAATGAGGGTAGTTTGGGTAGTTATGGAAAATCTGTGGCGAAGCGTGGAGGAGAGTGGAGAGATGTAAAAAAGATTGGAGGGGAGCCGGAAAGGGTGCGTGGAGGCGTGAGCGAAGGTGCGGAAGATGAGAAAGAATGGAGCAGATTGAATGAGGAGGAGAGGAAGAGTGGAGAGGGGTCAATGGAGTATGAGAACAAGTGAGGGGAAGGTGGGGGGCGAATANGAGCCAAAAAGGGTGCGTGGAGGCGTGAGCGAAGGTGCGGAAGATGAGAAAGAATGGAGCAGATTGAATGAGGAGGAGAGGAAGAGTGGAGAGGGGTCAATGGAGTATGAGAACAAGTGAGGGGAAGGTGGGGGGGCGAATAAAGAGCCGAAGAGCTTATGAAGAAGTGGGGGAGAGGGATGGATAGGGGTAGTTCGGAGACGGAATGGGAGGATTGAGGAGAAAAAGCTAGTGGGCCGAAACGATGGGACGCAGTGGCGCGGCCCTTAGAGAAGCACTTTACTCTCATTTTTTGACGGGTCAAAAGTGTACATTTTGCAAAGTTCTCTCCGACTCACCTTTACGTATAATTAGTGAAGCTGATCAAGAGCTTATTCACTGCTATGATGTCAGTACGCACACTAGCTACATAACAATCTGCACTATGCGGCTGCAAATGTTGGTAACAGAGCAACAGGTACTCACGCACTGCTGCGTATGTTGCAGGTGGCGGGGCAGCAGATAGGAACCTACTGCCTCCTACGAACGATGCGAGCACAACATCCGACGAACAAACGGCTTCCCCTACGCACCGTCTGCTCCTACCACTGCCTCCAGACCCCGGACTGCCGGACCTTCTGCATCACCCAAGGTACCCACTCCGTGACTCTCCCTATAGCTACTTACTATATGCCTCGTATTCGCTAAAATAGAAAGCAAATAACAGGAAATTTGAAGGTCAACGAATTACTGCAAACAATTGCAATGAACTTAATTTTCCGTACCGATGAAGCGGTAAATTTCCGCCGGCTTCACATTGGCGCATAGCGGAAAATATCCAAGTCGTTGGACAGCCTTTGTTCTGTGCCGACTTGTGTGCTTAATGCCGGGGCCACACTATGCAATCGCAAGAACAACGTGACCTTGCTCGTATGTGGTTCATATTCTCGTATCTATGCTACCGAGTTTAAATCCACTATATAATAATACACAGTTGTTGGTCGCTTGCTGGCCTGCTCTTTGGTTGGTCCTTGCCTCTGTTACGCTGTTAGGGATTTAAATAGGAGAGATTTCGTCTACTGAACACAAGTTGAGATACCATAAAATTTCAGTCCCTGGAGTAATGGTGGCAGATATAGCTTCTGAAATATACTGTCAATAGTAGAAATACTGCTTCTTCTCAACTCACTTTGCTTTGAAAGCTAGCTCTGTATTTTTTGATAGGACGATGATGAGTCTTCTTTAGAGCGTTGTAGACGAAACGAGCTATCTTTGATAGTTTTTGATCCTATCGGGCATAAGCTATATCGCATAATCTTTCGCTGAATTCCATCATAGTAGTTCGAGTGGCTCAGTCGTGGTTGGAGTATTCGTTCCTCTAGTATAATCTATTTCGCTTAAACTTTCTTTAGCTGAATCTCTTCGTAAAAGTTGCGACTTCAAGCTGAACTGACGTATTTTATGTTCAACTAACATCGCAGCCAAATTTTGCCCGTGAAGGTTCAACTATCGGCTGGTATCCAGGATACTGTGAGCCTTTAGCATTTCCGGTGAATGCTTTTGACTGTACTATATTGTCTTGGTGCTGCTCAACGTTTGCCCAATTCCAAGCTGAAATTCGCGCCTTATCTTGCAGGGGGGATATTTTGCTCTTGCAAAATTCATGGCCGTATAACTTGCGCTTCATTAGTGGAAGATCAAGTCTGCAGGTATGATACCTATTTGACCAAAACCTATACCGGGAACTGGAGTAATCAAAAGCTTAATAACAAACTTATTGCCGTCATTTTTGTCGGCTGGACCCTCTAGTCTATATCAGAACGACGTGTGAGCTACCCATCCTTGCATCAAGTTGTTCGTGCGAATGCATGTGTGACCTCGACATAATACGATTGGTTCACAGACTCAATAGAAGCACATCTGTACGGTAGCTGCGATATGTTGTAATCAAGCCGGGTATACACTACAGTCTCTAACAGCCGTCAGAGCTCGTCACACTTCCGACTGTTTCGTTGCTTTCTTGTGAACAGAAATGAATAGAATTTTTTGAGAGCTAATTCTTTCCGAATTTAAAGCATCAAAACTTCACTCGTAACACTTGCTCACAGCCTCAGGACACGACGGCTAACAGACTCCGACTTTATCGCTTGAGTAGTTCCAAGGTATAGTCAGTTCGAACAAATTAGTGCAGTTTTCCTGCAGAAATAAATACTCTAATTTTTTTGCGTCATACTAAACGGTTCATTTTATCCCTCCCGAGCAAGAGACGTTACGTCAGGCTGACATTTTAGTAAGTCTGGCCTACAACAATCTTACTTTTTATAGCAAATGTTCATTCCTTAATAAATGCTCTCATGACCAAAAAATAAATAATCGTCACTCATTCACAGAATAAAACGCAGAAGTGAGAACAGAATTAAGATGGTCGGTTAAAGGTTGTTTTGTGTGCAGCGTGTCGCTGTGAATATCTCTGGCTTTGTCTCCAAGTATAAATTTAAAGACAAACTGTTGAATCTTTGAACACCGTAGGGCTGAGTTTTCCATTGGGGGGGGGGGGACTCCTGTGGTTCACGCACGCACCCCCAACTGGTTCATGATATTTGTGAAGCTTCTGTGACAATATTACATTGTTTTTATCCCATAATTGATAATAATTAGAGAGTATTTTAAGGTTACAGAAGGAAAAATATAAGTTTAAATAGCTTATAATAATATTTACAATAATTTATTGAAATTGGAGAATTTTATTTATGGTCTAGTTACCCCTAAATGCTTCTGCTCGATCACAGAAACTCAGCCATTTTTTTCAAAAACGGCGAGAATAGCATATGCTAACCATTATTCAATGCAAATAATCATTTTGAGAGACTCAAATTAAATTTAAGAGAACTAAAGGTAAAAACTCTCTGCCTGCGAATAATGGGCTAAACTGGGTATATTACATACTGGTATATTACATACTGGTATATTGCATACTGGTATATTACATACTGGTATATTACATACTGAATGAGTATTGTAGATGTCGATGGCTTCCTGGCTATTGCTTTTCAGTTAATACATCGACTTCTACAATGCTCATTAAGTTGATGCATTTTAATGGCGGGGGTCCGTGCGCTTCAGGGCGATTTGACAGGGGGGGTCCGAACAAAACTGAACTTAGGGAGCCACTGCCGTAGGCTATTGTGCTGTATTTTGTGCCCTTGATATTTGAGGTACAGTATCCAAATGTGGGAATAAATCTGTGTTTTTCAGTACTATTACCCGATGCACGAATTTCGCGTCAGTTCACAGTCATATTGTAAAATTAATTTGGTCACCCTAAAAAGATTTTTTTTTTCTACTTTACTGTGAATGTATGCAGGTAAAATCAAAGCGCTGAGAGAAAGAATGTATAACAATGGCTTCGAATAGCACCATTCCATATAGCGAAGGTTTCCTTACTAACTTTAATGTATCCGAAATTTAATCACGAACATCAATGCTACTGCTTCGAACCGAGTTTAGTAATCAAAAACCGATCACTCATTCAACGGTCCGAACGTATTGGTGGGGAACTTGAAGCAGTCTCAAAAGCAATGGGTTTGGCATTAACACCTTCCTTTAACTCGATCCGAAGAAGCAACAGTCAAGTGCGCTCACATCTAATGGTCTTGACAGACGAAAGAAGTGGATCACTAGTAGTTTTTAAGTAAGTTATTGTTGCCCGGTGTCCCCTGAGTTAATAGAGTTATTTGAGGATTTAGAAATAACACCGCATCAAACTCATGAATGTGTCATACTGATGACGTGCCCTACATATGAAGGTGACAAGACCCTGAGGTATTCATTCCTCAAACCAACATACATAGGGACAAAAAGGAAATCATGGTTTCAAAACATTTTGAATGTTTCGTCAACGCTGCCTAGCTTGGCAAAGGTATGCCCTCTCAGAGTGCAATATCTTTTGAAATTTAAATTTTTAGTGCTGCTTCCGATGGTTTCAACTTTCTCGTTTGGGTGTGCTTGACATCAAACAATAGTTATTTGCTCCCGTGGTGGACTACCAACCGTTAGAGCTGAATCTGCTCTTACGCCTTCCCCTGGCAACTGTGTTGAATTCGAAGAATATTCTTGTAGTTTGGCCGTCAGGTTTACACCAGTGGTTAGTCAGTGTCGGTGCGTTATTACCAACATGATATAGGGGGATCTACATAGTGATGGGTCGGATGCCATTTTTAGGACATCCGCGGATGCGGATGCAATTGTGGAAGGTGCCATCCACCGATGCGAATGTCGAAAAAGGTGCGGATGCTCCGCGGATGCGAATATTCACCCCACCACAAACACACACACCCCCTCTCATGACGACGGCAGTTTGTACAACACTTGGGGAGGGGGAACTTAGATGGTGCTTTGTTGACAGGGACAGCTCTTGCACACATTTCAATCCAAATGAGAATTTGCAGTTTACAGCGCTATGGATGAGCTTAATGTACAGTGATATATATGCTCATCCGCGCCTCCTTTGCTGCAGATTTTACAGTTCTGACATCCGCGGATCCGATTGCGGATGTTACCATCTTAGCATCCGCGGATGCCGATGCGTATGTCAAAAAAGGTGCGGATGTTCACCAGTTTCGAATGAAAATATTCACCTCATCACTAATCTATACTGGCGTTGACACTAGTCGGTAAACATGTTTTCAAACATAATGCAAGTACAGTAAAACACCGAAAATTAAGACTACGCAAAAGGTATAATTTTTTGGCGTTGTCTTAATTTTCGGCCTCGAGTGTTTTGCACTAGTTTCACATCAAATACGTAGTTTCCTTCAAAAAGATCAGAGGAAAACGTACGATGATTAACTACATTAATTTCAAAACAATAATAATAATAAAATCATTTATTGTTCTCATAAGGTACTGTGTCCAACAAGATTAGGGCACAGCGCCTGAGGTTTTCATGATTAAAACTAACTTAACAATAATACTAAACACTAGCATCAGAGAGTTATACATAACTATTGTCTGCTGAGAGTCACTGGCACAATGCCTACACATTATGAATGAGATGATAAGAGAAACGTAGGCTACACAGAGTTAAAGCAGAATAGGTTTCTTGGGAGTTTGAAGTACCGTTTGCAGAATACAGTTGGCCAGAGAAAAGAGAATCGAGAGAAGAA
>LQNS02001154.1:1636252-1648098 GCA_001587735.2 Parhyale hawaiensis
GCTGCCGACCCGTAAGCCATGCCCTGATCCATCGTAAATAGTCTCCCCGGATGCCATGGGCTTCCAATTTTTTCATTAGCCGTAGATAGGGGACTTTGTCGAAAGCCTTTTGGAAGTCTAGATTAGCAAACTTCGTGCTAGAAGCCGTTGTGAAAAATCCTTAATGAATAAAGTATTGTCTAGAAACCACAACACTTTCATGGTATCAGTAGAAATTAGTACAGTTGTCCTGCAGGAAATCTCCTTACTTTTGTTATAAGTCTACTGTATATTTATCCCAGAGTTTTTACTCATACTTCCTCTGTTCGAAAGAGTAGCTATGTACAGAGCTGGAAATACCTGGTGCTCACAAGTGTTAAGCTATGTATGTATAAGGTATTTGTGAGATGTAGCTGCTAAGGATTTGTTCTCTGGTTAATAAATATGATAATGTTTGGTAGGTACGTTTCTTAATTTACTAGCGGCGCACTTGTTCTGGTCAATTATTTTGTGAGGCAAATGCGCTACAGTTCTTGTTGCCGGCAGACAGTTTTTATCTTTATGTGGATTGACGGAGGAAATAGGTAGGTCTTACGAGAGGATTGTTTGCTAGAAAACACAGGTAAACTTCATCCTCTACTGATATAGCTGGAACATCAGAAACTACCTGTAATATTTCCTAATTTCTTGCCAAGGTCGTTGCAACCTCTTTGGCTGCTCTCCGTTTTAGTTGGTAAGCTTCGGATCTATTTAGTTTCGTTTGTGGGCAGTCTCTTCGTTCGGGATTAGTAAACTTATTCCCCTTTGTACCCATGGTAGCGACGGACGTTGCGTGTTGCACACAGTTGTGCTGAAGGCGCTGGGAACGATCCCCAAGCCACGCGGTCTTTGTCGAGGCACTCGGCGAGCTGAGTCAGCACATTTGTTTGTACACATAGCTTCTGTAGGAGTACCTTCCTTAAGGTAGGGGTGTTGCTGATCGTTAAACCTTCTGTTTCGGCGCCATAGTTCTAAGCTACCAGTCATCGGCTGCAGCTGCGCTTAGTCCTCTGGATCCAGTTGGCGTATGTCTGCCGCACGAACCAGTGAGTGTGTAGTTCCCAGTGGCGGGTGCAATCGAAGTTGACTTTACCTTTTCCTCACACCTGTGCGGGCTCTACCATTAGCATCATATTTATATTCGATATTCATTTAATCCCTACGGGCAGTTTAAAGGCAACAGCGAATGCCATGTGGAATAATACAGTTATGGTTGTATTCATCAAGGATTTCATTAATCTCGGGAACCAATATATAGTTCTGCACACTTAAACCACTCTTTAATAGAAAGTAAAAACAGCCCATGGAAAAGGAACTTCTCTCTGATTAAAGCACGGTGTTCTGCATATGCAGCGAGAAGCTGATTTCGAGTATGACTTAATCTATGTTGTTTCCTCGGCTTCAGATGTCTAGGGTTCATGATCTGAACGGGAATACTGGTAGCACTCTGCTGCAGAGACAACGTTTTTTGGGGGTCCTCAGAGTTCTCTATAATAAAAAAAAACTCCCGTTTTAAGGGCGAATGTGTCTAATTTCATATACTTGGAGTAGTGTTGGGCATCTGCGGAAAGTAAGTTATATACCGTTATTGATGAAAATGAAGTACTCTGTGGATACCCATATGCAATCTTGCTGCTGTGTTGGAGTATTTTTCTCCTGTCTAGACTTCCGCCACTAGTCACCGACAGGACCTACTCGTCAGTTGTGTGCCAAGCATAATTGAGTAACGTTGTCCAGTAGTAAGAGTGTTGCATTTCTCTTTATGCTTAACGAGGTATCAAAAATGTAAGCTATTGATCGCATTCCTCTTTCTCTGTCTCCCTGTCCTCCGGATCTTTAGGAGAAACACCTGGACTACTACTGCAGCCCATCCCTTTACAATGCAGTGTGTCAAGTGCTAAACTTCTAAGCATAGTTTGTATTTCATAACACAGTCTGTGCGTATGGAATTAATTTCCATGGTCCGTATGCGGCCGGCTTCATTTCCTGGCTTTCTAGTCACCCGCCCATGATTCCCCTAAGTGATTTTTCAATGGGAAAGTTCCGGGTAACGTATCCGTGATTGCCAAGACGTAGTTCTTCAATAAAAATAATAGTAACTAGAGCACTCTGAGAGCGCATACCTCCGCCAAGTGAAGCAACGGTAGCAAAAAATTGAAATTGGCTCTGAAACCATAATTTTCTTTGTATAAACTCCGAAATCTAATCAGTTGTGCTTTTTTTATATTATTAACAGCTTGTTCAATTTTCTTGAAGATCCGTTCATAACTTTTTGAGTTATACTGTTAACAAACGTTATGACAAACAAGAGTCAAACATACAAACGAACAAACCGATCTGCACTAAAATTTGATCATTTATGTCTTTTAACAATGCTAACAACTCCTATAAATTTCATAAAGATAAATTTATTATTCTTTTAGTTTTTGTGCTAACAAGCATAAAATTAAAAACAGTGACAAACGAACGAACCAACAAGCAAATCATTACCAAAATTTGGTCATTTACTCTTTGTTATATACCTAACAACTCATGTTAATTTCATCAAAATCCATCCATAACTTTTTGAGTTATAGCGTCAAAAAAATGAGGCAGACAAACAAACAAACAAACGGATGGACATATCTTCACCAAAAGTTAATCATCTGTTCCTCTTAACATACCTAACAATCCCTGCAAATTTCATCTAAATCGGTTCATAATTTTTTGAGTTATCTTGGCGACAGACAAAGAGACAAACACGACGAAAACATAACCTCCTTAGCGGAGGTAATCATTACCATTATTTTTAATAACTGTCGTCATAAAAGTATTGGGGGCGTACATGAAGTTCCCCTGTAGATGCAGCTGCTTCAGATCACTGATGTACGGTAGCCACTATACGTCACTTTTCTGTTGGGCCACAGTCATCTTGCGATATTTTTTCTCATCTCCAATAACCGTTTTTGCTTCAGTAAACATCTGCCGTAAAACGAACTTCATCCTTAGCGTCCTCTTCTTGTAGCCAGTGAGCTAATAAACTGTGCTGCATAGCCTAACGGAAACCATAGCTACGTTACAAACACACACGACCACAACACACACACACACGACCCCAACGAACACACCTACACACACGAGTCCAACACACACGACCCCAACTTTAAGGTACAGCTCAGTAATAAACGGTGAGCAGCTCAGAGGCTAGGGTCCAATAATGGGTTGTGCATGACTAAGCACTAACTGAGGCTACTCAATCCCGTACGAAAAAATCACTCCGCTGCTCCGCCAATTTTCATCCGTTTTGTCTAGAAATTATTGCTCGTGATGGTCGATAGAACAGTACTGTATACTGCTACGGTGTGATGGCTACAGCCCACTTAAATTTTAGCGTGTCTATGTATTTTTAACTTGAAGCTTTAGCGTGAATAAGATCTCCACTACCTGGTGGTCAAGAAAATGACGGTTTGAACACTAACGTCACAAGAAGTCAATGTTGTCTGACATGGAGTGCATATCGTTATCAAAGATTGAGAAAAGTACGGGGCGAAGTATGGGACGATTGTAGAAGTCCAAATTTGTTTTTCATGAATGAAGAGGATGCAGCTGGCAGCGTGAGGATGTAAGTGCTCAGTTGCATATAGCTAAAGAATCAATCCAGTTACAATTTGCTCTTGCTGTGGAGGACACTGCCGGCAACTGTGGATAAGCTGAACATCAATAAAATAGTGGGATGTTTATCGCCGATTGATACGTAAACTAATTGATAACAATTACTACATTGTCTTGGTTAATGGGGGGGGGAACCTTATGACCGAACTAACTACTGTGGAGAAGACAAGACAGCTCGGGATATTTGGTAAGCTGCCTGGCTTTAATCTGCAGGTATTTTGTCGAGAAGTTTGGACAGCATTGGATGACTGCAGATTGGTCTGTAGTTACAAAAGATATATCATTGCTCACCACTTGCGAAGCACGGAATGAGGTGCAGCAGGCTGCATATTCAAGTGATTCGCAGCACGCGATGTCAGAAATGATGCGCAACATGTTGCCTGATGTAGAGCTTTGCCATCGATTGCTGAAACGCCCCATAATTTCGCCGTGCCAGAAGCGATGAGCAAGAGATAATTTTGGATGGGTAAAACCATCCGCTGACGTCTGGCAAATGTACAGGAAGATTTCTTAAATAGTGCACTGTTGTTGCAGCTCGACATAGTCACCCTGTGTTTCTTTCTAGAGAAAGTTGAGCCACGGACGCGTCTGCTGCAGCTCGAGACGTGCAGCATTTACTGCCAGGCGGGATGGGACTCTCACAGACGAAAATTCGAACGACTCTCATACTGCTGCTGCTGCTGCTGCACTGCGCTACTTGTACTCTGAACCGCAGGGCTTTCGCAAAGGCAAGTATCTGGAGCATCTTACGGACGCTTAAAAATCAAATAAGACTTTTTGTAGTTTCTCTTGCGCAATTAAAATTCATTTGAATGCGTATCCTCGAGCAATGCAGGCATGCATAGGCTTAAATTCGCTTCAATTGTGAACATCACCTGGTTATTTAAACAGGTCATTTTGAGGAACTGCTGATAAAGGTAATATTTGTTGGGTAGTTTTCAATTGTAGAGCTCACAAAGTAGAATTGGAGCTTCTTTATTTTAATCGGAAAAAGAGCTTAAGGTCTGTTTTGACCAAGGTCATCTGAGAATTATTGTCTTTGCTTTCCTTCTACTAAGTCATCTTCCTCACGAATCGCGTTGGAATTTCATCAACCGTAAACGATATGAGAGAGATGATGTTTTCGTTGAAGATTTAAGTACATTTCTATGTCTCTCCACCCAATAAGTGGTCGAAGGAGTTGAGCAATGTTCATAATTTTTTGTAGGTAGTTTGGTGGGTTGACCTAGATGTAACTCATGCCAAGAAACTAGACCTAGCTGGCCATAAAAAATTACAGCGTTCAATCTTCTCCACCGCGGCAGATCCTTTGGAGCATGGGGCGTTCTATTTTTCCCTATATTATTCTTAAGGAGGCAATATACTGAGGGAGGAGGGGGCGTAAGGCGCTTATTTTGTTGGTTCACGGCATCCATAGGAAACCCTAGGATTAGCTGGCAATCAAAAATGTCTTTATTGAATTTACCCCATCTCGGATGATTGTCTTACGTCCCGAGGCGTTCTGTTTTCCTATGTTATTATTGAAGAGCTAATCTCTGGGAAGAAATGGGCTGTGCCCTAGCCTCGTTCATCAAATATGACTTCGTTGAATTTGATCCCTACCGCGGGTGATGGTCTTACGCCACCGAAGCGTTCTAGTTGTATGTATATATTTATCTGTCCACCCAAAAAGTGCTCGATGGATTTGAGCATTGTTCATTATTTTTGTAGGGAGATTGGAGGGTTGATCTAGATGTGACCAATGCCAAAAAACTAGACCTAGCTGGCTATAAAAAATGACGGCGCTGAATTTGCCTCCACCGCGGTTGATTGTCTTACGCCACGAGACGCTCTATTTTTCTAATGTTATTTTAAAAGTGAAACCTACCTAGTTATTACATTATATTCAATAGGTTCATGCCTCCATTCCCGCGGATGATCTTCTACCACCACGATGCTTTCTAGTTCTTGTTGCTTCCGTACACGACGTTTATAAATATGGAGCGTCTACTTGCAGTCACGAGTGTATTGAGTCTCTAAACAATGGATTTTGTGTCACGTGGCAGATCATATTGGACAGCAAAACTTCGGTGAGGTGAAATTGAATAGTTGTTCGGCGATTCCTGTTCCCTAAACTTTGTAACAATTTTTGCGAAGTAAGATGATAATAAAAACTGAAGAATATGTATGTCGTTATTACTTTATCAGGGATTTCATGGCCAAGGGCGAATTAGAAAACTATTTTTTTAGCTTGAAAAAGAGGATTACTACCGCACCCTTTATCTAACAATATTTTCGCCGCCTTTTATAGAGAGTCCTGCTGTGTGGTGGGCAGAGTGTTGTTATCAAGGAATCTTACCATTTTTTCTCACCTGAGAAATATTTTTTCTCGAAATCTTTTGGCACACAGACGGCAAAAATCACTATCTTTTGAAAATCTCTCTCCAAATCACGATGGAGAGTCAGCAGTTAACCATAGTTCGTGACGATCGGTGGTCGACTGCAGTCGTACTCTACACTGGGCCAGCTGGTCCATACCCAGCGCATGTTTGTTGCCCAGAAGGTGGTGCGATCGATTTGGCTGTTCCATATATAGCCTTCATCGTTTCATTCCTTAAAATCAAGCTAAACTGACTTTTCCCTCGCAAAATTAAGAGCCGCCGCGCATAAGCGGAATTACGTTTTAGCTTATGGTTTATCGGACATCCCTGAATTTTAGTTGGGCACTTGTCCTGTACTACATAAAGAAATGTTGGCTCCACCACTCTGCATTGAGTACTGAGTGCTAAAAACAAACCAAGTACACTTGAGACTGTTGCGAATTTCTTGACACTCCCCTGAAGTTTCAAATGTAATCAAATAGTTATAGCACACGGTGACCCCCTCAAAAGGGCAAAGGCAACGCATTCTTTTGAATTGCCGAACAAGTCAATGTTAAGGGTTTTACACCCAATAGACGAGCACACGGGAAGAGCTCACTCCAAGAAAGGAGAGGCTTTACGCTCGGAAATAAATAGCACCAAAAATTTCTGGCACTGATCCATCGGGTATGTGTCCTTTCTTTCTTCGGAGGGTGGCTCATGTTCTCGCAGCCCCGCTTTCTTCTGAGTTCCGTCGAACTAGGCTCTTTTCCGGATGACTAGCGTGTCACTAAAGTGACTCCTCTTCCGAACGGCTGTGACTTCTCGAGTCTCCGACTATACACCCATCTCTATCATGCCTGCTTTGTCGAAAATTTACGAAAGGTTGTTTGGGTCGCTTTCTTGAAAAGCAGCGTGTTCTTTCTCCAACACTTGTTGGTTGCGCTGATGATGTTACTTTGCTGGCTGTATACAAAGTTTATAATCCATTCAACGTGATTTGGACGTGATTGCTTCCTGGTGTTCTAGATGGGGAGTGAGGTTAAGTGTAGGTAATACTAAGACCATGCTCGTGCCTAGGTCACTTACAGTGAAACCTGCTTTCCTCGCACTCATACTGAATGGTATGTTCTGTTGTTGATAATTTGGTAATCTTGGGTGTTTATTTTCATCCAAAATGACGTTTAAGACCTACATTTATTCGGTTGTCTCACGATAATCGCAGAAAATCTGCCATATGCCACGTGTTTGGAGTGTGTTTAGTTCGGTAGAGTTGACTCGTTGCTACTTTAATTGCTATGTTCTGTCCCTTCTAGAATACTGGTCCTTAGCCTTGGATTCTGCAGCTGATTGTCATCTGAGTTTGCTTGACAGAGTGGTTCGTCGATGTGTGTTCATGCTAGATTGTGTTGTGCCTTGTGGTCTAGCACATTGTCGCGGAGTGGGTGGGATTTACTCTCTTTATAAAATGTATAACTGCCCTAATCAACAACTGGCGGTTTTTCTCCCGGACCCATTTCTTCGGGTGAGGTATACTCAGAGTACTTGTGCACTTCATGAGTTTGTCCTGGAACGCGTTCGATGCCGTACAAGCCAGAGTTCTCGTTCGGTTTTTTTCCATTATATGTAAATGCTTGGAATAGTGTTGATGGCGCGAGTACTGGCAGCTTAAGCAATCTGTAAACAGTGCAATTCCAAGAGCTCCTGTTATCTCTTGCTGGCCTGGTTGCCTGAAGGTTGATAACCTTATGGAGTCTCTCCATTGTCACGTCCCCAGTCTGGTGTATCATAATAATAATGACTGATTTGAGGGGGGGGGGGGAATGACTCAAGCCTTAGGGTCAGCAGGGCTCAGTTGTCTATCGAGTATTCCGTCAATGCGACACCGTAGGTCTTACTACTCGTGAACAACTGCAGTTGCATGCCCTACTAGTCCCTAGTGGGAATTATTTGTGGCACAAACCAATGCATTCGCACCTTTCTTACCTTCACCTTCTCATGAGAACTAAGCAGTTTCTTGATGACTGTAGAGAACAGCAAGCACTTGAAGCTTACTAAAGAACTACACTCCGTGCTGTGTGCACTAGCTGGGTCACACACCTTGCAATCGTACGCCGAACTCACGACCTTCAGCTCCCTTGCACGTCGTTTCGTTACTCAAAGAAAATCGGTAGCGGAGATACCTTTCTAAATTTCTTACATTCAAACGGCCTGCCAGCTAAACTTCCTCGTATAAGATGAGCGTGCGATTAGATAATGTAGCTCCGGCATACAAGGCACAGTGCTGATCATCTCCTTTCCTCAGGTGGACTCTAGCCAGCTGGGCACAAGCGGCCAGCTGGCAACTGTGGCGGCCAGCCTCGCTGCACCAGCTGTCCCGCTCGAGATGTTCTGCACAGCCAGCTGTCAGCGCTCCACCAGCTGCCGGGCCTTCTGCATAGCTCTCAGTAAGGCTACGAAGTTTTACATTTCTTGGCCTTGTACAAAAATCAACAGAAACATTTATAGCGACACCGGACTGCCGGAACCCGTTGAGGCACCTTAAGCCTATCCACAAATAAATTTCATTTCTTTGATATTCCAATATACTAATATTTTTCTGAATAAAAACACAGTGCACTCGCATCCATGTACAGTAGTCACAGAATTATATTAATGATGAGTTAAAATTATGAACTGAAACATTATCAGTCTGGGATTATCCAAGCTCCTCTCGGCGTATTCTTCGCTGCAAGCAAGACTGCCCGTGAACCGTTGGGTCATCATCTTCTTCGCTTTCGCACGACAAAGGTGCTATATATTTATTTAACTAGTGCCTGACTACACGATACTTCACTGCCCAACGCTAAATTTCAACATTGAATTTTTTCCTATTTCATTGGGAAGGTTATGTGCGCGGTAACAGGAAAGCAAAAACGCAAATCAACACCCAATTAACATTATCAGGGTTTTAGAAGCGTACTAGACGGCCCGCGACCCGTTGGGTTAAATATTATCATCATCTTCGTTGTCGTAAAACACAGTTGTTATTCAGCTGCTTATTGACCTCACGCTATATGGCAGTCCACTCACGCGGCAATTGTCCGTACGGGTCACCATCACCAGCTTCTTTGCTTCCCAAAGAAGTGTTCAGCACTCTGCAGATGAGCATGTGGAAATATATCTTAATGTCAACATTTGTCATCCAAATTAAAAATATATACCTTTATGTTCAAAACTATTCATAGATTACACCAGAAACCAGTGAAAGTACAAGAGTATAAATTTGACTAATAATGAGGAAATATGTTTTTTATGTAGTTACATAGTGCAGTTCAATTTCCCGTATTACCTTTAAATTTAACTAGCACGTTTAAGCAGCCGAGTTTAGCTGCATCTTCCGTACCACGGCTGCAATCGAATTAGATCTTCAACGCTCGATATCTTCCTATCTTGAAACAAGGAATCTAAGCGCAAACATTTAAATGAATAAGCAAGTAAATAAAGTTCACACTTTTGGTATAATAAAGAGTGCAATCCTCATCCATTATCTTAATGTTAGTTTGGAGCAGAGATCATGAGCTTTAAAATAACACCAAGATTAATAATTGTCCAGACCCTTGCATGATTGAGTATCATAACCCAGAGGTTGGGGTGCGGAAGCGTAGATAGTTCACTTCGAATGTCAAAAATAAGAAATACAAACCATCACACTTCAACACCATGATTCACAAAACATGATGTAAATACGGTAAAGAAACAGTGCGTTTGTTTAATAGAGAAGCATTAGTTTATATAAGGATCGTGTGTTTAGATGAGGAACGTAAGGTTAGATGATTAGCATTAGTTAGATGAGGAGCGGTAAGTTAGATACAGCTGTGTTATGGTCTATCTTCACTTTAGTTTTCTAAACGTGTTCACTCGTTAGAATGCGTTTCTGCCCATGTTCAGCAGAAAATTACACCGTGTTTGCAATTTTCTTTCACTCCATTTAGAAATGAATTTCCCCTAACTTGCCTATTGACCCCTACCAAGAAAATATTTGACGGCAAATATTGTAGTGACTTTTGTGTCATTCAAAAAGCTGGATTGATAACGACGTTACAAAACATCGGAGAGAGGAGATGAATGAAAGTATTCAAATGACTAACGTATAAATAGGTTTTAAGGGTGTTTGATTACCTAAGGATGAAGAGCCTTAGGTTCGGCGAAGAACGTTAGATTCAATGAGAAACTTTAGGTTAGAAACTGAGCTAAAGGTTAGATGGGGAGTGAATAGTTGAATATGGAGTGGTATGTCAAATGAGGAGTGTTAGTTTAATTGAGAGCCTTAGGATAGAAGAAAAGCATTAGGTTGAATGAGGAACGTTAGGTTAGATGAGAAGCGTTAGGTTAAATAGGGAGCGTCCAATTGAAATCGAAGCGTTGGGTTGACTGAAGAATGTTCGGTTGGACAGAGCATTGTTAGAAAACGAACGTTGGATTAGCTGCGGAACGTTACTTTAGAGTAGGAGAGTTACCGAAGCGCACTAGGTGCTTAAGGTTCGATATCGAACGTTAGGTTTCATAGAGCAACGTTAGACAACGAGTGTTATTTCAGTTGAAGAGCATTAGGGAAGATGAGCCACACTCGGTTAGATAAGGGCAGCGCAGATGCAGATGCCCAAGATTACATGAAACAATTAATGTTAGGTTATAGGATGTACAGTAACACACATGACAATGGTTAAGTTAGATGTACGTTATAGTGGGTGAAATGCGGAGTTCTTTTTGTTTCAGTGGTTCTCATTATGGGCTCATATGTACCTACAAGCCCCCTGTTGGTTCAAGCACCGTCTCCCTACTGGTTCATGATGCTTGAAGCTACTGTGCCACTATTACGTTCTTTTTATCCCATAGATTATAGAAATTGCAAAAGGAAAAATATTAGTTTAATCAAATAGCTTATATAATAATATTTTACATTAATTTATTGAAATTGGGAAATTCTAACTAAGGTATTGTTACTTCTAAATGCTGTTATTCGATCACAAATAGTTCTTTTTACCAAAAAAAGGCAAAAATAGTATATGCTAACAATCATTCAATGCAAATACAGTACTCATTAGAACGAGTCAAAATTTATTAAAAAGAATTAATGGTGGAAGCTTGCTGTGTGTTAATAATGATCTGAGTTGAGATCTCACGTGACTGTGACATGGGTAATTTTATTTTAGCGTATGTTGTTATCTACAGTTCTCATACGGTACTTTATGTGCTAACTTGATGCAATTTTAATGGCGGGGGTCCGTCTGTTTCAGGGCGATTTCAGTAGGAGTCCGTGGAAAATTAAACTTGGTGAACAACTGCAACGTTAGATGAAAAGCTTCAAGATAATGGGGCGTCAGGCAAGTTAGGGAAGATGAAGTGTGTCGAGCCAAATTATGAGCGTTAGGTTGGATGAGGGGCGTTAGGTTAAACGACAGCCTTCAAGATAGACAGAGACCGCAACAGTACTTGACTCTTGGGTCCAAAAGTGGCGTCTGACGCTGGCGTCCAAAATGGGAAAAATGGGATTTTCTCAAGAGCTATTATGAACATGTCTAGACACGGTCATGCAGGGAAGCGCCCAAATGCGTCCCTGCCGAATCCAAAATGTCTTCTCCGCGAGAAAAATGCTGGGTTCCTTCGAATTTTTTCTTCAGTATTGCTTACTTACTTGCTTATGGAAGTCCATCGTTTCCGATGATAACGTTGGCGTCCTCTACGGCGGTCGCAGCTGGTGTGTTCGTCGATGACTGAACAGTCCGATGCGGGAAGCGCACTGGCGGCCACAATCAGGGCACCGCAGCGTAGGGTCAGCTGCGGGCGGCCGGGCAG
>LQNS02001154.1:1671654-1683631 GCA_001587735.2 Parhyale hawaiensis
ATCTCCTAGCAAAGAGCCTCTTGCACAGACCACAAACTGATGACACTGTTGAACAGTTGGAAGTCACCTCTGGCCATGAGATCTTGGGAGATAGAGGGACTTACCTCCAGAGAGCTTCTTCCAGCCTCCTTGCTTTGGGTCATACTTCTTGGAAACACACCCCAGAAGTTAAACTTGGACCTCCTCCCTGGCAGAGTTTAGGCAAATACATTACTGCAGCTCTTACCATCCTGCCGAACTTTGATGTCCAGCAACAATTCTGTACATATGTCTTCCAACTACCCTCATGCCACGAGAGTTTATACAGATGGTTCTAAACTTCAGACTGGAGGGTGTGCTTGTGCTGTTTATGTCGACTCCTTAGACATAGTTTTCACCCATAAACTAGATGGTAGACATACCATATATAATGCGGAAGTATTTGCAGTATTACAAGCTTTACGTTTCATCCAAACCTCACTTCCTCGAGAGGATGCTGTCATCATTACTGACTGCAAGTCACTGTTGGATTCGCTCATGGTGGGAGGTAAGCTTCCAGCCCTTGAGTGTTTGGTGGCTAAAATATTAGTTGAGTGCAATGCCACCAGAAGAGTGCAACTGCAGTGGGTAAAAGCCCACGTTGGAATTGTGGGGAATGAGAAAGCTGACTCCGCTGCCCGGCTTGCTCACCAAAATAAAAACATCAGTCATCTGCCTCTCACAATGAGTCTACTGCTCAAGGAACTTCGGCATCTAGTAGAAGTCAAATGGCTATCCGAATGGAGGACGTCTGTTTCATCTACCGGGAAGGGATTGTTTCATGCTGCTCTTCGACACTCGATTGGGCCGAGAAGATGGACCTTTACCCATCGAGAAGAGGTAGCCATCACCCGCCTCAGATTTGGACACGCTGGAGTAGCAGCGCATCTACTTCGTTTTAATTTACTTGAAGATCCCTCATGTAGATTCTGTGGAGTCCCAGAGACCATAGAGCATCTTCTGATCAGCTGCTTGCGATACGCAGCCTCCCGAACTATTCTTGTTGAGGACCTTCATGCCCTTGGTGTTGGATGTCCAACTGTTGCTGTTCTCCTTGCGGGCGGTGAAGGTGAAGAAGAAAATCCTGGAGTATATGCTGCGCTTCTCCGTTACCTTCGGAGAATTCAAAGGTTAACCATACTATAGCTGTTGAACTAAGGTGACATCCTGATCACCTGCTGACCTCCAGGAGATACGGGAGTCAGGAGACCCCACTCTCCTCAATCTTGTACAAGAAGAAGAAAAAGTACAAGGGGCATAGTACGTCTCTTGTAAGTTAGCAGTAGCACTGGTGCTACAGGAAAAAGGGACCAATTCAAACCCAGGGAAACAAAGTCAAGGACATGGAACTAAATATTTTGGTCCTAGGCTATGTCGAAACTTGTGCAAAACAAGCTCGACCTTATAACCAGGATTGCCTGTATTTTCTCTTGTTGCCTCAACAAAAAGTAAACACAAATGTTGCAGCCTCCTTCAAACTGACTTCGGCTAATCATTAAAAAACTAGAGCACTCGGTGAACGCATACCACTGCCAAGCAAGGCAATGTTAAATTAAATTGGTCCTGAAATTAAGATTTCCTTTTTGTCAGTAAAATTTGGTCATCTGTGCCACCAAAGAGTAACAACAGTTGCTAGAATTTTCTTGAAGATCCATTCGTAACTTTTTTAGTTATTTTGTCACAAGCACTAAGACTAGCATTAGTTAAACACACAAAGGGACACTCTGATCACTATCTAAATTTGGTTATGATTTTTTGATATTTTGGCAATACTTTAGACAAGCCAGTCTATTTTCTTTATTCATGGTCAGATTGTTTTGAAACTGGCACAGTATATGTAGAATTGAATTTTAAGACCAGTAATATCTCTAAAATTTCCAGGTGTAGATTTTTTATTTCAGTAGGCCTACTTACATATAGGCGCCCCATATGACTGTCGATAAAACTACAAGGTTTTCCTCCAGCACAAATAATGCAGATATGGTACTGAAAAAGCCATTTTGTCCGAAGTCACCCCATCTTACATTATATGTTTCTTCACCTTGCATTGGCATAAGAATTGTCTAATGGGAGAATGAAAACTAGCTATATGCATTTACAAAAAAATCAGTGTGTTACTTGTTTCAGCAAGGTGTAGCCTATGGGATGACTCCTCGATTGGAGATATTTTTATTGAGGCAAATGGCATGTGCGCGTTAGCTATCTGAAGTTGCGTTGTTGAAAAGAAAGCAAGAAAAAAGTGGTGCAAACTAGTTCAGTTCCCATTAGCCTCGTGCAGTTGCGCCATGCACTCAGCAGCCAGCACCAAGGGCAAGCTTCTGTAATTTACAAGACAATGTAGATATTTGTTTTACTTATTTTCACTGTTGAGAGTAGCAATGAGGAAATTATTTGAATAATAGAAATTCAGCTGTGTGATGACATTTTCACACCTCTTCTTGATTTTTCCTTATATTTTTGCCAGTTGATAATGTGCTATTAATTTGACTCGTGTTAATTATGTTAAGGAGTCAGGAGTCGGAGTCGGAAAATCCTGAGGATTCAGAGTTGGAAATTCTAGAGAGTCAGGAGTTGGAGTTGGACTCTGAACCATCTGACTCTGCAACCTGGGATTATTGGTCCTTTTGCCTCAGCCATCACCAATGCAAAAGTTAAGCCTACCAATGACTTAAATCATGCTGCTGGTAATGCAACTGCCAAGAGAATTGAAAACCAAAGAATGCAAGTAGGTACAACATTAGCTAATGGTAAAGATTTTTTCCTAATCCATCTCTTCCCTCCTATGTTATGTTCAGTTAGCATTATAAATTAGAAATATTCATTGATCCATGGATGATCTCAGGCTATAGATGTATTGTATTCTCTAACTGCTAATATTTTTCTTCTTTCCAGTTTTTTTTTCTTACACGAGTTGCTATTAACATAGAAAATTGCTTGCTCAATAAGTCATTAGTTACCAATTGATATGGCAATTCTTGGTGTATTTTTTATTGCAATTGCATTCTTTCATCACGGCCAATCTGCAGAGCTTGTTGTTAATGTCAAATCTCTTGTGAGTATAACCACTATACCTACTATTATTTTTATGAGGGGAAGTCATTATATTTGCAGAAAATTTGTCTAAAAATGTAACTCCTGAGCGAGTAGTATCATGTAGCTACAACTTTTCACAGCTTTCTAGTGTAGGCCATGTTCTGACGGGCTCTTTCCCTGTCACAATATAACTTAACTACATGGGCCTCGCAAATCCAATTGATGTCCTGAGTTCCTTCTCCCAAGGGTTATTGCAGCTTGCTGCAGTTCCTACTGAGGTGGTTAGTTTTGCTAAGTTAGGTAGCTAGGTTCTCTATTTTTCTGTTCCGCAAGGTACGCTGTTGATTGAGGATAGCTGACCTAGTCTTCGGGACATCAGAACTCTCTCTCGTGTGGAATGCCCCGAAAGGGACCATCCACTCGAGTGTCTTTTTCTATTTTGCGCCTTTTTCCAGCCACTTGTTGAGCACTGAGCCAACTTAGCTATACTGTATGGCATCGGAGAGCCAATAACTGGGTGGGTGGGACATTCCTACTCAAGCCTCCTGGCTGACTAGCATCACTGTGTGGATTGCTCCTTAGCAGAAATGTTGCTTGAACTAATATAGCTAATAATGATTTTTTACAATAGCATGCTTCTGACCTCCATGCGTGAAACAATTCAGTTTAAATCAACGGTAGTACCGAATCAATGAGAACTGTGCAGTAATTTTCTTTGATATCATTTAACAGTTATGTGCTAGTATTCTCAACTTTTCATATGAACGAAGATCTAATGTTATTTTGATATTGTCTGAATGAAATATAATTCTTGGTACCTACTTATGCAGCTAGCTACACATTAACGGCAAATTAATGTAGAAACTAGAAAGATGGTGAAATAAAATTAGCTATGTATACTTTTACCTACAGAAGTTTCAACTTATCATATCCCATCCCCCACTTGAATTCCAAGATTATAAAACTATAGCTCTAAATAGCTAGGTATATTTAGAATCTTTGAAAACACCGTAGCTGCCTCAGAATATGGTCTTTCTTTGTGCAGATTCTGTTTCGTTTCATAAAATTTTCATATTTTCAGCTTATTTAACATATCATCCTTCCCTTGCCACTTTCCTAATGAACTCCTACCTCCAACCCAACCCCTCCCCCCGTTAATCTTTTGAGGTCTGTTAACATGTAAATGTGCAATCTTTTCACTGTAAATTTTAAGGACATTCATGTTTTGCCTTTGACAATTTAAAAAGTGGCTTCTAACAAGGCTGGGGAGTCGACCCTCTGGTCATTCAACTCCGACTCAAGGTAATTTGAGAGGTCCGACGCAAACTCCGACTCCGGCCTATTCATTAATAACTGTAGTTTCATCTCAACTAATTTTCTAGGGCAAAACACAGCCGCCATACATTGAATATTTATACTCCGATTACTTATTGTTGATTGCAGGCTTGCGGAGTCGGATGGTTCAAGGTCCGACTCCGACTCCTGGCCCTCCAGAATTTCCGACTCCGACTCCTGGCCCTCAAGATTTTCCGACTGACTCCTTGGTCCAACAAGTAGATATTTGCTGTAAACATTAAACATGTCCAAATAATTTTAACTAGTATAAACATATCAAGTTAAAGATGCTAGGTGTATTGTACATAGTCTTTACAATATTTTGCATCATTTGGGATATTAAATTGAGGACATGGGGACATTAAATTAATTTGGGTAAAACTTTCACACCTGGTAGCTACATTATGTGAGGGGGGGGGCAAAATAATCAATTTTGGACTGATTGTTCTGAAATTTGCATAGCATACATATTTTTGAAAAAGAAACACATTTTGCTCCCATAATTTCTTTGATTTTGGCCTTAGTTTTTGAGATAATGGAAATATATACATACATATACCTATGCATTTTTTAAATTTCAAAGGAATAGAACTCCATGAGATTTCATGCTACAATGAAAACAATGACAGTTTTGGAATTCTTGCAACATTTTTAACAAACTTACCGAGCTGGCCTCTATTTTCTATTCTGTCCAATGACTACATAACTAAAATATAGGGGAAAAAATTGGTTTTAAGCTGCGTTGAAAAAAAAAAAATAAATAAATAAATTAGGGCAAAAAATGGAAAATCCTGCTCAATAGTTTTGTTAGGAATGTTTCAAGGATTCCAAAACTGTCAGTGCTTTTATTCTAGCATGGAAACTCATTGAGTTCTATTCCTTTGAAACTTGAAAAGAATGCATATAGCTATATGTATAGATACAGTATATATTTCTCATTATCTCAAAAACTAACCCCTAAATCGAAAAATTTGTGAAGGCAAAATGTGTTTCTTTTTCAAAAATACTTATACTGTGCAAATTTCAGAACAATCGGTTCAAAATTGATTATTTTGCTCCCCCATGGCCCCCCTCACATATTGTACCTGGTGCAAAAGTTCTACACAACATTTTGTCAATGGCCTCATCATATGGAATAGGAAAATACATGGTAGCTATAGCTATAAAAGAGAAATGTACAAAAAGAAAAATATACACATTTATAATTTTTTTTTTCAAACCTGTGACTGAAAATTCAGAATTGAATATTTGTTTATAAATTGGATGTCGGAGTCGGGCTAAAAGTTCTGACTCCCACTCCTAGAGCAAGTGAGATTCCGACTTCACCTCAAATTCTCCGACTCCGCAACCCTGGTTTATACTAGCAAAAATTATTTGGACATGTTTTATGTTACATCATATATCTACTAGTTAAACATAGGAGTTGGAAGTCGGAAAGTCTTGAATACCAGAAGTCGGAGTCGGAAATTCTGGAGGGCCAGGAGTCGGACCCGGACCCTGAACCTTCCGACTCCGAAACCCTGATTAATGTTACTAAAAAATCAATAGTTCAAACTCGTAAGGCTGCTTTTCTGTAGTTTTAGCCTTACATATTTCATCGTCATCGGAAGTACAACCGATGACTATGCCCATCGTATGCCATCGCCGATGGGATGTTCAGCTATTTCATAGGACTGGTAAAATTCAATCGGACCATCGTTCGATCACCATCGCCGATGGATTTGTTGCGATGTTCCATCGTAAAATCGTAGTTAAACCGATGGCGATGGTCTTCACGCCATCGCCATCGTATAATCGGCGATGGCCATCGCGCCAGGCGTTGTGTCCCACTAGGCTATATGTAAAAGCTATGGGCATAATATAATCGGCTTCTTGACCGTAAGGTGATGATAAAACAGTACTGCAGCCCCTGCATTGTGTCGGCAGGACTCTACCGTACCTGTGATTCTGCGGTCCATAGCCTCAAAAAGATCAGGCGCCATTCATATCTTATTGCCAAAGCGCATTTTCAGAACTCAGAGAATGTACAAAGTTGTTACTGGGAAAATTCGTAAGAAACGGTTTCCTGGGAAGCAGAAACAAGCTCTACAAAGTTTCTCATTTCAGGCTGAAATGAGAACTTTGATATGCTCGAGGCAGTCCTAATTCTTAGTTTGTTTCGGAACTATTTTACATGCGATGTATTTTTAATGAAATGGATCCAGAAACGCACTCGTCCCAATTGAAAACAAATCTAAAAAACAAACACCCTCAAATAAGTGGCACCCTATTACTCCAGTCACTTTAAACAGTTTTTTCGGTTTTGACTCTTGCCGAAACTTATTATTCGGCCGAATATTCGGTTTCGGCAATCACTATTCGGCCGAATATTCGGCTTCGGCAAAATTCATTATTCGGCGCATCCCTAGCAATAAGAAATAAACAGCGCCCGGTCTTTTTGGGGCTATGTACCGCAGAATCACAGGTACGGTAGAGTCCTGCCTACACAATACGGGTGCTGCCTGTATTGTTACCTATCTTCACCTTACGGTCAAGAAGGTGAGTATATTATTCCCATAGCTATTACATATAGTGTAGTGGGACACAGTGCCTGGTGAGATGGCCATCGCCGATTATACAATAGCGATGGTGTGAAGACCATCGCCAACGGTTTAACTACGATTTTACGATGGATCATCGCAACAAGTCCATCGGTGATGGCGATCAAACGATGGTCCGATGGAATTGTATCAAACAGTCGGCGATGGCCATTTTTTCCATTGGCGATGGTATTATGAGGAAGCACCAGTCCTATGAAATGGCTGAACATCCCATCGGCGATGGCATACGATGGGCATAGTCATCGGTTGCGTCCGATGTCGATAAAATAAGGCTAAAACTTCAGAAAACCAGCCTTACGAATTTGAAACATTTATTTTTTTAGTAACATTAAAACAAAGATTGGATCATAAGAGATGCTGCGGTTTGAGATCTTTGTATTTATCACCCGAGCAACAAAATGGGAGGGTGATAATGTTTTTGTTTGAGATTTACTTGTATATATACCTGCAAATACATATGTCTGTCCACCCAAAAACAGGTAGGGCTAGTAGGAGTTGAGCAGTCTTCGTAATTCGTTGCAGGGAGTTTGATGGGTTGGCCTAGATGTGATCTACGCCAAAAACTAGGTCTAGCTGACCATAAAAATGACGGCGTTGAATTTTCCTCTACCGCAGCAGATTGTCTTGCGTCACGAGACGCTCTATTTTTCTTATGTTTTTATTACAGTGAAGAGTTTAAGCTTCTGTTTCCAAAAACGGCAATCTAATAGAGGGAGAAACAAGGGGCACGCGGGTGATTGTCTTACGCCACGAGGCGTTCTGGTTTTAAAATGTGTTAATGCGATGGTGCATCGCCAATAATTGTGACTCCCTACGATGGCCATCACCAATGGTTATTTCATCGTAGGTCATCGCCGATGAACACTGGCAATTTTTGGTTCCGATGGCGAATGAGCGATGGTAATGCATTCTCCATCGTAACATCGCACCATAATCTCCGATGCCGAAATCTGATGGGACAGCTGCTGATGCCCGTGCTTGCGACACTTCTCTCCTCAAAATTTCACCCCAATCACGTCGACGGCCGCCCCATAGCGCTTGATTTTTGCATCAACATGAGCGGAGGTTACTGCGAGGCTGAAGGCAAGTGCTATAGAGCGGCCGCCGACACGAAAATGAGTGGAATTTAGGTGAGAGACGTGCGCCAGCATGGACAGCAGCAGCTGTCGCATTATATGCAATAAGAGCATAAGTAACAGCTGAGACAGTGACCGCAGTCAAGAAATTCTGAGAGCGATTCCACATTCTACACAAAATCACCGACGTTCAAAGGACAGAGTCCTATAAAGGTACCACAGTTGGCAGACCGTGAATAAGAACTCGAAATGTCGCACTTTGACCCAATTCAGAAACGAGTCAGAGTTTATCTCGTCTCTTGACCACATTATTGATATTCTAGGCGATATCGATCATCACAATCAAAGAGGACAGGGAATTCCAGATGGGACAAACGACTGAGGTGCCGTGCAGCCGCATTTCCTCCACACAAGACGTGACGCTACACACCCAAGAGGAGCACGAAGAGAAAAGCGAGAACGAGCCGCCGTCGCGACATCATGATCGAGCGTAAGAAAAGGGCATGCATATCTTTCCCATGCCCAGCCACGGCAATTGTAGAGTTATCCACAGCTTCTTTAACGTTAAAGCGATGCCGCGCGTCGAAAAATATGATCAGCCGTAATTTCACAACTGAGATGGTTTGGTCAAAACGTGCGACAAATAAACAGAGATTTGTCCCGACACGACCGAAAGAAGTTTCGTACTATAGCTGCGTAACGACTCACCGCCCAATGCGACTTCATCGATCAAGCGAAACCTACGTCTTTCAAAATGGAACCATGCCTGTTTCAGCTGGAACACGCCCGCGAAGACCTGCTGGTCGAATTCCGCCCCTTTCTGGAATTTCAACTTCAATACGTCCGAACAGAGGGATTGCCTGATTTGCTCATCCAGGCCCGTTCCATCACTCACGCATGGTGGTAAAGTCAACTACGAGGTCAAACGGATTTTATTCCAGAAGAAATGTTAAGATTGTCGTCAACCAATATGACAAGAAACGGGTGGTTCATTATCTTTGCCGAATCCATCTGTACGAGGGCATGGTACGAACCACTGCTCCCGGCGAAGGCCTCGGCCGCGGACGTCGCTACCCTCCAGGTCCGCGCATATTAGCCGGACTCAGCAATGGCCAAGGTGATGGTTGCTGTCTTCGCTTGGCTCCTATAATACTGAGTAAGCGCCTCGTGACCTTGGTCATTTCGAAAANTTACAGCTATAGAGGAAGCGGATGGGTCGGAGTATGTACCACGGCGTATCAATATGGCGTTTACACATATCCATATCGTCAGTCACCAGCAAGAGACACCGGTCAAGTTGACAATGATTATATCTATCAAAAGAGTTTTGTTAATGTTATTGGCATCAGTGTCGCCTTACTACTCGAGGATCTGGAGAAGTGGACACTAAACAACAGACCCACCCAGTCAATATAATTTCGTGTGCCGAGTCCTGGCCCATCAAGTAGTTGATCACTTCGCGAAGCGTGGGATGGCGTTGAAGCCCTCTTCCAACTTGCTTCCTTCAGCCGTCCCCCTTCCCAACAGTGAAAAACATAGGCAATCCCACTTACAAGTGGTTGCAATGCATGGCAGTGGTTTTCCAACCACCTGCAAGTGCATTTTTCCTCTACGATGTACGGAACAAAGTGCGGAAAACAAGCGTCCATTACCCTATACTCGCATATTTTAAGGGTCTATTGCTCTTGTTGAGGGGGCTCCAGAGTTGCAACATATGGAGTCTTCTAAGTACGAAGTCATGTGTTTTATAACGAAATTACGCGTTTCGGGCAGCTTGAAGGGATATTCTATTCACAAGAGACGTAGAACAGGATGTTCTTAAATGTTTGTTTTTACGATTCATCGAAACTTTGACCTCACTGAGGCAGTTCTAATAATTGTTTTATTTCGAAAATATTTTGCACCAGTTGTTTTCAGATAGAAAGGATCTAGAAACACGCCCATCCCAGTTCAGATTCCAAATTCTACAAGACATTCAAGTGATTCAACACGATCATAATCAGGGCTGGAGGGTCGGGCCTGTCTGTTATCGTCCGTCTGTGCGGGTCCGTACTGCCTCTTGATAAACTCTTCTTGCATAATATGCATATTGTTGTACTTTTGTCAGTTTTGCATTTATGGAAGTAGTCCCTCCCATATTATACTTCTATTAGATGCTAATGATTTTGGTATTTTGAAAATTAAGCGGAATTTTCAGCCAGCAATATTCGTTTTTCAGTTTTAGCTATCATAAATCACAATAAATATAATGTTTCAAAAGAAATATAGAATGGGAATAAGTAGTGAATACAATATCAATAATTGAACATCTGCAAAGGAAGAGAAATTACAATTAATCAGATAAACACGCACAGCGGCAGAATCGGTGAAGCTTGCTCAACAGTCAACATTGAACGAGTGTAAATAATTAAATAAACATTGCCGAAAAAAATTATTCAGCAAAATTTGAACTTGTATTCGGCCAAAGCCGAATAATTGCCACATCCCTACACATTACCGTCAAAAAAATTTTTCTTAACTAAAACAAAGCCCTGGAAAACCGTTATTTGGCAACAACTTGGCTCTTATACTTGTTCAGAATAGAGAGCCAGGACTGGTTCTGTTAATAGCTATCCAATGAGATGTAGCTACAGCTACTGGTTTTTCATGTTATTTTTTATTTGAGAGAAAACTTTCAATATAGGCTATATCTCTATTATTGCACAAAAAAAAATAGATGTGTTAGTTTTCAACAGCATTCAGTTATGATAGAAATCACTTTCTCCTTCTTTCACTTGAATGGGAGATATGGTGAATGTATGTTTACCATTTTCAATAGGGAGCTATCTCAAAAAACTAAAACATAATTTCCTCCATTTTGCAAACATTTTCCTTTTCCTACAAAAATGTCTAGAATAAGTATTAGCCTATTAACAACTAGCTACATGAAGAAATTGTTTACCATGTAGCTATCTGGTAGATATTCATCTGTTTTATGCTATCTACATAAATTTCACCATCACATGTTCACAACCCATGCAAATCATCCTGCTAAAGATGATACCTTCATACCTAGCTACCGGTATAGTCTTTGGGACTACGGTACTGACAATTGCCTAGGTAGCTACATGTATTTAGAAAAACTGACTTCACTGATCTAATCTATAGTAATCTAATAAAAAGTCTGTATTTTGCTCAACCTAAAACAGTTTCTTTCTATCTCATGAAAGAAGCACTTCATTTTGCAAACATTACTGTGTTTGACTTAGGACTTTTATCTGTAGCTATTGCATTCTCAAGATCAGCTGGGGCTCTTTGATGGTGTGCAACATGTGTACATTAAGACTGGTTCACCTGATAATCAAATGAACCCATTTCTCCAACCCAATCTGAATTTGTTACCAACTTACCATGTGCGTTTAATAAACACGCAAGTACAAAAATCCTTTTCAAAATCACTTCAAGTTAGAAAGGTTTCAAAACTTTACTAGGAATGGCAGTGTAAATGAGATATTATCAAGTT
Source organism: Parhyale hawaiensis (assembly GCA_001587735.2). NCBI lineage: Eukaryota > Metazoa > Arthropoda > Malacostraca > Amphipoda > Hyalidae > Parhyale > Parhyale hawaiensis. Next base: position 1,683,219 of record LQNS02001154.1, read on the forward strand.
ATTCCACTAATAAGCAGCATTTAAGGCATTATTTAACTAAATTCCTAGTAAATTCTGATATACTAGAAGTTTACAATAATGACACCAATATTTTGTCTTTAATTTAGACCCACAACTGTGGAACTAGCTAGTTGATCACTATTTATTGTGGTTGGGTATCTAGGTAGCTACCTACTTCTGTATTGCAAGGTTTTAGAGTGGGATGAGTGAAGTCTGACTCTTAACTCCTGGGTGTTGCCAGTTCTTAACTCCTGGCCCTCAAACATGCGAAATCCTACAGATTCAGGCTGCCAGGGTTGCGGAGTCGGATGGTTCAAGGTCCGACTCCAACTCCGACTCCGACTCCTGGTCCTCCAGAATTTCCGACTCCAACTCCGACTCCGACTCCTGGCCCTCAAGATTTTCCGACTCCG
>LQNS02001154.1:1689816-1705549 GCA_001587735.2 Parhyale hawaiensis
GAGCGCACTCTTTCACTTTGGATGCTGTCAGATGTCGAACTAATCAGTTCTGTCGGTGCTTCGTGCCCTGGTCGGCTAAGGTTTGGAATTTGTTGCCGGCATTGGCCTTTGGTCGTATTCGCTTGCAGGCGTTTAAGTCAGCTGTGAATGGTTTATTGCTGGATTTCCTTTAGCAGCGTTTTGGGCTTCCCGGTGTTGCAAGATGCTTCATTTGGGTTGTATTACCTGTCCGTGGGAGCTCAGGCGTGAAGTTTTAATAATAATAATAATTGACTGATGAGTGGCAGCAAGAATCGTGTCGGAACACCGACGCTGCCGATGATTTCCGACTTACCTATATGCAGCAACTTGGACAGTTGGAGGCGTGTTTTCCTCCGGAATTAAGAATCTGTTGTTGCGGGGCATATCAAGCTGTTAGCAGGAGATTTTTGACCAGTGCCGTTGTAAGGCAACACACAAAATGAACCCCTGGGACGGAACTAGTGCTTGGTTGGCACCCAAGTCTGAGTAAGTGTATGGTATGGCCGGCAGTACTGGCCTAGCCTGTAAGACTGTCAGAGGACCCGTGTACTAGTGCTCAGTTATGAAGTCCGACCAGGCCGTGGAGCCTCAACTTGGGACCGGGAGAGAGACTCTCAGTTCCCACCTACATCTGTGTCCTTGCAGGTCTGAAGTACAACAGAAGGGATCCAATCAGAGGACTGAGGCTCCCCTACTCTGAGTCTTACGCCTAGTCCGATGAAATCAGAGCTCCAGAATGGCCAAAGAATTTTAGGCCTAGGGGGCTCTGCGGACATTGCAAACAGGCTGAAGGCCTGTAGTGCAAGGAAGAGAACCCCCCAGAGGTACACGGCTGCTTTCTGAAGCACCTCACCAGTGTCTGCTGAGGGCAGAATAAGACCTCGGTGCCCAACTTCTTGCTCGGTTGCTAGGCTACGTGCCGCTATAGTGAAGTATCACTTTAAGGCTGGGGTGGCCTTACAAGTCGCAGAAATCAGATACCGGTTAGGGAGCATTCCTGCGAGAACAGGAACCTAGGGCTGGTAATGTCACCAGAGCGCGAAACCTCAGGGGTCTGCCTGCTACGGACAAAGCAAACAGTGTGCTAGGTTATATAAGCCAGGGCAGATTCAGACCAGTCAGAGTGCGGAGCAGCTCTCTGCCGGGACGGAACGTTTTATATCCTGTCATGAGGCAAGGTTGGTACAGCTCGACTCCAGTGCTGCTTTTGATCGCGTGAATCACCTTGGGCTGCGCCATAAGCTGAGATTAATGGGTATTGGTGGTTCAGTTCTCGCGGTAATTAGTCAATTTTTATCTGACAGACGTCAATGTGTAGCTAGTTGTTTTTAGGAAGAGCAGTGAGTTTTTGGATTTGGTTTCTGGTGTCCCAGAGTGTAGTGTTCTGGGTCCTTTGTTGTTCATTGTATATACGGCGGATTTGTTTCATCTTGTCAATAATTTACTTGTTGGTTACGCTGATGATGTTACTTTGCTGGCTGTTTTTGATAAGCCTAGTGATAGATTAGAGGTTTCAGAATCCATTCAGCATGATTTGGAAATGATTGATTCCTGGTGTTCTAGGTGGGGGATGAGGCTAGATGCGGGCAAAACTAAGACTATGCTCGTGTGGGACCTCCTTTTCCTGCACTCATACTGGATGGTGTATCACTTCCTGTTGTAGATGACTTTGTAATCTTGGGTGTCAATTTTTATCCAAAGTTGACGTTTGAGCCCCACATTCGTTCGGTTGCCTCACGTGCATCACTGAAAATTGGTCTTATGAGGCGAGCTTGGAGGGTGTTTAGCTCGGTAGAATTGACACGTCGCTGCGTTAATTGCTTTGTCCTCCCTCTTCTGGAGTACTGCTCTGTAGTCTGAGGTTCTGCTGCCGATTGCCATCTGTGTTTGCTTCACAAAGTGGCTCGTTGATGTGCATTCATGCTGGGTAGTGTTGTGCCTTGTGATCTGGCGCATCGTTGCAGAGTTGGTGGGGTCTGTTTTTTGTATAAAATCTATAATTGCCCCAGTCATCCACTGTCTGAGTTTCTTCCGGATCCATTTGTTCGGGTGAGGTATACTCGGTGTACTGGTGCACTTCGTGAGTTTGCCTTGGAACCGTTGCGATGCGGTACGGGCCAGTGTTCCCGTTCGTTTTTCCCTTCGTGTGTGGATGTTTGGAATGGTCTTGATGGCTCTGTCTTTGCTGGTGCGGGTATTGGCAGCTTTAAACGATCTGTACACAGAGCTATTCTGTGATCTTGGATCTTCTATTTTTTTTCTTTCTTTTGTTTTCTTCACCTGATGGGCTGGTTGCGTGGGGGTTTGTTAACCTAATGGAATTTCTCTGTTCCCACGTCGCCAGTCTGGTGTGATTTAAAAAAAAAAATTTAGGACGTAGCCTGGACACAAGGCCACTTAAGAAGGGAGGAAGACTAAAGAACCTTCTTAAGGGCAGTGTCCGTGGCAGATTACGATGAACCAGCCGGGGTAAAGTTTACCGACTGCCTTGGCGGGTGTACCCGGCCAGGCGAAGAGGCGAAACCACACAATAATGTTACAGTGCCTGTTCCAGTGAAGCTGCTCCAGATACGGGGGGGCTCCTCAGAAGTTCAGGAATTTGGGAGAACAGGCTCAACAAATCGAAAGATTTACCCTGATCCCAAGGAAAGGATCGCGGTCTCTCGGTAGAGACCGAATGAGGGCCTCAGGTTCTACAGCACCTAAGTACAAGGACTCCAGGCACTTTTCTGTAGCTCTCAATGAACATCGGTTGGTAGCTCGTTCCAGACAGCTTCTGGCACCATCGGTCTGGGTCCTGTCCCTTCGAGGAATGAAGCTAAAGTCCATAATGAGCAGTTCAGAGACACGCGCGTGTGGTACTGAAGTTTAGAACAGACTGTGCTGTTCCTACTGGAAAGAACACGTTTCGGCTAACTAGGACGGAACAAAGAAGAATCCAATCCCTTAACTACCTTGGCAGGAGTTTTTGGCCACCACAGGCGAGTTCACAAAAGTCAAACAGATCATGGTAAGATTGACAATGATCGAGAGGCACCCTCCACATTAGGGCGCTACAGAACCCCTCCCTGCTCCGCAAGTTACACTGTTGGTATGTCGGTGCTATCTGACAGAGGTACTCGGCCGTAAGCGAGCCACTGCAAGTAGGTTGAATGTTCCAATGAACTCTTTTGCAGTGGTAAGCGAGTACCTCTGGAGGTTAAATCGATCCCAGAGCCTGTATGTTCTGGACTTCATGTTAATGTTAGATGTTTGCTCGTCGTCCGGAATGAGGCTCAGGAGGCCTGGTGCCTACCTATATAGCTACGTACCAGTGAGCCTAGAAGGTCTAAAATTTGCCTAATACTACCACAGCCTACATGCTGCACATGAGTTAACTAAGTCAAATTTTGAGCGTATGTAGAAGCTTGGATTAATACTTGCAAACAGACAGACACGGTAAAGGTACTTACCTGTTAATAACAAAGTGTTACGACTCGCCTGTCCACTTGAGCTGGAGCGACCCACGAAAACGCGGGTCGTGGTGCTATACGACCGAGGTACTCTGCCGTTGGGTTACCACTGCGAAAGAGGTCATTGAAACATTCAATCTATTTTCAAGTAACTTATAGTTTTATTTCTCACAAAAAACAATGATTTGACTACGAAGTTGTTTCTGACCCCTACTATTACTAGGTAGCCTTTTTCACTGGCCTAGAAAACGTGATAAGAGCTAATAGGAGTGCAGAATACTCGAGACAAAACGAAAGCACAGGCGTATGTGTACACACACTATGATAGGCAAAGTTCGTCGAACGGTGTAAAAATCTTTAAGAAAATGCCCGCCGACAATAAGGTGCTATCGTGAAACAGCTCGAAGTAAGATCCTTGGTAGTTGAATGTGATTATACAGTGAAAGAATTCTGTGTGTCTGAGTGTCACGGCTACATAACCTATTTCACAAGATTTGGATAAGCTAAGATGATCAGATGATATTTACTGTCAAGAGGAGTAAAGTTTGCTCTATGAGCAAACCACAGGCAACAGTAAATGTTGCCGAAAGGCGGACAAAGTGAGCTGTTCATGGAGCAAGGTCTTTTTTCCGAAGTCATGTCACCCAAGTAACAGGACTCTAACATTTCCAACGGCTGGGAGAGAGGCGCCCAGCTCACATGCAGAGGCATGCCCTAAAGTCATGTTTGTGGACCTATTAGTTTTTGTTCAAAATTTCTGTTCATAGACCAATTTCTTTTTGGCTGGAGACGTTCGTGAGCCAAGGTTCTATTGTGCATATGTTCAGGAACTCAGTGTTTTACATTTTAATTAAATGAAACTTTACTTTTTCAGGAGCTGCAAGTTGTTCATGTGGTGAGATTGGGAGAAGAGGAGCTTGGCCAAAAACCTTACCAAGAAATGTGTTTTGTGTCCAAGTTGCACAAGGAAGATTTCATATCTTCTGATGCCATGAGCAAACTGAGGCAGGTATGTATCCAAATAACTTGTCCGTACATTCATTTTCATAGAAATAACATTTTTCTTCAATAAGTACTATCTTGTTGAAGTGGGGATAATTGATTTTGGGTATATTTGAAAAAGGAAGGAAGCTGCACTAGACGACATGTCAGTACTCTAATTGCTGTAATTATAGATGTTAATTGTCGTATTATCTGTATTTCCTACTGGAACATGTAGCTTTACAAATGTGTGAAGAAAGTGTTTGGGCAGAAAAATAATGGTTGAGACAAGATTAGCGCCGGTACACGCTATATTTTGTCTCATTCTTCAGCAGTGCTTCTCCATATTTTCCTTTCCTAATTTCTGTTTATTATTATTTTCATATAGTTTCACCTTTCATCATCTTATAAATTTAATTTTTATCTATGTGCATCATATTTTGATAGATTGGCTATTAAAGTAATAGACTTCTCCAGACTTCTTTTTATTCAGCCAAGCTTTTGTCATTGGAGAAGTTAATGCCGAAAGCTTGGTCCTCAAAATGAACCAGCCCCGATGTCAGGCAACGTTCTCATTATATCATCTTATGTAAACATTTTTACGGACCTGTGCGAATTCCACTGTAGCATACTGTATATATATATTGTGTTGTATCGGAAATGATAGATTGGTGTGACTCAAAATATAGCTGACTCGGCCACTTTCTTCAAGAAGCAAATTTTATTCATGTATCTCCCATTTTCTGATGCCATCTCATTTCCCTAGGTGTCTCGCTTCACTTTGAAAACTGATTTTGAGTAGAACCGTGTTTAACGGTTTCCTTTGTACGCTGTTGTGTACCCCGCCTCGTACCCCTCACCGTCTTGCATTTGATGGCCGAGTGGCCCACTTTCTCCGACGAACGGAGGGACCGCTATCCGGACCTTACTGAACGGGATGCTGACTTCATACTCCGGGGAATGCTGGCTGAGGGGCCTCGTGGCCAATTCAACAGAGATGCCCTTAAGACTTTCCTTATTAGATGTGACCTTTATAATAAACTGTGATGAACTCATCACGATAGATACCTCCACCAACTATGACATTATCCTCTTCTTTGCTAAATACTTGTAAAGTTAATAATAGTCCCCTCCTTAATACTTCCTTTTAATATACAATAAGACATACTTCGTGCCCTAGCGGCGCATGAGCCTGTGGTTAAACGCAGGAATAGTTCGGCGCGATATATGTATTGTGCCACTGATGCGCTACTACTACTACTGCCTGTTCTGTATTGTTTCTACTTTTCATGCCATTTTAGGAATGTCATGTGGATGCTTACCTACGCAAAAAAGAGCAAACTTGAGTTGTAAATGACTTGGAATAACAATGTGATATTTTTGCTTCCGAAGCTAAATAATAATATCACCATCTGTCGTAGCGTCCTTTAGCTTTAAAGCTCTGTTCTGTCATCATAGTCAGAATTGCGTAAAACTTCACTTTTTTGAATGGGACAAATGGCTGAGGTTCGCTCTTATGTTAGCCACCTATATGTAGAGATCACACTAAAGGATTCAATTGAAAACCCAATCTGATTCATCTAAGGAATTCTTTATCTCCTCTCTGAGAACATATTAATTAACGATAGAATCCGGTTCGGTCATCCTAGCTGATGGTGAGAGTTGCTTCGCGCACAAGACCCACTGACTACATTGCCTTGGCTGTAGATTGGCGGTGTTTACTGCCCCTTCCTTTTGTTAGGCAGTTTTTGCGAAGTAGTTATAGGCTATACAATGCGGTGAAAGCCGTCGACGAGCTACGTTACCAGATTACATATTTTAGAGTAATAAAGACGAGAAATTGGTAGAACTGCATATTCTTTCGTATCCCCTTCAGTCGTTTTTTTTTCAGTATGTTAGCTAAGTAGATTTGGCAGTTCATATAAGTAGAAAAAGTAGCTTGGGATCTAAAACCCGCTTAAGGCGATAGTCTTTTTTTTTTTATCAGCCGCAAACAAAGTGAGAGGGTGGTAGTCTAATGTTTTCAGTGAAGCTTTAAGTTTGTATATATATATATATATATATGTTTATCCATCCAATAAGTGGTCGAAGGAGTTGAGCAATGTTCATATTTTTTTTTTGCAGGGAGTCTGGTGGATTGCTCTCGATGTGACCCATGCCAAAACACTTGGATTAGCTGGCCATCAATGACATTTGTTCCCACCGCGGGTGATGGTCTTACGCCACGAGGCATTCTAGTTTTTCTTATGCCTTTACTTCGCAGCATTTAGATGCGTTACCGTGTCTGTCTACTCACCAAAAAATGCACTGCCTTCGAAGTTGTTTTTGAGTCAAAATTTTATGAGATTTATTATGTTTACTTGTGACATTCGCGAAGTTTTTTGATGTGATGGCAAGTGTTTTAGCAAAACTTTGGTAGAGAGGCACTCACACTTGTGTCCTTCTGGGGGGGGGGGGTAAATGGGATGCGGTTACTTAGCTTTGCCCACCCCATATTGTGGGAGTAACACCGCCTTGGCTCATAAGTCGTATGAGTTCCTAAACCTTAGGTAGGCCTCAGGGACGTCTATCATTGATGCTGAGTTTGCTCTCCATTTGCACACTCATGCCAGTGAGGCTCTGTTTGAATTTTCTCTCTCCTTTCCTGCCTGGCTGTCCATCCACATAGATCCTGTAAGCCCTCAGGGGTATATTCTGGCGGGTCCTTTCCCTGCCACAAAATATTTAGGCCTCACGCACCCAAGGGTCCCTAGTGCCTTTTCTGCAGATGTTGCAGCTTGCCGCAGCTCTTGCTGGCGAAGATAGTTTTGTAAGTTTCGGTAGGTTCTCAATACTTCCTCTTCTGTTTCGGGAGGTGGGCCGCTGATCGAGGTGGCCGACCTATTCCCGCTAGACTTCTAACTTCATGTTTTTCGTTTCCTTCCCCTGTACGGCGTAGCTGAGCGAAAGCCTTCAGCCGTGCCCGGGGTTAGAGATGCTCAACTTGCGCCTTTTTTCTGTCAGTATCGCACTGACCACTCTGAGACCTACCGGCAGAAAAGCCAAGACAAAATTCATTGATGATTTAAAACGAGACATACCTCGCGTCCTAGTGGCTCACGAGCCTGTATCAAACCACAGGAATAGTTCGGCCCGATATAGACTTTGTGTCCCTGATGTGCTAGTAAACTTCGTACTACTATTTGATTCTGTAAGCAAACACCCACATGCTTGGGTCTCATTCTTTTTTGACCTACTCTTATGTTCCTTTTTCCTCTGAAGCTTTTAATGCGTTGTATTATCAAAAGCGATTCATTCCAATGCCTATAATAATCATCCGAGTGTCACCAAATTTAATATTCTCTAATAAATTCATGACCTTTTAGGCAACCCCATAAAGCCCGAACCGTTGAGAAAACGGTATCAAAAACCAAACCCAGGTAGCTAGAACGGCTTCATATCTATATATATTGTTTCAGAAAAACCCCTGGACTGTGCGGTCTCCAGAAGAGGACTTGGCCACAGATGAGCTGGATGTCGACCTCAGCCTGGACGTGGGCGCCGTTGGAGCAATTTTGTCCCCCCACATCGCCACGCTGTGCAGCACCTCAGCAGCCACCACCTTCGCCAGTAGCAGAGACCTCAAGAACTGGCTTAATAGCCGTCTAGGTAATGCACGTGGTCAGCACATCCATTGTGTGGACATTTAGCCTTATGAAACATAGCTACTGAAACGGCGTCTTCTCATGGGGTGAAGTAGCATTGTTTGACTTGTTGAACATACTGAAACGGCGTCTTCTCATGGGGTGAAGTAGCATCGTTTGACTTGTTGAACATACTGAAACGGCGTCTTCTCGTGGGGTGAAGTAGCATTGTTTGACTTGTTGAACATACTGAAACGGCGTCTTCTCATGGGGTGAAGTAGCATTGCTTCACTTGTTGGTTATGAAGTATGCTGAGCTGTTTATAATTACAGTAGTTATTAATATAAGAGGATAAACTTAAGGTCACTTCGTGTGTGGTGATGCTGGTAATTCGTTGTTGTTGCTATAGCGTTGTTTGAAATGTTGGCTCTCAAGTGCGCTCGTCTGTTCATAACTAATGATGGTTACCAGAGGAGGATAAATTTAGCATCACTTCTCCGTGTGTACTAATGCTAGTAACTTGATCGTTGATCAGAAAATGGATTAAGTGAGCTGAGACGTTATTCTGCCGGCCCTCGCTGTATTTCCCAACTTTGTGTTCGTTGTCGCTATAGAGAATTGACAGTTTTTTTTATCCACTTGCATTTCTTTACCAGTGGAGTGGAACCTCATTGACAATACTAACAGAAAATTAACTCTTCTGTTCCTTTCAAAGCTAGTGTTTGGGGTACTTTCGATAGCGTTTTCAAAATAAGTTTCTCAGTAGCTAGTTACTTAACGTCAGTTGCCAACTTTTGTACGCTGGATTGATTGCTCATAATGATTATGAGTCCGATGCGCACGCGAGTCGTAACACGGGAGCGTTTCACTTTCCTTTAACAAAGTCTTCTGTGACTAAGACTACAACTTAGCAGGAGTTTGAGCAACAGCTTTGATATTCGTCCTTGTAGTTCGTTCAAAATGTAGAGACGGTTGGAACTGCGCAACTTTACCGGGGAAGAATAACAGCCGTCGTGGCTCAGATGTAAGCGACTTTTCAGGCAGCTCTTCGTACGAGGCGGCAAGCCAAACCCTTGTCCGCCCCAGCGTAATCGGAGAGTATGGGGAAACATTTCTGTGTTTCGACTCTTTTGTACAGCGGCATGTTGTAGGTACATACCGTACGACATCCCTGGCCTGCCTATTTTGTTGCCCTAATTTATTATGTTTCCTAACTTATTTATTTGTGCAATTCTTAATCAGTGCACATCTACATATGCCTACAAAGAACTTATCTACAGTATGTTGTAAAAAAAGATACATGAACTGTTTTGAAACATGGCTCTTTGATAAATGTCGAGCCTAGTTTACTTGTGGCAGAAAGACACACTGTTATATTTTTTGTATAATATCTCCATTTTATTACTGATTTTTATTACATTTCGAGTCTAAAATTATCAAAAGTTGAAAATAACTAGTTTAACGAACGAAATCATATTAGCTTTTATGGATTGTGATGGGCCTGAATACCGCCTGACACTGTCACTCTTCTACAGCCTAGTGAAGGAAAAGTTTTTCCGTAATTTTATGAAGATCAGTGACCCACGCCATCGTTAAATGATGACATAAAATGTTTCAGCGAAACCACCTGTTTCCCGCTCTTGTATTTCTCTTGGTTGACTTTCCGCTCAGTTTCAGTATTAAGAGTTTAAAGAAAAAATTATTTACCGGTTAATATAGTGCAATATATTATCTGTGCAATCATTTAAAGGTACTTTAGATATATTTAGTACTCAGACAAACAGAAAAAACAGCAGGGCTACTGCCCCATTGCCGTGTAAAAGGCGAATTTCCTCCTATTCGTTTGCTTAGATGGAGCCACAGGCCAACCAAATAAGTAATCAACCAACAGTGCATTATCTTGTATGTACTTAGCTAATGGAATAAGTGTCTTATGTTGTATTCAGTGCTCTTGATTTAAAAAAAAGCATCGCATCGGCCCAATTGCCGTTCAGGAAACGAATTTTCTCCTATCGAATCATTCAGATCGGGACGGAGAGCCTATCTAATCAAACGAGTAACCTACCCACTGTGTATTATCATGTGTGTAGTGTACCAGATTATTAAAAGTGATAACGTGGAATTTACATCAGTGCTCCTTCATCATTTACGCTTTTGGCCAATATTCTGTCACGGCAAGAGCCAATTTTGCGGGAACAACACAAAGAAACGCGCTTCAGTAAGTAGCACAGGAAGTGACGCACACTGTCAAGTGTAGCTAAGCTGAGCAACATCTTGCGAGTCCAGTCCAGCCCTTGTGAAGTTTTTCGCTTTACAGTTTCAAAGTTTCGATCTCTGAAATTGTGGTTTTGAAAGCTAAGTTCCAGGGAAAAAATTTCACTTGGATTTAATTTTATAGGCTACCTATGGATAAATAATACACCTCAGTAATTATTTTGGAGGCCACTTCCCACCCAGGCTCAGCTTAGCAAATGTTTTGGTGTTCACTAGGGCTCCTTTCCCGGGAAATCGCGGTCAGTACCTATCCTACTGAATATTTGGAAATAAATGGTACCTGCTCCACCTAATACTCTGGAGTAGTTAGCTTCTGGAATTTCTCTGGAACCATAAACAATTCCCGTGAAATATGGAACCCGATTTCCCAAGAAAGGAACCCTTGAGTTCAGCCAGTCGTGCTTGGTAAACCGCAACAAATCATTCGGTGGTTTTGAATGAAGTATGAACATTCAACGAAATGCTATCGTGTGGATTGGCCTTGAAAGTTAGAACCACAGGCCATGTTTGCCAGCCCGGGCATAGCTAACAACATGAGTTACTCGTGCAGACATGGACAACGACTGGGCGTCCCTCAGTGACAGCACCCACCAGCTGCCCAGTCGGGGGGTCACGAGCTGTAATGAGCTGTCGGGCAGCGGCCAGCCCTGCATCTGTCAGCAGCAGGTGCGTCGCCTCGGTTGTTACGGTCTGGCAGACCCGCACTCCTAAGTATCTAGCAGGACTTAAAGGTTCATTACTGAATGCTAGGACCAAGAGGACGTCCAAGCTGTACTTCTCTGCCACTTTAACGAATAAACCACCTCGAACGGAGCTTAGTTGCTAATAAATGCTTTTATCGAGTGGAAGCCGGAGCTACACTTCCTAATCTTCTTGATGAACAAACTGACCTGAGCAGAGCTTGGATGTTAATTATTTAAATTTTTATTTTAGTTTCAAGGGCACGCTTAGACTGTCGTTTAACCACCTAACCCGATTGTATCAAGCTAGCAGTTGTGTGTCTTTGGAGATTATTAAGTCCCGGTTTAGTATGTAAGAAGGAGAGGTTCGGATCAACTAGAACATTTGCCTAAATTAAGGTAGGTACTCCTAGAGATTATATCAGAGCCTTGTTAGTTAGTTCTCGTAAGGAAGTTTAAGCCTCCTTTGCCGAGCAGAACGATATCGCAGAGGAAAGAGCAAGGGACATATAGTATGCCAAGAGAAACTGGGAACCCATGCACGAAGGTGTTCCCACACAGGATCAACGCGCATTAGAACAGCATGTCGGGAAAGAAGAGGATGAATAGAATAAAGCATGAGCAAGTAGGAGTATGATATTGGAAGGAAACAAAGTGGGTACAAAAGAGAGATGTCCCGAAGGCTTAGCTAATGGCTGAGGTAACGTACACGTGCCCCCTGGGGTCGCCTGGCCCCATAGCATAGGATGGACGAACCTAAACTAACCTAACTCTATGGCCTATGGCCCATCCTATGCCCCCTGAGGGGAACCAGAGTCAGGTTGGCCACACACACACTGTGCCGGTACCATTAGATAGGCCTTCGTGGCCGAGTGCCTTCTCCGCAGGGGATGTAGCATCTGGCCGCCGTTCCTGCTGAACAGGTTAGTTTGGTAGAGTTAGGTAGGTTCTCTACATTTCCTTTCTGTCCCGCGAGGTGGGCCACCGATCGAGGTGACAGACTTATTCTGCGGGGCTCTTATCTTCGCCCGTGCAGAGGGCCCCAGAAGGGACCGTTCGCACGGGCGCTTCTGTCTTCTTCTCTTTTCGTCTTTCATCTCTTACCACCTGAGCACAACGTTGTGGTTCCGGCTGTAAGCCGAGTAAATCATCTTAGATCGCTATTGATTGTCTTAGTTTCAGAAACAGCGGGGCAATACCAATATAATAATAGGCCTTCGTGACGTCTGACTCTCGTCCCACTTTGCTGCCTTCCTGATTTCCTACTCCTACTTGCTCATGCTTTTTTCTGTTCTTCCTCTTCTTTCCCGACTTGCTGTTCCCATGCGCGTTGATCCTGTGTGAGAACACCTTCGTGCATGGATTCCCCGTTTCTCTTGGCATACTATATGTCCCTTGCTCGTTCCTCTGTGATATCGTTCTGCTCGGAAACGGACCTTAAGCTTTCTGACTATAGCTAACACTATGCCAGTACCAACTGAACTTTGCGAGGTCGCTCAAATGTTGGTCGGTTTCAGGTGTGCCTGTGGTGGTATCCGTGTGGGCTCAAGTTCTGCAAAGACAGAGATGACTCCGGCAAAGCCATCACTTATCGCTGCGGCATCCGCACCTGCCGCCGGTGCCGCATCTACTCCTTCTACGCTTCTGCACAGTCCCAGTGCCTGCACTAAATCTTCTCTTATTTTGCAGCGTAGCTCGGAGAATGTCGCTACCGTGTGATAAGTCAAACCAAAATAGACCCTAATCCGAGAAATATTGAGTGATTCCTACTACAGGTTGCATTATTCGCCTGTAAATATTTTGGACTATTGATTCTCAAGACAGTTAATTGGTTATGTGTGCAGTTTTTTATTGAAATTTGTACTCTTTGGCGGACATTCTATGTTCTGCTTATCTAGGTTACTTTTCGTCATCTCGATCTTACTTTTTTACTTAGCTAGAACGATAATAACTACTCTTCTTTAGGACATTGGGTTCCAGTTATGAGGCCATATGTGCCATAAGCTATGGGGGGAGGGGGGCAGTCAAAACTCTATAGCTACGTATGTGTTTTCGCAAAACCTTGGCATTTTGTCGTTATCAATGAGCCGAAATTAGCGATCATCAGTATCAATTACAGCAAATTTGTTCAGCAACGCATGTAACAATTTTAGATAATTACTGTTTAGTGAAATTTTATCGGGTGCCCAACATTAGCCATTACTTATGCATCTTTTGAATATCTCAAATCTTATTATTACCATTTCATGCGTTGACATGAGCTTGCGCACCGCCTGTCTCACGGCGGTCAACTGTGGTCACAGTAAGCGGCATCCACTGCGGTATTTCTGATCTCATTCATATGCCTGGGACAGCCTCCCACCTCTGACTTCTCCCTGTTGCTGGAGCTGCACTACCTGCCCCTTATCTCCACTAGTGCTGGGTGTTGTGAAATGAAGGACCCCATTTCGAAACCAATTGTTTCCCCTAACGTGGAATCGGATACTCGTTTGCCCGAAAAGTCGGAATCGGAAGAAACTCAAAAATCTATTATGCAATGCATCAGTGTTTAATTACTTGATGCAATTTGGTCGCCTAATTTATGCACCATAATGTACAATAATCAGAACGGAAATCTTCTCAAAAAAAAGTAGACATGACAAAAGACAATTTGACCCCAGTGCTCCTTATAAACAAGTTTTCTGCATGGTAAATACAGTATTAATGAATTATAAATAGCTATATGAAACTTTAATGTTCCAAACGGTGCAAAATATTGTAAATGTACAAAACTACTTTACTTGGCCTAGCATGTGTAGCTATATGTTAGTAGACGTTATTTGGACACATTGTTCTAATTATACAGGGTGTTATTTTTAGGCGGATAAGTTTCAACCTTAAGTAGAAATACTCAAAATAAATCGATTTTCATGAATGATAAAATGCCCAAAACTCCTTAGTTTTCCAGTTATAATGACTTAGAGAAATTTAAAGCTTCAAGTAGGATACTACATGCGCGCCAATGTTTGCACTAGTTTTGATAGTTCAGCAAGTTTCTCACCCCACCAAAGCAGTTTACATTATTTTTACAATAAAAACTGCAAATATTTCATGGTTAGGAAAAAATATCTGCAGTTTCCAACTCAGCATTTAACGTAATCACACTACTGTACGGCGGACACTACGTCGTCAGAGTTTACATCTGTGTCTAGTCAAAAAAAAAAACAAATGTAAGGGTTGCTGCCACCAGATTTTGGACCTTGTGTACAATTTTCAGAGTAGCTCATCCAGCAGAGAACAAGGGATCCCAACTTCTCCAAGCTGATTCTTTTCCACAGATGTAGCATATTTTGCTTGCGAAGGGATTGTTAACATTGACAATAATCCTCATGTCATTCGGCCCAATAATCATCAACATCGATACAGTGTAAACGCGCGGGCAGGAATGTGGTCGGAAAACGTGCTGAACGATCAAATTTAGCGCTAACATTGGCGCGCACGTAGTAAAATACTTGAAGCTTTAAATTTTTTCAAGTCATTATAACTCGAAAACTAAGGAGTTTTGGGCATTTTATCATTAATGAAAATCGATTTACTTTATGAGTCTTTCTACCTGTGATTGAAAATTTTCCGCCTAAAAAACCACCCGGTATAATTTCTAGTTGGATCAAGGAGTCGGAAAATCTTGAGGACCAGGAGTCTGAGTTGAAAATTCTGGAGGGCCTGGAGTCGGACCTTGAACCATCAGACTCCGCAACCCTGCCTGCTAAGCCATCCGAAGGCTCTGTGTAATTGTGCTTGTGCTACATTATCAAGTACTATTCTGGATTGAAATTGGGTCCATCATTTTCAAACAAATTGCATATGTACGTTGTTCTGCTGTGCTTTCCATTTGTGTATCTCTAAGTTTTTTATGCTGCCTCTATTGGATTTGTAACAAACGATTTTGTGAGAAATGAAACGTCCTTGTACTTGCATGCCCTGGCTTTCTGATGCAACTCTTCCGGACCTTGTATATACGGTAGGTTCTTGATGGCACTGCCTTTGTTGGTGCGAGTATAGGCAGCTTTAAGCTATTTGTCAACAGACAGATTCTGTGATATCTAATATTCCCTTTCTTTTTTCTTTTGCTGGGCTGGTTGCGTGGGGGTCGATAACCTAATGGAGTTTTTTTCGTTCTCTCGTCGCCACTCTGGTGTATCTTAATGATGATAATTACGTTCTCGTACAGGCAGCTGCAGCTATCTCAGCGGCTTGTACCCATACTTAGCACGATTCTGCCAAGTCTTCCAGATACTCCGACTTAGCTTAATTCTGCCGGAAGTCATTACTATATTTCTGGCTCTCTCTGCCAGATGTTAATGCTTGTTCGTTCTACGAGATGTCGTCTCATTCTGCCAACTGATAATAACTACTCCCTCGTTCTGCCTTTGATTCGTACTTACTTACTTACTCTCCCCTAGACCCATACTTGCTCTTACTCTGTCTTTGACCCATACTTACTCTTGCTCTGCCCTTGCCCATACTTACTCTTACTCTGCCCTTGCCCATACTTACTCTTACTCTGCCCTTGCCCATACTTACTCTTGCTCTGCCCTTGCCCATACTTACTCTTGCTCTGCCCTTGCCCATACTTACTCTTACTCTGCCCTTGCCCATACTTACTCTTACTCTGCCCTTGCCCATACTTACTCTTACTCTGCCCTTGCCCATACTTACTCTT
>LQNS02001154.1:1711862-1746469 GCA_001587735.2 Parhyale hawaiensis
TTACCAACGACTGTATATTGTCACTAATATAATTAATAATTTGGCGCAAACTTTCATTCACCTTGTCGGTTCGCTCACACCCTGAGTGACTGCTTTCAAGAGCAGCTCACTACAACTTCTAGAAGTATGTAAAACTATATTTTAGGCCGCTAGATGTACCAGTGGTGGAATTTGCAGCTAGTTAACATGTGCCATAATGTACGGTTGGGCCAAAGGTAACTTTATGCTAAAGTTTTCAAGCATTCTTCTTTCTAAGGAGTAGGATGATGCTAGATTGTATGCTTTTAGGAAGTTCTTGTAAATAAAAACGTCTTGGCCATAATATATATTTATAAATCGCTTTATATTTCGTTCGTTTCATGAGCTTAAGTTAAATGAAAGAAAGAGAGACGTGCAGCAGTTGAATGGTCGCCCCGCGGTCAGTTGACCATTTACACCGTGGACTGAACTGTGGCGAGTTGAGGTGTCGGCAGGAAAATTCTTATTTTAGTTTCAAGGTGTTGAAGTTTTTGAGTAGATGTGAAGCGCGTGAATTACAGAGGCGCGTGTATGGAGTGTGTTGAGTTGCAGAGGCTGGTGTATGGAGTGTGTTGAGTTGCAGAGGCGGGTGTATGGAGTGTGTTGAGTTGCAGAGGCGGGTGTATGGAGTGTGTTGAGTTGCAGAGGCGGGTGTATGGAGTGTGTTGAGTTGCAGAGGCTGGTGTATGGAGTGTGTTGAGTTGCAGAGGCACGTGTATGGAGTGTGGTGTGCAGCAGAGGCACGTGTATGGAGTGTGGTGTGCAGCAGAGGCACGTGTATGGAGTGTGGTGTGCAGCAGAGGCACGTGTATGGAGTGTGGTGTGCAGCAGAGGCGCGTGCAGGTACCGGAGCACAGTAGGAGGCGCAATAAACACCTCCGATTCGCTGTCACAAGTCACACTGCAGCAACTACAGCAGGCGACTCTACACTCGATCGTTGCTCGAATGATCTGCCACAAATTCTCTATCACTTTATACTCCAGAAATAGGTAGACGCTATTCGTCACCGAGGTAGATAACAGGCTGCTACCTACATACCGCACTGGTCGCTACTGAAGACAGACAGCTACGACACGGCAATGGCCTGTGTTACACTCACGCTAATAAGCTCTTATTTACAAGCATCTTACTCAATGTGTCGAAGAAATTATAGTTATTATTATTATTATTATTAATAATACATACGTTACTTGCAGCCTCTCTGGTCACGGCTTAGTTATGTCAGGAGAGGAAACCGAGCATGTTAGTATTTCAAGAAAAACCGGGAACGCGCGCACGTACAGTTGTGCGAGGGCCAGCTAGTCCACAAAGAAGAGGAAGACCCAAATAGTAGAATAAAAGGACGGAAATAAAAGCGAGCTTGTCAAGTCAGACGTCCCGAAGGCCTAAGGTAGACGATGCGCGACGTGTCATAGCAGGATGACCGAACCTACTCGAACCAAACCTATATGTCTTCCTAAACATGCGGAGGGGCAGCGTTCGCTAGCCGAACATCAAGTGTGGACAAGCAAATGCGCGTTACTAGGTAACCAAGAACGGTCGGGCGGCTTTCATAGTGATTTGTTCAGCGGAAAAACTAAAACTTTTTAAGGTACCTACATGATCATTTAAAAAAAACTGGTTACCGTACCGTGGCTGAGACTGTCAATAATACACTACAATATTAATCCAGACAATAGCTACTGTACATTGGTATTACAGCCCTGAGTGGCGAAGATGTCCAGACAACATTACCGTGTGCGCTGACAATATTTATTCGGAACTTAGTTAAGGTTGCGTCACGAGAGTCTTGGTGTTCGCTATACACTAGTGGCGCCAGAACAAACTTGGGATACGTTGATCAAGACGCTGGCCAAACGTCCTGTGCACTGAACCAACTGCTATAGGCAAGAAGCATTCAAGTTAGTGTTAAGAGTTTCGTTAGCATAGCGCTGTTACATTGCACTTGAGAGATTCAGTAATCGTAAATGTCTTTTTGAACCGTAGGTAGCAGTAAATTCGAAACTCTCTAAAGAGAGAAAATTCCTTTCATAAAGCATGATTATAATATGCTACGGACCGAGAACTATTAGGCAAGGGCGCAGCCCTTATAATAAAATCAGTACCGCAACAACGGAAAACACACAAAGCATTCAATTCAATAGTTCTGCGAAAGAAAATCACAGATAAATGACAATATAGGTACAAGTTTTTCAGCAAGAATTGCATTGATTCGCTTATTCTATCCATGTGCAAGCAATTTGAAAAACAAAATTCGAACAAAAGCTCCACACTTCGAAGAAATGATGTCGAGTTTACAGTCATTAATATTATAATAATATTGAGTGCTTCAAAGCTCCGTTACCACAACAAAGGCGACCTCCCAGGCAAAATGAAACTTATAGTATGTTAATAGAAAAAGCATGGAAACCGTGCACGAAGGTGTTCCCATATAGGATCACCGTGCATGGGAAAGAAGATCAAGAACAGAGAAAGTACCATCAGTAAGACTATAAAATAGGAAGAAAGCAAAGTAAGCACGAAGGAAAGACGTCCCAGAAGCCTAGCCACGGCTAAGGTCCTACAGGGACCCCTTGGGGCCCCTGGTTCCCATAACATAAGATGGGTAAGCTTAACCTCTCTCCCCTGAGGGGACATGACAAAAACATAGAACTTAACCAAGGTAAAAAATATCTCAATGCAGCTATTCATATCAGATTAGATAGGCAGTAGACAAGTCAAGAGGCCCATTCCCAAAGAATTGCCTGGTCGTAGAATATGGCCGACGACTCATAAGATCTGGAGCCGGTGCGCCACACAAAGAGAATACGCAGCATATGCGAGCCCCGTTCACTGGTGCTACTGCCAAGAGGCAGCACAGCCAATGGGGCCATAAGGAGGTGCGTCACTAATAACGTTGGAGAACTTAGCTTGCGATAATCTGCTCGAATATACTTTGTTGTGATTTTCTTTACTCCTGCAGAATGAGATGAAGTTGGTAATCAACAGAAATAAGCAGGTTGTGTTCAAGCTGACGTATATACCAATTGCAATAAAACTCCAATCATTGTGAAGTGTCAGCCCTCAATACGTAACAATGGAGCTGAGGGCAAGAGGATATACAATTTAGAAAGAAGAAAAAAGAATGAAATAATGACGATTAAAAATATCAAATATTGTAGGCATGCTATAGATTATGGATTAATTAGCGTAGGTGCGAGTGAGTTGAGACAATTTTGGTAGTGGGGTGAGAAGAGACAAAGTGTAAACCCTTCACACATTTTTCCCCTTCCCAACTCAACCATCTTTTACGAGTCACTTTTTAGATAGGATCAGTAGCAAAGTCGTGTGCTGATAAAATAAACGCACTCCTATTTTTCCTTCTTTTTTTCAACTCGCCCCGCCCGACGGGACGTCTCAACTCTCCCTGACCGACGCTACCTAGGTATCTTTTTACGTGGTTAAATACCAAAAAGTATAATTGGAGGTCCGTAAATATCCTTACAGTGAGTGATACAAATGGCGATAAATAACAACTGTCGATTAGTATCATACCTACGGTATATAATTGACGATTTTTTTTAGTCCGATAATATTACCATTACGAAAGCGAAGGAGCAGCAAGCATTAGTGAAACTTCTGCATTCGAAATGGAAACTCTGTGCCCCATGTTCAACAAGATGAGATTCCAGAGTATTTCTACACGCAGAAGAGGAATGACAAGAGTCACGTCCTTGGTCAGCTATTGATGGTTTGCATGGTTGAAGTGCAACTACTGGTGTTGCTTCAAACGTGATACATCCATTTATTCTAATTATTCAGTGCTCTACCAACCAAAGCAGAATATGCGGTGATGAATTCGTAAAGTTTTGATTTTTAGTGGCAGATGCTTCATCAATGCTGTAAACAGAGAATTGATTACGTTTTGAGTTTTAGTGGTAATACTCTTTCAATTCTGATCATAAGCAGAGTTGAGTTAAAGCTTCCTGAAATACAAGCTTGGGTCTGTGTCTCAAAACTGTCCCATTACGTACAGTCGCTCGGTATAGTATTAGAGAGAGCCCGTTATTTTTGGAAGCTACTCCACACATTTTTGACATCTGAATAGAAAACTCCACTTCAACTAGCTTAAGGTTACAAATTAGGATAATTTTGGGCTTTCAATCCATTACAAGCCGGGAATTAGGAATAGGCAGAGCAGGTACTGAAATATCAGGCTGCGTCTAATAATTTGTCCTGGGAATGTAGCGATCGGATCAACTTGGTGACGTAGAGACCCAGTCATGTACTTAAAGGGAGGCCTTGGCTGACCTCATTCAGTTTAAACAAAAAAACATGCGTCGAATGTCCATAAAGTTTCTTCACAATTTGGTAAACAATCGCACCAAATCGTAAAGTGAGTCATGAACACCAGGTACATCAAACGAATTAGGTTAAGCTTTCAATGATAGACTACAGCTTAAGTATTATTTAAATTCCGCGGAAAAGAATAGCGGCATGAGACACTTGGAACAGCTTATCGCTTGCTAATCACCTAATATTCACGTATAATGGACACACGATACAAACAATGTGTGTCCTCTTCATTTCTAGCAGTTCCAGAGCAAGTAAATTACTCAAATTCGCACTTCTATTTCGTAGCCTGACTGCAGGATGCTAGCTTGTATCTGCGGCTGTGGGTCCGACACAGCTACGTTGGAGATGGACCACATTACCTCCATTATATCCAACAAATCTCGGGTAAATATTATACTTAGGAAGAAAATAAACGTCGCCTGCGCACATAGTCGAGCTAA
Organism: Parhyale hawaiensis; assembly: GCA_001587735.2. Lineage (NCBI taxonomy): Eukaryota > Metazoa > Arthropoda > Malacostraca > Amphipoda > Hyalidae > Parhyale > Parhyale hawaiensis. The sequence continues at coordinate 1,716,657 of LQNS02001154.1, forward strand.
CAACAGAAATTTTCACGTGAAAATTACTAAAAATGGTAAAAACGATTCCTTGCCGTAAGAATGAAGCTCTTCATAAAATTGAACCTCATGAGGCTTCACTGACTCAACAGGTGTTCGTAACCATGATGTCATCGTTTCAATGCTCCATAAACAGCTACAAATGCACTACTTTCAAGCATGGGACACTGCAGACGATGTCACTGAGCACATACAACTGCAGTCGATGTTGAATATAGCGCCACGCGGTACTGAAGCCTCCGGCAGCGCGGACAGGACAAACACATGCAACATGGATCGACAGTTCTACGATACGGCGAGGCCAGATGACGGGCCGGTACTGTTGCTGATCAGACCAACGCATACCAGTACTGCTGCCGAATAGACCAGCACTGCTGCCGGTCAGACCAGCACTGCTGCCTGTCAGACCAGCACTGCCACAGCACATAACAGTACTGCTGCCGGTCAGACCAGCACTGCTGCCTGTCAGACCAGCACTGCTGCCTGTCAGACCAGCACTGCTGCCGGTCAGACCAGCACTGCTGCCTGTCAGACCAGCACTGCTGCCTGTCAGACCAGCACTGCTGCCTGTCAGACCAGCACTGCTGCCGGTCAGACCAGCACTGCCACAGCACATAACAGTACTGCTGCCGGTCAGACCAGCACTGCTGCCTGTCAGACCAGCACTGCTGCCTGTCAGACCAGCACTGCTGCCTGTCAGACCAGCACTGGTGCCGGTTAGACCAGCACTGCTGCCTGTCAGACCAGCACTGCTGCCTGTCAGACCAGCACTGCTGCCGGTGAGACCAGCACTGCTGCAGGTCAGACCAGCACTGCCACAGCACATAACAGTACTGCTGCCGGTCAGACCAGCACTACCACAGCACATAGACCTAGGTACCACTATTGCCGCAAGACGCACCACAATTGCCACAAGCAGAGATAGCCAGTTGAGTGTTGCCTAACGTCGCACCGCTGTAACACTTTAGATCCTCAAGCAAGCGATGTCGGGGACCAGGAACGACGGACAATCGTCAGGGCCGGAAATTTCAACCTCCAGCGGCCCGTCGTCGGAATCCCCGTGCCGCTTGCGCTCTTTCTGTGCCTGTTTCTTAAGCTGCTTCTGCAGGCGCTGCCGCTCAGGGTTGGAGAGGTGTGGTTGCTTGAGCTTGGCATGCAGCTTCTCTACAGTCGACACACTCCCAGCGGCGGTGCTGCCTCCTCTGTCGGATGTGGGGGAGGTGCCGCCCCTCCAACCGTCTTTGGCATGGGCCAGTGCTCCTGAAACAGGACCTGCACTGCGTAAGTTCAAGGCGCCTACAGTGAACGCTTCCAAACGCTCTTGACATTTGAGACGAAAAATCAATTTCTTGGTTCTAAATGTGAAAATTCTTAGCAGTATTGTTCCTTCTTAGTTCTCCTGCATTATACAGGGTGGGGCATAAGTCCTGTTACGAAATAAAACTCAGATTTATCCTACCAAAAATATATTTAGTAGTCCGATTACAGAAAATGATTAGCAAATAGTGAGGGAACAATATGGTATAAGTGTTATTCAAAATGTTTTTCTCGAGCCTTCACTGCACAACGAAGTCTTTTGAGAAATCATCTATGGCAGCACGCGCAACGTCGACGGGTATATGCTCCCAGCATTTTTTCTATTTCATCTTGAAATCGACAATATTTTGGGCAGGGAGTGGAGCAGATTTCACTCTCCAGGAGTAACCACAGAGAATGATCAAGAGCTTTAAGATCAGGTCATGAGGAGTCCATTCTTCTCTGCTAATCCAGGATGGACAATTGTCTCTTGCGGTCCTCCGCTGCTGTGTTACTCGAGCGGTGTGGCGTGTCGCCCCACCTTGTTTTGGAGAGTCCAAACTTCATCACCGCACACAGAATTACAGCATGGGATCAGTGCCTTTCTAAGAATGTCCTCAATGTAATGTTCTTTGTTAATTTTGACCCTTGAGGGACAAAAACAAGTGGAAATTTCCCTAAGAATTCCCTCTGGGAGTAGCAAAGAAGAATGGCCTTCCTCATGACCAGATCTTAACGCTCTAGATTATTCTTTGTGGTGACTCCTGGAGAGTGAAATCTGCTCCACTCCCTGCCAAAATATTGTAGATTTCAAGATAAAATTGAACAAATGCTGGGAGAAAAAACCCTAAGACGTTGTGCGTGCTGCCATAGATGATTTCTCAAAAGACTTCGTTGTGCGGCGAAGGCTCGAGAGAAACATTTTGAATAATACTTATATCATATTGTTCCTTCAGTATTTGCTTATCATTTTCTGTAATCGAACTACTAAATATATTTGTTTTGTGGGATAAATCTGAGTTTTATTTTGTAACAGTATTTATGCACCACCCTGTATATGTTATTGTGTGACTCAATAAGACAAAGAAAATCAATGATTGGTAATTTGGCAGTAACTTATGATCGGAGCACACTACAACACCTCGTGGCGTAAGACCATCACCGGTGGTATCGGTTAAATTTAACGCAGTCATATTTCCTTGGCCAGCTAATTCTAGCATTTTGGGCATTGTTCACAACTAAGTCAACCGTCAACGCAACTGACTGCCTACAAAAAATCATGAACATTGCTCAACTCCTTCTGCCTCTTTTCGAGTGGAGAAACAGATTCAACGCCGTCATTTTTGATCGCAAGCTAACTTAAAATTTTTGCCGTTTTTCACATCTCAGTCAACCCACCTGACTGACTAAAAAATTATTATTATGACTCAACTCCTTCTGCCTCATTTTGAGTAGACAGACAACAAAATTCATCGCAGTCATTTTTGATGGCCAGCTAATTCTAGTTTTTTCGGCAGTTAAGTCAACGCACTTGAGTCAGTACTAAAAATTATGAGCATTGCTCAACTCTTCTGCCTCTTTTCGGGGGTTACAAATTCAACAGTCATTTCTGATTGCCAGCTAACTCAAAATTTTTGCTATTTTTCACAGCGCAGACATCCCACCAGACTGCCTGAAAAAATTATGGACATTGCTCAACTCCTTCTACCACTTTTTGGGGGACAGACAAATATATATATATATACGAATATATACACTTAATATTCGAATATATATATATATATATATATACACACTTAAATCTTCAACGACAACAGATTCACCTCTCTCACTTCGTTCGTGGGTGATAAAAACTAGGGTAAGATAGCACTCACCTGCAGTCTGTCGTTACCGTTCCAGTCGTCGGAGGACGGGGTTGTGAGATGACGGCGACGGCGGGAGCCTGGTGTCGACCCCGTGGAGTGGTGGGGAATGCGTGGGGAGTGGTCGGAGTGAGGCGGAGAGACCTGTGTATGCATCGTATCAGTAAGCCACATTATCAACGTCATCGACTTATGGGGCCACTAAGTGGAACCCGAACACAAGCGTTCCTAATCAAAGTTTTCTTTCCAGCGCCTGAGCTCCGTTTTCTGATAATGTGATTAAGTCAACAAATATTTACCTCCGCCAGGTTTGGCTGTTTGTTATTCTGTCTCTCTGTCACCAAGATAACTCAAAAATTTAAGGACGGATTTTGAAAAAAACTTACATGGGTTGTTAGGTAGCTATGTCTTGGGAGGAACAGATGATTAACTTTTGTTGAAGATCTGTCCATCCGGTTGTTTGTCTAATTTTTATGAGCGAAAGTAAATGATCAAACTTTAATTATGACGATCTGTTTGTTCGTTCGTTTGTCGCTGTGTTTGATTTTATGTTTGTTAGCGCAATAACCTAAAAATTATGAATATATCTTTATGAAATTTTGAGGAATTGTTAGTAAAATTAACAGGAATTGTTAATGTTGAAAGATACAATTGATTAAATTTTTGCGGTGATCGGTACGTCCGTTTGTGTGTTTGACTAATGTTTGTTAGCAGCATGACTCAAAAAGTTATGAACGGATTTCAAAAAAAAATTACAGACACTATTAATATTATCAAAAGCCACAGGTGATCAGAATTTTGTGTTGATAGGAAGACAATCATGGTTTCAGAGCCGATTTGAATTTTTCGTCGCCGCTGCCTTGCTTGGCGGAGGTATGCACTCTCAGAGTGCACTAGTTAGAACTGTGTCGCTTTTATGAGTTGCAAACCTCTTCTGTGCTGTCACCCCTCATTAGTTACACTGCTTCCTTCTCTTGTCTCTCGACTTTCCAGTGTTTTTTTTTTATTTTTCTTGAGCTTGCGTCATCAATTTAATTTGTCCGCCGTAAACTCAGAGCAAATACAGATTCAATTTATTATTATTATTATTATTATTATTATTATATTGGTATTGTCCCGCTATTTCTGAAACTGAGACAATCAATAGCGATCTAAGATTGATTTACTCGGCTTACAACCGGAACCACAACGTTGTGCTCAGGTGGCAAGAGATGAAGGACGAAAAGAGAAGAAGACAGAAGAAAGAAGCGCCCGTGAGGACGGTACCATCTGTGGCCCTCCACACGGGCGAGGCAAGAGCCCCGTGGAAAAAGTCGGTCACCTCGATCGGCGACCCACCTCGCGGAACAGCAAGGAAATATAGAGGACCTACCTAACTGTACAAAACTAACCTTCTCAGCAGGAACTGCGGCCAGATGCTACATCCCCTGCGGAGAAGGCACTCGGGACCCTTGTGTGCGTGATGCCCAAACATATTGTGGCAGGGAAAGGGTCTGCCAGAATATGCCCCTGAGGGCAATACAGATTCAATAATGATGGAGAAAATAATATAATCTCGGAATCCATGACAGCGATAATGATGACTGTCTATAATAACTGTTTTTCAGCACGAATATCTAGCAGCAACAGTGTAGCGCCTAGCTTTTAACGCCGAAAAACAGTTTAGTTCCTTGACAGCAAACACACAAAACAGAAAAACCATCATCACTAAACTAACATTGTGTTTTTTGCCATTTGTAACAATTGCTAGTTCCTTGACAGCAAACATAAAACAGAAAAACCATCATCACTAAACTAACAGTGTGGTTTTTGCCATTTGTAACAATTGCTACAAATTTCATGAAGATTCGCTCATTACGTTTTGAGTTATGCTATTGACAAATTTCAATTGTACCGTGCCACCGGTGGTACCTATGGCGGTTATTGAAAGTTTGCTATGTACTCCCAGTGGTACAATGGCGGTTAATGTATTACAGTTAGATAACCAAATTTGTGCAGCTATTTGCCTCCTAATAAAGCCAGACACAAATTCGCTGTCTCACAGAACTGGAGATTCCTGCGGAGCACATGTATTTTCGACAAAAAACTCCCAAATGTTTGGAAGTTATAGCAATTTTTAATAACATTTTTCACATTTCCAGAATAGATTATTATGGCCCACTATGACAAATCTGTGTCTCGTTCATTAATATATACCTGATGCCATGCTGAATATGTTAGTGTTTTTTTTTGTTGTTGGAGGGTCCTAGATTAATTGGAGAGTATTTTATCACAGATTACAAAAGCATAGGTAGGCTACGTCAAGACTCACTAGGGGAAGACCCGATTTCTGTGTGCCGTCAAGTATGGCCGAGTTTACGGTCGGCCCTACATACAACTCCATGGGAAGAAACTAAATGATTCTCAACCTTCCTTCCTTGGAGCATCTCCACTATTAAAAAAAATATTTATGTCAAGCTCGTAGCTTCTTCCCTTTGATTACACCAGATAACCTGCCTTCAGAGACCGTACAATTTTTTGGAGGTCGTAGCTTGATTTTTTTTTTTTTTTCTCTTCCGGAGATGCGACCTAAGCTTTTCGTCTCACAAAATGACAGATGATTATGGCTCGCTCTCTGGACTGATTCTATTAACTTCGTGTTACATACCAACAAACTTTTTATAGGAACACGAGATGATACTAAATTTCATTTCATTTCATGGCATCCTCGCTCAGTACAGATTCAAAGCAGCTTTTGGTGCATGATTTCCTGTTGTTCACTTTAGTTTTGAACTGCCAAAGTTTCCTTCGTTCAGGCTCTTGAACTACCTACCTTCCTTGGCTCCAGGACTAGCTGTTGAGGAAACCTTTCTCCTAACACCAGTTTTCAACTAAAAACCCCAAAATTTCGGGCCTTAAGAGAGAGTTTTCGAGTCAATAAAAGTACGTTCTCCTTAACTTGTATCATTATATTTTTTGAGGACCATCCGGTCTTCCATTCCGACAGTCGGCTGCTTAATGGCCCTTACTCTTGAGAATCGGTTCCCGCCCAGCTCTCGTACGTTTTGGAATGATCCTTCAACGTGAGCAAGGATATTCAACAGTCTCCATTTATAACTGTTAGCATCAAATCCTTCCAGAACCCTTGCGAAAATTCCTCTCCATGAGATTACGTTGTAGCTAGAAACGACCCGCCATCATCCTCACGAGTCTCACCTTTAGACTGCAATCACGATCAGAGAAGTTGCTACGCAGCTAATTAAAAACAAAAATTTGATTCATGATTCTGGCTACCCGCTTGCGCGGAAGCAGAATCTGGTAATTCAACTCTATAATAAATTTCCGGATACAATTCCTCACTGGTGTACATGGCGCAACGCTCGTTACAGATGGAGAATTATAACTCGTTCTGGCACATCAACTGTTACAAGAATGATTCATTATAGTACTTAGGCCGTAACTTAGCAAAATGTTAAAACTCTAAATATGACCACGCAATAATTATTTTGAGCAGGTATAACAGGCCCAATGGCTCTCTTTATGTTCAAGAACACGATATTAGCGAGAGTAACGCACTTACCAGAGGGTTTTTCATGTATATGGATAAGAAACGCTTCAATAGCTTCGTCGAAATCATAGTGATGCTCTTCAAGGAACTGCCGCGCCAGCTGGGCGTCCTTAGAACCTGTAAATGGAGTCACCAGAAGTGATAGACGTAATTTTACACATAGTTGAACCGCGGAAAAAACTCGCCAGCGATTAGAAAATTAATAAAAATTTTCAAATTCAAGGATGCAGTGCATTCACACGTTATCTTCATCAATTAAAGTCTTCGGTAAAGCAGCAAAAGCTATAAACGAATTTCTCCCCTTCTTTTTTTGCCTTAAAATTAAACAATTTTAAGTGCCAATACTTAAAGCCTGGTGATCAAATGAGTTCATTCTTGAACAATCCGATTCATCTCCATACTTCGCGTCTTATCATACAGGTTATAATGCATAGGTCCTATAGCTGTTTAATTATTTTGGTAACTATTTAGGGATAATAATCCAAATTACAGTAGCTATTTCATATACGAACAATTCATTCAGTTTTCGTAGTCTTCTGCTTTGGATTTAAGTTCAAGAACATCGGTGCCGTCACACTAGCAATGGCACAAAAAAGGCCACTGGAACGTTAACAGGTAATTTTGAAGACGAATTGTCCCTTCAGCATAACGTTTTGATCATCGTGACCAGTCATTGCCACGACTCTTTTACAACCAGACAGGTAGGCCGACATGTCTCTTTCCCACAGCGAGCTACTGATTCAACGCAGCATCTTCAAAACAGAAATGCAATCGTCCCTATCGCGACCACTGATTATGTGTCCAAATGTTCGTAAGTAGATGTTGACAACCGGCAGCCCATACAGACCTGTACACTCCATGAGACGATCTTCCAGCTCACGAAGTTTGGCTCTGTCACTGCCTTGCTGCTTCCCACCGCTGGGCACCAGTAGCTGTAGCACACAATCCATTAGTTACTATTTTTATCCTCCAAAAGTCGGTCTCTCCACAAACAGCCAATACTCGTGCCCGAGAGAACCGTCCAAATCCCGTGCTAGCGGCAACGTATAATGCCACTTGGAAGCATTATTAGACGTAAATTCAAAGTAGATAGCTATCTGAAATATTTTACTCCTTCCCCAGCAATTATACTCCATGCCACCAGAACATTATTATTATTAAATCACACCAGGCTGGCGACGTAGGAACGGAGAAACTCCATGAGGTTAACAAACCCCCACGCAACCAGCCCAGCGGGTGGAGAAAACAAAAGAATGAAAAAAAGAAGATCTGAATTCACAGAATAGCTCTGTGTACAGATCGTTTAAAGCTGCCAATACCCGCACCAGGAAAGACAGAGCCATCAATATAAAGCACATTACATTGGACGCCACACACATTGCAACGTCGCTTCATCCCGCGAGGAGTTTCAATGCATCCCAGCACATTCCAAATTGCGTTTCACAACTCTCCTCTTCTCCGCCCATAACCAGTGGCTGCATCGTCACCCCTGAATGTCGCCGGTTGTCACGCACCTCAGTGACATCCCGAACGTGAAGGAAATGAAGCCCTCGTATTGGGGGCTCAGCAGATAATTTTCTCCATAGAAATGGAAATACCTCCTTCGATTCTACGGGGGCCAAAAAATGCCCAGCGAACCTGTTTAAAACCAGTTCACAGCCTTTTTTTATGAGTGCTTGAACCACTTCGGCCAAAGCTCGTTGGAGGGACGGAGACATTCTACTTGAGTCTAAACGCCACGGCTGGGTCCCTTTGGTGGTGAGATCACCAACCAGCGGCTGTCCCTTGCCGACCAACACTGAGCGCACCCACGAGTAGTGACGTCACCATAAACATATCATTACATTTGAGAGTGACCCACGCTTTACCAATAGGAATCAGAGTTTTGGTGGCCTAGCCACAACATCAACTGAACTACGCCACTTAAAACAGCACAGCCACCAAACACGCACTTAAACTAAAAATTGGCACATATGGTCACTTTCTGCGGGTATAACAAGAACTATAACTAAACTAGAAGCTCGTGTAAACACATGAGAAGACAACAAATGTAGACACACTCACGGCTAAACGTATGTTGGCAGGATCGGTGCTGTAGTCACCCATGCGTCGCACACTGTTGTAGTGGTCACCGTTGTGGTATGAAATGTGCACCTCATATTTGTTGGGATTTGTCTCGCTGCCTTCATAGCCGCTTATCTGCCCGATACAAATATTTGTACCTCAAAATACAACAGCTACGCTCGTACTTTAATCAATAATAGCTAGAGTGCTGTGCAAGTTAGATCTGAAAGTGATGAAATAATACCTACAATTATTTGCTAAGTTTATTTTAAAAAGTCAATGCTTTGAGAGTTGATATATTTAATAGGAGGTGTGACTTCCTCTCGCTTTTACAAGCATTTGCGCTCTATCTATTTGGCATAGATTCAAACCAAGTTGCACATATTTCTACTAGCTCTTCGAAAGGTCCTCCTTCTGAAGCTTACGTTTAATTATAACAGCCCATAAATTTTCTATTAGATTAGTGTCAGGAGAGTTTCCAGGCCAGACTAAAACCGTTGGTCCACTTTCTCCAAAGAATGGGAGCATATTGCGTGGAGTGCGGCATGGGGCGAGATCCTCAGCTGAAACATGCCATCTCCACCAGCCAAGTCCCTACTCATCATAGGAAGCTTGCGAGTCAGAGTCTTATGATGAGGAGGGGCGCTCCTGATGCAGCTGGCATTTTTCGGCAGGATCTGTTGATGACATAGCTAATGCACCCAGTTGAACCTACCCCAACAGAATTTAGGGCCACCGCGCAGATGCTCAATTACGGTTTTGGCTTCAGCGGTAGCCCTGATTTTCGGTAGCTATAGTACGGAGTCTCTTCCTGGCGGTGCTGCTCCCCATTATATAACATAGGATGGGGGAACCTAACTAACCTAACCCCATGGTCCATCCTATGGCTCCTACGGGGGAAATCATTTGAACTCACCAAAAGACTTCAATAGCAAATGATCTATCCAAAAGATAAAAAAAAAAACTAAAAATGTAGCTACCAGCTGTTCAGAAGTTTCTCATAGCCATTAATCGGCCCAGAGCACAAAAATCGGAGCAAGTGCATTCAACAGTCCCCACTAGCATAAAATGGGATAGCGTAGCCGCAGTTTCAATAGAAACCTTGAGTAGTACAACAATTTTATGCCATGAAGTTGATTCATAGAAATACTTTCCATAAACTGGCAGTTGATATTGGAATTAACGTATGTAGATAATAAATATACTGTTTATATGCTGGCATCTTTCTCGGATTGAGAGACAAATTAACGACAGTTTATGTAAAAGCTGTAAAATTGTGCTTTTACACTTAGGAAAACGAGTTTGGATAATACTTTAACTCTTCGAAAAAGATTCATAATGCGCAGGTGTTGTCAAAAACTGTGGCGCCATCGATGAAGAGTCCTTATGCAACAGCCTGAGCTCCATAACCACACACCTCTCGGCAAGGTAAGTGCTCCCACGGTAGCTATGTATACTCAGCAACTGCTGACTCAGCGCACCGAGAGCCACAAAGCTCGCTTACATCGCTTGGCACTCAATTCCGCAACCTCCAGAACCATCAGTTCAGCCCTACTCGTTGTTGTTTTCCTGTATTTCCATCAAGCATAGAGTATCAGCCGAACTGAAATGTCCGGATTCTAGATGCCTAGATCGTGAGATAAAATTAAAAAGTTTCAAAAGAAACATGACATACGCAAATGAGCGAAGAAGCAAGTATTTACTCACAGTCCAGAGAGCTTTATTGAGCTGGTGTATGACAACCATCACATTATGGAGGCGAGCAAATGCCACGATGCACTCGTTGCCGCCGAATGTCCCCGCCTCGGACAGCCGTCGCACTGCAGGCACAGTGACCATCAGACAACAGCCGAGGTTATGCATGGCGCTAGTTTCCAGTGCGGATACTTGATCAAAACTTAATCTAATTCTACAAAGCAATGTACATCCTGTTTACCCTATAAAAGCCACATAAAACGCTAGGTATTGCTTTAGGGTTAAGAGAGAGGCCTGTCACGTCTAAATTGAAGACCGAGCACCAAAAAAGCATACTGTAAGAGATTTGTGCGAGTCCGTAAGACAGTTAACAAGGGTTTCTCCTGCTCAGTAGAATGTACACAGATTTCTACAAGACTGAAAACCCAAGTGGAAGCATATCTGAGGTCCATACTAGCAACAAACTGCCATTTTCAGGAACGCAGCCTAGCACAAGTAATAGTTGATTGCGGAGAAGCAACAACCATATACTGTATTGTCAATACCCTAACTCTGTCTAACTGAATTTTAGTTGCCTAAATCCTCGCTCGACACAGACGTGATGCATCAAAGTATGAAAATGTAAGGAACTTGTAGTGTAACAAAAACGAGAAGCCCGAGCACAGAACACACTAGAACGCCTCGGTGGCGTAAGTCCATCAGCCGCGGTAGGGGCAAATTCAACGAATTCATTTACGATGAACGAGGCTAGAGCACAGCCGCATTCCTTCCATGGATTACCTAGCCCTCCAATAATAACATAGGAAAAAATAGAACACCCCATTCTCTAAACGATCTGCCGCGCTGGAGGCGAATTCACCCCGGCGGAGGAAAATTCAACGCCGTCATTTTTTATGGCCCACCAAACTCCATACAAAAAATTATGAAGATTGCTCAACTCTGTCGACCACTTATTGGGTGGACAGACATATATATATATTCAAATATACAGACCGTACTTAAATCTTCAACGAAAACATTATCACCTCTCTCACTTTCTTCCCGGGTGATAAACACAAGGAAACAGAATGGCGGCAGGAAGAGGAGGAACACAATGAAGATTGTCAACATATGGTATGAGCAGTAAAAGCAATACACTGGACTCAAAACAATGATGTCTTATATGCCTACCTACATACTTTATACCTATGTATAGCTATAGGTACCATAGCTAAAATAACCTATGGAAACCCCATGACGCATTAGGCCTACTCTTCAAAACATAAGATGGGCGACACCAGCTACTCTAACCCTATGGCTTACCTATGGCCCATTCTACACCCTCCAGGGGACTATTATAACCGGCGTGAGGTATATGAATGAAAAACAAAACTAGAAACTTATACAAGTCCGACATTTAATCATATTGCCAGCTCCAGCCTCCTCTCCCTACTATTGTTAAAATTTCACACAATATGCAGCCTATATGTAGCTATTTGTTCATGTAAGAGTGCTTTGGCTCTCACACACAGGGAATGATATAGGGCACAGGAGTGCACTGAATTGACAAGATTAGAAGGTTAAGTAGGTATGGCTACACTTTTCGTAGAATACACTGTAACAGAATTTCAATAAAAACCGAGAGAACCTCGTAAATAGCATACAAACAACGCAAGTCTATCAACAAAATCAGAGTGATGAATACCGAGCACCGAATACAAAAATAACACCATTCAAAAAGCCAAACTGACTTACCGTGATCGTGAAACGACACATCATCCTCTACGAAAGGCTCAAAATGAAACCTGTTTTTGAGCATGTAGTCGACAATCTGCTTGCGATGTTTGAAGTGCNAAAAAAAAAAAAAGGCAAATTTGGACCCCCTGTGGACCCATTTCCCCCCATTTTGGGGGGGGTTCTAGTGCCGCTAGCCCCCTAAAAATTTGGGACGTAATGCCCCCATACCTGAAGACACTTTTTGAGCAAAAAACAGAAAATTTATCATTTTGACCATTTTCGCTGGGACGACCCCCTTAATCGGCCCAAAGCACAAAAATCGGAACAAGTGCATTCAACAGTCCCCACTAGCATAAAATGTGATAGCGTAGCTGATATTTCAATGGAAACCTTGAGCAGTACAATAATTTTTTGCCATGAAGTTGATTCATAGAAATATTTTTTATAAATTTGCAGTTGATATTGGAATAAACGTATATATGTAGATAATAAATATACTGGTTTATATGGAGGCATTTTTCTCTCATTAAGAGACAAATTAACGACAGTTTATGTAAAGGCTGTAAAATTGTGCTTTTACAATGAGGAAAACGAGTGTGGATAATATTCGATCGCTTCGAAAAAGATTTATAATGCGCAGGTGTTGTCCAAAACTGTGGCGCCATCGATGGCGGGTTCTTATGCAACAACTTGTGCTCCATAACCCCACACCTCTCGGCAGGGTAAGTGCTCCCACGGTAGCTATGTATACTCAGCAACTACTGATCCAGTCTACCAAGAGCCACAAAGCTCGCTTACCTGGCTAGGCACTCAATTCCGCAACCTCCAGAGCCATCAGTTCTGCCCTATTGGTTGTTGATTTCCTGTATTTCCATCAAGCATAGAGTATACGTCGAACTGAAATGTCCGGATTCTTGATGCCTTGATCGTGAGATAAAATTAAAAAGTTTCAAAAGAAACATGACATACGCAAATGAACGAAGAAGCAAGTATTTACTCACAGTCCAGAGAGCTTTGTTGAGCTGGTGTATGACAACCATCACATTATGGAGGCGAGCAAATGCCACGATGCACTCGTTGCCTCCGAATGTCCCCGCCTCGGACAGCCGTCGCACTGCAGGCATAGTGACCATCAGAAAACAGCCGAGGTTATGCATGGCTCTAGTTTCCAGTGCGGATACTTGATCAAAACTTAATCTAATTCTACAAAACAATGTACATACATCCTGTTTACCCTATAAAGGCTAACTACATAAAACGCTATAAAAAGCAATATACAACTACAATACATCCTGTTCACCCTATAAAGGTCACATAAAACGCTAGGTATTTCCCTGTAGCTAACATCAGCACTGTTGGAAACATCCACGATACAGGACATTGGGTGTTAGCTATAGGGTTAATAGAGAGGCCTGTCACGTCTAAATTGAAGACCGAGTACCAAAAAAGCATACCAATGAAAGAGATTTGCGCAAGTCCGCAAGACAGTTAACAAGGGTTTCTCCTGCTCAATAGACTACACAGATTTCTCCAGGACTGAAAATCCAAATGAAAGCATACTTCAGGTCAATACTAGCAACAGTCTGTCATCTTCAGGAACGCAGCTTGCACAAGTAACAGTTGATTGAGGAAAGCAACAACCATACATTACAGAGCATGTCAATACACTTACTCTGTATAGCTGAATTTTAGTTGCCTAAATCTTCGCATGACATAGACGTGATGCATCATGGAATGAAAATGTAATGAACCTACTTGTTGTGTAACAAAAACGAGAAGCCCGAGCGCAGAACACACTAGAAAGCCTCGGTGGCGTAAGACCATCACACGCGGTAGGGGACAAATTCAACAAAGTCATTTTCGATGAACGAAGCTAGGGCACAGCCGCATTCTTTCCATGGATTACCTAGCCCCCCAATAAAAACATAGCAAAAATAGAACGCCCAGTTCTCCAAACGATCTGGCGCGGCGGAGGCAAATTCACAACAGTGGAGGAAAATTCAACGCCGTCATTTTTTATGGCCAGCTAGGTCTGGTTTCTTGGCATGGATCATATCTAGGTCAAACCAGCAAAGTTCCTATAAAAAAATTATGAAGATTGCTCAACTCTTTCGACCACTTATTGGGTGGACAGGCAAATATATACATATATACATATATATATATATACTTAAATCTTCAACGAAAACATCATCACCTCTCTGACTTAGTTTGCAGGTGATAAAACACAAGGAAACAGAATGTCGGCAAGGAAGAGGAAGAACATAATGAAGATTGCCAGTAAATGGTATGAGCAGCAAAGGAAATGCACTGGATTCAAAAGAATGATGTCTTAAATACCTACCTACATACTTCATAGTACTACCTATCTATAGCTATAGGTACCATAGCTAAAATAACATAGGTATGGAAACCCCATGAGTGACGCATTACTCCTCAAAACATAAGATGGGCGACACCAGCTACTCTAACCCCATGGCTTATGGCCCATTCTACACCCTCCAGGTATATGAATGAAAACAAAACTAGAAGCTTATACAAGTCCGATATTTAATCATATTGCCAGCTCAAGCCTCCTCTCCCTACTATTGTTAAAATTCCGCACAATATGCAGCCTATGTGGGTATGTAGCTATTTGTTCATGTAAGAGTGTTTTGGCTCTAATACAGGGCATAGGAGTGCACTGAATTGACAAGATGATAAGACGGCTAAGTATGACTGCACTTCTCGTACAAGACACTGTAACAGAATTTCAATAAAAACCGAGAGAACCTCGTAAATAGCACACAAACAACGCAAGTCTATCAACAAAATCAGAGCGATGAATACCGAGCACAGAATACAAAAATAACACTATTCAAAAAGCCAAACTGACTTACCGTGATCGTGAAACGACACATCATCCTCTACGAAAGGCTCAAAATGAAACCTGTTTTTGAGCATGTAGTCGACAATCTGCTTGCGATGTTTGAAGTGCGTAGTGCGGCAGCCATCAACCTGATCCGCCAGTGCACCAAAGAGACAATTCCTGCACAGCCAAGCACGTATTGATGTCTGTTTAGCCAGGCAATTGTGACAAGGTCAAATGTGGAGCGGAGCTATGATGACAGCGACCAGGACTGAACAGCAAACGCGTCCACTAGGTACACGTGACAAGGAGACAGTCAAGTTGTGCCACCGATTCCGTCACTCCTTCAAGCTCACAACTACAGTGCATTGGATTGGATTATCTATTGAATAGTTTAAGCCTCCCTCTCTACAACCAAGGTGATCTAAGAGAGTAATAAATAAGGGATATACATATAGCATGTCGATAGAAACGGGGGACCCATGCACGGAGGTAATCCCAGATAGGATCAACGTGCATGACAACAATAAGTCAGGAAAAAAGAGGCAGGACACACAAAAGTAATATGAAATTGGAAGGAAACAAAGTGGGTACGAAAGACAGACATCCCAACGGCTACGGTAACCTACAGGGTCCCCTAAAGGCGCTGCTCCCCATAACATAGGATGGGTGAGCCTATACTAGCCTAGCCCTATGCCCCCCCCTCCCCCCCCCCGAGAGGTAGCTACCACTACAGTTTCGCAGCAAGACCGAAGGTCGTATGAGAAGCAATCCATGTCCAACTTCTGATTAAAGACACCATCGATAACTTTTTAGCAGACCAACAACCCTGCCCGCCACCTTTGCAAGGTTCCAATTAGACAACCGTTCAGAGCAGGCGCTGGTCCTCCATTTGCACAATGTGTCCAGCCTGGACCACATTGTCTAATCCTCCACACCTGAGCAGGTTGAACCCAATAGAACTTACTTACCTCGGAGTGCCTCGAACTAGGTATGTTAGTGTTTTAGGATCACAACGACTGTAGTTTTAGGGGCAACCTGATGCTTCAGCTCAGCTTGATACCACAATCTACGTCAGTACAAGCCCTCTCGACGTTGTATTTCCGTTGATTCGCTTCTGCTACCTCGACAGTGTGGTGAATTTAGCACTTCACATTGGCCATGAAGCGAGCTAAGCATCGGGACTGGCTGCCTTCATGAGCGATGTCGGTGGTAGGCAAAGGTTCCGCACCGTAACTTCAATTCACAGGGCTCAAGGATGTTTCGACTCAATTTTACTCTGATCTGGATGTTACCTTAAAAATTGTGCTCACATTATAGATCAATTTAGCTGCTCAACCGAAGTGTTCCAAAGTAGCAACTTCGCAAAACCATCCTATTAGTAAAAACAAATGCCTTTTCCAAGTCAACAAATAGTCTATGACATAGCTACAATGGAACACTCTGTTCAAGTACTTGCCCGGAAGCTCACACAGAAAACAGATCACAACAGTGATGCCTCTGAGAACAGGGCCTACACGTGATCCATCTACCACCGACTTAGTACGTAGCTACGAGTCTGCAGTTTCCTATTAGTTACTATAGCTACAAGAGATTTGCTCATACCAGAGAGCAGTGAGGTGCCGCCTTAGTTGTTGCAATGAAATACCGTAGCTACTGATCGCGGGTATAAGTACACAATGATCTCGCTGCCATCGTGAAATAAAAACGAATGGAGTCTAAAAATTTTTTGGAATTGCTGAAAATATTTAATCTAAAGTCAAAATGCAAGTTTTCTTATGTTCATGCATATGTAGGTAACTATTGCTCTGCCAAGAGTAGTAGGTACTACCCTCCGCGAATTGATTCTACCAAATTTCGACGCAAGTTTGATTAGGTACAACACTTGGATAGGTGAGTGATTACACATTTGAGCATTACCACGAAGTGCTTGGTAGCTACCAAAATGGCAGGAAGTTCGTGAGTGTGGTATCAAACTTTTCTGTTCATTACTGTCTGTGTGAAGAGCGGCAATTGTGTTGCGTTCGAAGGAAGTGGAAACAAATCCTAGACTTTTGTTTCGACAGAAAATTTGAGACAAATGATTCTTAGTTGTTTACAATAATAAAAAACTATGGCCACCATCTCATCGTCGCCATCACTTGTTACGACCTGAATTGTGATATGTATTGCAGTTGGAGGCCAGCTATTATATCAGAGAGCATTTGGCCTTATTGGTTCAGTATATAGTGATGCTATGAGAGAAATTTTCCCTGAACTTCTTGCATCACCCTCGAAGAGCGCTACTTCAGCCTTCCCAGAAGCCGAGACTCCAGGAAAGTTCCAGCATGCAGTAACACTGTACATCGCCACCATAGCCTAGGGTAGTACTTAAACAGCTCTATCACAAGTCTGCTCAGGCCGGTAAATTTCCTATTTGCCTTATTGCCAAAGCTTTCACAGCTTCACCTAGGGTAAGCGGAAGTGCCAGCTGCAGGACAAGCGGCTGCTCAACAGAGTTGCGGCTGAACACTTGGACACAACAGTAGGTACGGTGTTATTTCAACAGGGTAGTAGGGAATACCGAAGGTCGCCAAGCCATCTGTACTGCTGACCAGAGAAACATAAAGTGTCCTTGGTCCATACATAAGATTTAGTTCCTCATAAAAAGCTTTGCAGCTAGCATGAACTGTGTCAACATTAGACTGCAGCTGGCCGATCCTACCAGCCAACAAAGCATCCTCGATGTCCTGTAAAGCAGTCGCAAGCTAACTAGATGCAATTTTTCAATCTTCCCTAGCAGCTACACTATTTAGGTGTGCAAGATACCTGTTACAACCTTGAATCGCAAAAAACTAATATTTTCTCATATTTTACACTTTTATCAACTTATAGATTCGAGTTCACAGTATCATCTTATGTAAAATGCATGCAATATTCTTCAGCAATGAGAAGTTCACCCTAATATGACTGAACTCAGCGCACCTCGCGACTCTGTGGTTTGAAATTATTATTATATTAAGGGTTTCCCCGCCGTAGTCGATGGGTGCACGATACAACAGCGATCTACCTTCAGAAACAAGAACTTCTTACTAATAAAGTTAATTTAGTTGATGGTGTGTCGCTCTCTTTTAGGATGCATAATAAGGGTCAGTATAATATTCTTATAGTGGTTAGGTATAGTTTTGGTAGTTCGATAGACTATTTGTTTTCACTTGGATTTTTTAGCTACATTTCAAGTAGCTTGTCATATATGATTTATCAGATTTATGTCAGTAACAAAGGAGTGTAAAGGGCCTTGGAATGATGTTTTAATAAAAGTGGGGATATTTTCCAGCGTGGCAGGCACTCCGAAGTGTGCCTGTCTTTGAGCATCAAAGTGAGGGCATACAGTGAGGGCATACAGTGAGGATATGCTTGATGGATAGGAGAGTATTACAATAATCGCATATGGGTGGGTCGTCTCGCGTGAGCAAGTGTCTGTGAGTGAGAGGGGTGTGTCCAGTACGCAGTCTGGCTAGACATAGGTACTCGGTGGTTTGAAACTGAATAGCCTACTCAAGAGCCTGTATTGTGGCTCATCACCATTTTTTTTTTGTTGAGATGCCTTGTTAATCAATGCAAGGTACCGTAGTTATTCAGTAGCGAAGTGAGTTTCACTTTACTTCAGATGTATAACAGGAATCCTGATCCAAATGCCTAAAATTGACAAAGATCCCACCACTACCTACATACCATACTACAAAAATCAGGGCCATACCCATCTCCAGGTATTTCTCTCATAGCAAGTCCGAGGGTGGCTAGCTGCTGTTTGAGGGAGGCATATACAGGCACGGGGTTGTGGGCACCAGAGCTGCCCTTGCTGCTCCCTCCACCACTGCTGCCATTGCCGCTGCTTCCACTGCTGCTCCTGTCAAGTATTAGAACGGTTAGCTGTTCATTATTATGATAGGGAAACTCCTCACCTACGCCCCTACACATAGCCACCAAAAATCGGGGCAGAAGCTAAAACCGTAATTCAGCAGTTGCTCGGTGCCATGACGGCCCCAGGTTTGTTACAGAGGACATTTGCTGCAATCCAAAGAGAAAATGATAGAAGGGAGGTGCTACTAGACAGTCAAACGATATTAGGAAGCCATTCATGGCAACAGCAAACAGGGAAAATGATTCTAGCTAAGTCCAAAGCCAGAATCTTGCATTATGTCAAATAAATGCGCAATAGCTAGGTACCGTACCTATGTGATATGCACAAATTAGTCTAATGGACAATAAAGTCCCTATGCACCAGCCATTAAATCATTAAAAAGCTGGACATGAGCATCAGACCTTAGACCAATGTAGCTAGCAGAGGCACACAGGCAAGCTACAATTCGCCACACTGGATCAAGTTTTACAGTAGGTGCTGACCTGACACTTTTGTTGTTACCTCCGCCAAGGAGGTTATGTTTTCGTCATGTTTGTCTCTCTGTCTGTCTGTTTGTTTGTTTGTCAGTTCGTCTGTCACCAGGATAACAAAAAGTTATGAACCGATTTGGATGAAATTTACAGGGATTGTTAGGTATGTTAGGAGGAACAGATGATTAAGTTTTGGCGAAGGTATGTCCATCCATTTGTTTGTTTGTTTGTTTGTCTGCATCATTTTTCTTGATACTATAACTCAAAAAGTTATGGATGGATTTTGATGAAATTAACATGAGTTGTTAGGTATATAACAAAGAGTAGATTACCAAATTTTGGTAATGATCCGTTTGTTCGTTCGTCATTGTTTTTAATTTTATGCTTGTTAGCACAATAACTCAAAAAATAATGAATGGATCTTTATGAAATTTATAGGAGTTGTTAGTGATGATAAAAGACATAAATGATCAAATTTTGGTGCAGATCGGTTGGTTCGTTTCTATGTTTGACTCATATTTGTTATAACGTTTGTTAACAGTATAACTCAAAAAGTTATGAACGGATCTTCAAAAAAATTGAACAAGCTGTTATTAATATAAAAAGGCACAAATGATTAGATTNTTGCTGCTCCCTCCACCACTGCTGCCATTGCCGCTGCTTCCACTGCTGCTCCTGTCAAGTATTAGAACGGTTAGCTGTTCATTATTATGATAGGGAAACTCCTCACCTACGCCCCTACACATAGCCACCAAAAATCGGGGCAGAAGCTACAACCGTAATTCAGCAGTGGCTCGGTGCCGTGACGGCCCCAGGCTTTGTTACAGAGGACATTTGCTGCAATCCAAAGAGAAAATGATAGAAGAAAGATGCTACTAGGCAGTCAAACAATATTAGGAAGCCATTCATGGCAACAGCAAACAGGGAATATGATTCTAGCTAAGTCCAAAGCCAGAATCTTGCATTATGTCAAATAAATGCACAATAGCTAGGTACCGTACCTATGTGATATGCACACATTAGTCTAATGGACAATAAAGTACCTATGCACCAGCCATTAAATCATTAAAAAGCTGGACATGAGCATCAGACCTTAGACCAATGTAGCTAGCAGAGGCACGCAGGCAAGCTACAATTCGCCACACTGGATCAAGTTTTAGGTGCTGACCTGACACTATTGTTGTTCATGAATGATATGAGGCTTCCCACACAGTAGCCTACAGCACAAAATGCAGTGCACTTACGTAATAGCCACACTGCGTTTTGTTAGGTAGCTAGTTATAGATAGAAAAATAAAGGCTCAAAAAATTTGATGGCGTGGATCAGTCTGGGAACTGAACACTTCATCATACTCATAAACAGCAAGTTGTTCACAATTAAGAGAATATCATGATTAAACACATTCATAGGATTTCCTTTCTAACTAGAGCACTCTGACAGTGCATAGCCTACCACTGCCGAGTAAAGTAGAGGTACGGTACCTAGTCTAATGAAACACCCAAATTTTGTTCGAAAACTATGATATCCTGTGCGTCAAATCCAAAATCTAATACTGTAAGTTGAATCTTTCGACAGTAATAGCAGCTTCTGTAATTTTCTTGAAGAACCATTCATAACCTTTTGAAGTACCTACGTGGCTACCAAACAAATCATGTTAATTTAATAAAAATCCGTCCATGACTTTTTGAGCTACGGCATTATGAAAAAAAAGAGGCCAACAAACAGATTAATGGAGCTTCACCTAAAGTAAAGCTGTAAAGAGGAACGCGGGACTGATTAAGGCAAAAGTTTCACCTTTTTATTGATGAAAAGTGATCCCTAGTGTGGGGTTCATTGCACAACCAAATATTTTGACCCTGGGAGCACACTGGTAACTATGTGAATGACTATTAGAGCACAAAACCCGATTGAGTTCTATTGTTTTGAAGCATGCATGTACCAAACCCATAAATCTGTCAAAAAAACTAGGCTATTTATTATCTAAAATGTTCAATATCTCTGAAAATACTGAAAATTAAAAAAAAACTCAAGAATAATTGTGCATTTATTTGAATTTTGCTTATACATAAGTAGGCTATATGTATCTACTGTGCAAGTTTCAGAACGGTTGGCTGGTAATAAGCAAATCAACCCCAAGCTCCCCTCAAACAGCTGTTCCTCCAAATAGCTAAACACGGCGCACTTCGTAATCCCTCCCTTAGTCTAACCTGCTGCGGCAGCGCGACCCCACAAGGCTCCCGGAAGGTAGAGCGGAAATAGGACTCTGTGGGCTTCATTAAAAAGTCAATCCCAATCACAAGGGCACAAGTGCCACTGTAGTTATTGGGGGAGATCCTTCGCCACGGTGTTAGCTGCCTAATGTTGCTGTGAACAGGTCGGCAATCAACCGGGCTAGGCCACAGAAGTGACCGGGGACCCATCGAGTCAAAGGTGAAGTAGCGCGAGGCTGTTAACTTAGAGGTTAGGAGTTGAGGTTGAAGAGAGGGTCAGTACAAGATAAGGTTAGGTGAGACCAGAATCAGTTGGGAGTTGAGGGTGCCTTGTGCAGGGTTGCGGAGTCGGAATGTTCACGCTCCGACGCCAACTCCTGGCCCTCCAGAATTTCTGACTCCGACTTTCGACTCCCGACTCCTATGTCCAACTAGTAGGCTAGATATTTGATGGAAACATTACACATGTCCATATAATTTTTGCTAGTATAAACATATAGTCTATCAAGTTAAAGATATTAGGTGTTTTGTAAATATACAATGATATTTTGCATCATTTGGGATATTAAAGTCAGGACATAAGGACATTAAACAAATTTTGGAAAATTTTTTGCACCTGGTACATTATGTGAGGGGGAGCATGGGGGGACAAAATACTAAATTTTTTACCGATTGTTTTGAAATTTACATAGTTTATATATTTTTCAAAAAGAAACACATTTTACTCCTACAATTTCTTTGATTTAAGCCTTAGTTTTTGAGATAATGGAAGTATATACAGTATAATGATATATCCATGCATATTTTCTAAATATCAAAGGAATAGAACTCAATGAGTTTTCATGCTACAATAAAACCAATGACAGTTTTGGAATCCTTGAAACATTCTTAATAAAACTACTGAGCTGGCCTTTCCATTTTCTATTCTGTCCAATCACTACCAAACTAAAATATAGGGGGAAAATCGGTTTTGGGCTGCATAGAAAAAAGGGCTAAAATGAAAAATCCTGCTGTATAAATTTTCTTAGGAATGCTTCAAGGATTCTATAACTGTCATTGTTTTTATTGTAGCATGAAAACTCATTGAGTTCTATTCCTTTGAAATCTACAAAAAATATATGGGTATATATATTCATATATATTTCCATTATATCAAAAACTAAAGCCTCAATAAAAAAAAATTGTGGGATTCAGATGTGTTTCTTTTTCAAAAATACATAGCTACCGTATACTATGCAAATTTCAGAACAATCGGTCTAAAATTGATCATTTTGCCCCCCATGCCCCCTCACATAATGTACAAGGTGCGAAAGTTCTACCCAACATTTTCTCATTGGCCTCATCACATGGAATAGGAAAATACATGGTAGCTATAGCTGTAAAAGGGAAATGTGCAAAAATAATCCACATTTACATTTTTTTTAAATTTGTGACTGAAAATTTAGAATTGAATATTTGTTTATAAATGGGATCCTGGAGTCAGGGTCGGACTAAAAATTCCGACTCCTAGAGCAAATGAGATTCTGACTCAGACTCCCCCTCAAATCCTCCAACTCCGGCCGACTCCGCACCCCTGGCCTTGTGTAGCCGTAGCGAGCGGAACAGCAGCGCTCTACCCGCCCCTGACCTCCAAAAGTGCACCAACTGACCACGACCCTATAGGATATGGTCTGTCTGTGCATGTTGTTTATCGTATATTGTGTCAGTATTTACGCCACATAAGGTACCAGCTGTCTGTGCATGTTGTGTATCATATATCGCGTCAGTATGCACGGCGTATTAAGTACCTACCAGCTGCTTGCTTGTACGTGTCACGTATAGCTAGTATATTGCGTCAGTATGCACGGCGCTTAAGGTATCAGCTGCCTGTATGTATCACATTCACATATAGTATATTGCGTCAGTATGTACGGCGCATAAGGTATCAGCTGCCTGTACGTATTATGTATGGTATATTGCGTCAGCATGCACGGCGCATATGGTATCAGCTGCCTGAACTTATCATGTATAGTACCTATATGACGTCAGTATGCACGGCGAATAAGGTATCAGCTGCCCGTGTGTGTAATGTATACTAGCTATAGTGCGTCAGTATGCACAGCGCATTAGGTATCAGCTGCCTGAACGTATCACGTATAGTAGCTATATTGCGTCAGTATACACGGCGCATAAGGTATCAGCTGGCTGAACGTATCACGTATAGTAGCTATATTGCGTCAGTATGCACGGCGCATAGGGTATCAGCTGCCTGTGTGTGTAAAGTATAGTAGCTATCGTGCGTCAGTATGCACGTCGCATCAAGTACCAACTGCTTGTGCGTGTCACGTAGCTATAGCTAGTATATTGCGTCAGTATGCACGGCGCATTAAGTATGAGCTGCCTGTGCCTATGCGTGTCACGAATCGTACCATAGAAAAAAAAACATGCGAAACGTACGTCCCCACTGGGGGGTGCTACCCTTATTGAGTTATGTGGCTAACAAACAATCAAACCCCGGTAAAAATATAACATCCTAGGCCATGCTTGTACGTTTTCATGCATGAACAAGGCACGGATTTGACTTTAAATGCATGATTCTTGCTCAAACACGTTTTTTCATAAAATTTATGTGATCGGAGTTAAAATGTGATCGGAAAATATGGTCATGTAAATATCTCAATAACAAAGTTAAACTGGAGGTCGAAATATGTTTCTAAAATTTTTATTTTGTTGCCCAAGGAAGGTGCAATACACAGATGTTCATTTTACAAACCATAAATATGGTATTCCAAAAGTNGGGCTTTCTTTCTGTATTTTTGTCATTCCTCTCTGACACTTCGTTTACGGGGGGAGGGGGGTGCGCACGATTTGCCCCGGGTTTCCGACGCGCACGATTTGCCCCAGTCGACCCTAGTAGCTATATTGCGTCAGAATGCACGGCGCATAAGGTATCAGCTGCCTGTGTGTGTAATGTATAGTAGCTATCGTGCATCAGTATGCACGTCGCATCAAGTACCAACTGCTTGTGCGTGTCACGTATAGCTAGTATATTGCGTCAGTATGCACGGCGCATTAAGTATCAGCTGCCTGTGCCTGTACGTGTCACGAATCGTACCACAGAAAAAAAAACGTGAAACGTACGTCCCCACTGGGAGTGCTACCCTTATTGAGTTATGTGGCTAACAAGCAATCAAACCCCGGCAAAAATATAACATCCTACGATCCTAGTCCATGCTTGTATGTTTTCATGCATGAACAAGTCACGGATTTGACTTTTAAGTGCATGATTCTTGCTCAAACACGTTTTTTCATAAAATTTATGTGATCGGAGTTAAAATGTGATCGGAAAAAACGGTCATGGAACTATCTCAATAACAAAGTTAAACTGCAGGTGGAAATATGTTTCTAAAATGTTTATTTTGTTGCCCAAGGAAGGTGCAATACACAGATGTTCATTTTACAAACCATAAATATGGTATTCCAAAAGTTGACTTTTGTACTATTTTTTGGGGGGTCTCCGTTAGTGTTACGGTACAAGCCATAACTCCATGTATTCGAGTCAGAGCCATATGGAAACCGCTCGGATGTTAGAAAACAAGTTTATCTAGGAGCTCCTATAGCTTTGTTCATTAATCTCAATGTTTTCTATTTTTACTTTCAACAGATCATTAGCGGTCAAAATTGATCGGAGTTAGTGGCTCGCCCAAAGTGTCCGATCTGTCCACTATAACACTTATAAGGAAAAAACTGTTACTTGTAGAATTATGTACTTACTTTCAAATTAAAGTTCAATTCATTCTCTTTCTTTTGATATATAACAATGCTGAGTTATTGTCATTTTTATGGGAACTATAAGGCGCGGAAATTTTCTTCTAGCAAAATTTGATCGGAGACTAACGCCTCTACCCTAAGTACTGACGCGATATACGATACACAACATGCATAGACAGCTGGTATCTTGAGCGCCGTGCATATTGCTGCAATATATGATACACAATACGCACATGTAGCTGATACTGTATCTTATACACCTTCCAGTCGATCATTGCAGTTATGTGGTCGACCACTGGGGTCGATCAATATACCGCAAGGTCCGACCAGTCGATCATTGCGGTTATCTGGTTGACCACTGTGGTCGATCAATATACCGCAATGTCCGACCAGTTGATCATTCCGGTTACCTGGTCGATCAATTTACCGCAATGTCCAACCAGTCAATCATTGCGGTTATCAGGTCGACCACTGTGGTCAATCAATATACCGCAATGCCCAATCGGTGGATCACTGCGGTTTCTGTGGTCGACCGATCGACCACAGTGGTCGACCGATCAACCACAGTGGCCGTTATGGTGATCGCAGACTTATGGCGTTCCTGAAACAAAAAAAAGTACAAATGTTAGAATATGAAACCAAGTGCTAAAAGGTGCGCCAGCTAACTACAATGAACTTTAGATAATCGTGGTTCAAAAAAATTATTTTGAACTTTGATTGGAGACCAACGACATGCATGTTTTTCACCTGCAATGTCCGATGCTAAGTGGACTGATGTAAAAATTACCAGAAGCTAGTACAATATGTGTACTACGATATCAAACACTGATATCGCGACTTCAATGCAAGCAAACCCCTCAAAAAAATTATTTCCCGAGAGTGGTAGTTTTCATAATACCGAAAAAATAGTCACATTTTCATGCAATTTTCCCATTTAAAAAATTCCTAAACTTCCTAGTTTGGGGAATTAAAATTTACGACTTGCAGGACATATTAAGCATTTCTTTGGCTGCAATTTGAGTTCTTGCTGATCTTTCTAGCATCAATGGTTTGTCTTGCAGAAGTTTTTTAATGGAGGGGTGTAAAAGTGATAGGAGACTGAGCCGGTGATTGGAGACTAACGCCTCTACCGTAAGCCGGTGATCGGAGACTGATGCCTCTACCCTAGCTAATGACAACTCACACAGGTTAATTTTTATTTAACTTACACATGTTTTTTTTGGACTTTTGTAGCTTTCAGTAGGTATGTTAATTGGGTGAATTTAGGGCAATTTATATGCATAACATTTCCGTCGCAAGGGCTTAGTTTCTGAGATATTCGACTTTGAAGTTCCTATTGTTTTCCTACTGGAGAAAAATAGCCGATGTCATTAGAAGCTTGCTAGTGACCTAAAAGGAACCCAATCTTACTTAACATAACCTTTCTTAACATAACCTTACTTAACATAACCTAACCCGACCTTACCCCAGGTTTCATAGCAGGGCTGTTGTTGCCAAGATCTTGGCGACAAGGCGACAAGTTTGCCACTCTCGGAAATACAGGTAGACGCCTGTGAGCGCCGGGACCTGTGGAGCCAGGTTTCATAGTGAGGCAGTTCTCGCCAAAATCTTGGCAACAAGTTTTCTACCCTCAGAAATGCGGACCTTACATAACCCAACACTAATTTTGCTGGTATGGGATCGGATGGTATTTTCTGACAAGAGAAAAACAATGGGAACTTCAAAGTCATATAGCTACTATCTCAAAAACTAAGCACTTGCAACAAAAACCTTATTCATGTAAATTGTCTTAAATTGACCCAATTTGCATACTGAACACAATATATTAAAAACCATGAAAATCATGTGTAAGTGAAAGTGAAAATAATACCCTCACACATGCATTGCTCCTTAGGGCAACAAGCTGGTAGGTAGTTATGTTTACTGCACAGTTCCCTCAACTGTTTTAAACATTCTTGCCATGAAAGAACTCCCTATGCATGTGATTAGGCTAAAGACAACTCACCCATGATTTGCTCCTCCAGCAGCAGCACCCCCAGTCTGGTGGGCAGAACTGTGTTTACTGGTGGTAGGGTCTTCTCTTTTCCGTGCCATTCTGGAGCCACAGCTCAGAAAGAAATAATGTAGTCAACCAGCACAACAGAAATGAATGTATAAATTAGCTATCACAAACAATATCTAGAAATGCAAGAGTAAAAAAAGCAGTACAGCAAAATGAACACTTTGGACAAACAGTCCAAATTTAATAATGAGAAATGAGGGAAAGAGTCCAAGTGTATCCACAACAATACTCGTACACTGGGAATTATGATGGCTGAAAGAAATGCACAATATTAGCAATAAAATAAAAGTGCCTAGCTAATAGCTAGTATCATACAAAGTCACATATAGGCTAACTACACTGAAACATCTGTGCAATAAATAGCGTTGGGGCGGGCGAGTAATCGCACCTGCCGATCACGGGGGAGTGATATGTTACCAGTATTTTTTTGATAAAAACTAGAGGAGCTAGCCAAAATCTCAATGCACCATTGAAAAGGGCAGGTCTTCAAAGCTGAAGTTAGAACTCACGTAATATCGTAGTTCTCCCTTTTAGAATGTTCGTCGTCAAATCTCACAATAAAAGCTATGTTTTCAGAGGTGAAAATATAACTAGCTATTGCATGACCAAAAAATGGTCACCCGACGAACTTTGATTTTATAGCAAAACTACACAATGTACCAGCCGGAAAATTTGGACGAAGTTGAGACACTGCTTGTATTTGATGCAAGTGTGATCAGTCACCCACCTGTCAGTGCCCGATAGTGGAGTAGGCCTAGTTCTAAGCTAGTAAATATAAACAAGTTCTAACTTGGAGCTTATTTATAGGTACTAGGTCCTAGTTAAGAATTTTTCTCTTCCTTTGAGGGTTTTGTTTCCTTTGGGTTCCTTTTGGTCTTTTTGGGTGATTCATAGGACCCAAGAGGTCACCAACAATAAAGGATTTCATTTTTAGAATCTGCATCAAAAAATGAGTAGACTAAAATGAAAAAAGTAAAAAAAAAATAATATCCTACCTCACTAAAGTAAAAATTTACCATATTTTAAGTTATGTTCAGATGACCACAAAATCTACAGAACTAAGTTGGGGCCTATCCTTGGTAAATTTTTACATTCAATTACACATGTTTTTTTTGGGGTTTTGTTGCTTTCAGTATGTAAATTGGGTCAATTTAAGACAATTTACTTGAATGACGTTTCCGTCGCAAATGCTTAGTTTTTTGAGATATTAGACTTTGAAGTTCCCACTGTTTTCCAATGGGAGAAAATAGCCAATGTCCTTACAGACTTGCTAACGACCTAAAAAGGAACCTAACCAAACCTAACCTTGCCTAACCTAACGTTACTTAACCTAACCTTACCCTACCTAACCCTAATTTCACTTGTATGGGATTGCTCGGTATTTTCTCCCATAGAAAAACAATGGGAACTTCACAGTCATACATATCAAAAACTAAGCACTTGCTACGAAAATGTTATTCATGTAGATTGTCTTAAGTTGACCCAATTTACATACTGAGCAGTGAACACAATAAAAATCATGAAAATCATGCATAAGTGAAAGTGAAATAATAGTACCCTATCCTCAATAGATACCTACCTCATTTCATAGTGTGGCACTTCTTGCCAAGATGTTGGCAACAAGTTTGCCACCCTCGAAAATGCGGGTGGGTGCCTTTGAGCACAGTGACCTGTGGAACTGGAACCTCATTTCATAACGTGGCATTTCGGTATATTTCTACAAAAAGCCAATATGGCGCACAGCTAATTCACTATTAGATATTGATAGTAGTCTATTAGAGAAATGCAGTGATACCCATATACAGTATATCAGTCGGAAATGTATAGTTTTGAGATACATGACTTTGAAGTTTCTATTGTTTTTCTATGGGAAAAAATAACAGGCGTCATTAGAGGCTTGCAAGCGACCTCATAGGAACTTTATTAACCCAACACAATCTAACCTAACCCAATGCAACCTACCCAATCTAACCTAACCTTCAAGTTGGTTTGATTAGGCTAGGTTAGTTCAAGTTAGGTTAGGTTCTATTAGGTTTGGATGGGTTAGATAGGGTCAAGTTAGGTTAGGTTGGGTTATGTTAAGGGGGTCGTTTACAAATTTTGGAATTTTCTTTATTAGTCGTCCGATCTTACTGAAATTTTCACATAATATGTAAAATTAAAAAAAAAACACTTTTTATTCGTATAACTTTTTCCATTTAGGCCCTAGTTTTATATATATGTATATATATAATATATATACAGTGGAACACTGTTTTCCCGGAACCCGGTTTCCCGGACTTCTCGTTTTCCCGGACTTTTTTCACTTTTCCGGGGTATTCCCGGAACGTTCCGGGAAACTGAAACCAAGCCGGAATACCGGAAAACTTCG
>LQNS02001154.1:1792637-1813710 GCA_001587735.2 Parhyale hawaiensis
GTCTCGTAGTGGCTGAGGTTTCCAGAGCTGCGCACCATCAGAGGTGTCGAGAGCTGGCGAGCCTTGGTCCGCAGGGGCAAGAGTAATGTTGGAGTTTAGGGATGGAGTAGAACCTAGCTGGTTAGTGCCCCTTATGTCTCTTATGTCTTGAAATACATTTTGACCTACTTTGGAGAAGTACTGATTGAATTCTGAGGATGATTCTCGCTGATTGCGCATGATTCGCACGTTTTTGTGACCGCATTTTGCCGTGATTCTGATAGCAATCAACCGTGATCAGTGGTGAGAATTGATCGCAGCGTGAATTCCTCTCCAGGATATTCATGCGTGATCAAAAAGTCTGATTCCAGCCGTTAAACAAGTAAAAATTCAAAATGTGAAATGCAAGGTAGTGATGTTTTCGTATATTTATGGATAAATTAAAAAATTTTATGATGATTCTTTGTAATATTGACTTCCAGAATTGCTGTTTCCTTAGTATTATGCCTGTGTACGTTCAAATTGCTTTAAATACGGCTAGTTCAGTTATGCACTGGCATCAAAATAAATAGAGGCTCATAAGAAATCCATTCCCTACCATTCCTCGTACGAATACGACAAAAATATATTTCTCGGAACTGACATGGCGTCTCTCGTTTGTTTACAAAATCGTTGACCGTTCTTGTGCTTTTCAGTGATCACGATGATCATGATCACGATGATTCTGATTACGAGCGTGGCCACAAAAAGATGCCTTTAGCTTCACCCGAAATCGTTACAGCTTGTTTTTGCTTCGAATCATGGGAGGCTTCGTGGCTGTCGTGTGTTTAAATTTTTATTTATTTATTCATTTATACAATTGTTAATTTATATGTTCGGTGTCACGTTCTTAAGAATAGAGAAGGAAAAATTCTTTCTTTTCCAACGTTGAAACTCATTCAATGCAAATACATGGGTCATACAGTCTTGAAGAATCGCATATCAGAGCCACGAAAAACCACCGCGCAAAGAGCAAAGCCAAGGGCCGTAAAAAGCGCCGCGTTAGTAAGTTTGGCTACTCACAGCTTCTCTGAGCACTCCGTTGTATCGTCGTTCGTACTTTCTTATGAGGTTTCCTTCATCCAATGTTTATTTATTTATTTTTTCGTATCCGCTCATAACAAAATAAATAGGCGAAAAATAGGCCAGGGTGCAGATTTGGTAATCAACGATGACGATGTTGCAGAAGGCTAAAGTGAAATCCTTACCCCTTCATTATCTGAATGCATTTTTTGCTCCGTTGAAAATTTTGGCGATGCTATTCTCTTCTGATGGGATTCAGTAGGCAATAAACTATATTGCAGAAAAATGCTAAATTTTAAGTACGGTACTTATCTATAATACTAGTGTGCCCGCGCAGTCATATAATGACAGCGAATAATTTGTGTTGATCTTTCTTCATTAACCATTCTTAAATTTCCTTCATACAATTGCCAATTTTAAAGATCATCCAGATGAGGCATACTAATTACCCTAATTATTGAGCATCAATACTCTTACTTTCTGGTTTGAAAATAATTAATTACTCTTGCAGTCAGTTAAGCAACACTGAAAAGAATTTATTCCATTTGGTATCATAGAAACCCTTGTGTGTCATTTTTGTCAGGTAGTTTTTTCTTTATTGGTTTTTTGAAGGATGTTTCGTCGACACTTGCATCAAAGTTGGAAGAATAACTGATGCAATGAAATCATCTGTGGGAAGAAACTACAAATCGAGATGCATGAGAGTGCCAATGGAAGCTTCAGATATATTCAGCGCTGCGATTTCAACTTCGGCAATTCAAGAAGTGCAGTTAAACTTGAGGTCACCCGATACTTCACCATAGATTCAATGCATGGAGAAGGTAATACTCGTACGAATCAGACTAAGCTTGCGATGTCTTCATTTTTTAATTTCAATTGTTCCTAATTAAGATACGTTTGCCATTGTAGCAGCACTGCTCTCCAATTTCAAATTATATTATAATGTATTTTACTGTATATAAACCTAATTTAATGTCATAGAAATAAGTCATCTTATAACAGCGAGATATCACTAAAATAATCTCCCACTCGCGAAATCAAAGAACCATTTCGACAGGTCACTTGCAAAAGACCTAGACTCCTTTGTGTTATGCTCATTCATTCTGTTCCTGCGATCGTCCCGTTCGCATCCCTCAGAGAGGTGAGTCTTTCCGTCAGCCATTGTTCAGTGAAGAAATTCCCAACATAATATTGTGTTCAGTGCTAATGTTATAGGAATTCGTATTTCAGTGTATAGTAATAACTCTCAAGAATAAACCTTCCTGTTAGAAGGAAACAAATGGCAAAAATGTGTATTATAATGTGTTCTGTGTTCACATTTTCGCACACGTTTCGCGAAACGCCGGCCGACACGTGTGACAGTAATATTTTCTTTTCTCCGCGCACAGCCATTACTTCGTACAGTTTTCTTAAAACATAATTATTCTCGAGTTTACTAATTATATTCATATTCAGATTTTATAATTATTAATGTACTAATTGAGGCCAGAATAATATGAAATGATGGACACCTTGATAAAGCACAGATTTTTCCTTTATTTTTATTCTTACTAAACTCAATCAGCCTCACGAGACGTATTTGCTATTGTAATCAATTCTGGATCATACTCCTTCTGATGTTCCTGTCTCCTACCTTCTTTTTCTTTTCCCAATCCATATTCTCACGTGCTGCAGATTTCTCGCATCAACATTGTGCACATTCTGCACCATTGACATTCATTTTCCTTACTTTCTCTTCTCATTTGTAAATAAATATTTAGACCCTAATTATATTGTGTTCCATATGCGCCAGATTAAAGAAACCCCCAAAATTTGTACGGTGCATTCTGTATTAAAATTAACCTATTCTAGCTCACGATTAATCATGCCGAGTACCGTCGTTAATAGTGATGTGCATTGCATGTGGACACAAAAGTTAATATTATATTAGGATAACACACTTAGCTACTCAACGTCAGTATTAGAAGTTCTCACGGTTATGAACCTCTTCCAGCCGTTAGCTCATCAGCTGAATCGGCATCTTCAGAGCTCCTGGGCCTTACCGAATTCCAGCCACTCCGCTCTGCTGCTCTCCACGTGCGACATAGGTAGCCTGCTGCTGCTACTGCCACGTGCAACCCCTTGCACTCGCACGCGTGCACCCCGAACACCACGTGCGCGCCCTCGGTCTCCATAAACTGACGGACACGAAGTCTCCACGAAGCTCACCTTTCTTCAAATAAAAGAAGACTGACAGTTAAGTTGCATTTCTTTCAACCCCTGCTTAGCCTGGCACGAGAGCCGTGAAACTTTACAGTAAATTGAACACCCCAATCAGTAGTTAATCTTAGTCACTGCAACCTCACGCGGGTGACTTTCATCCTAACAGCATCTTCTGCAAACCGGCTTATTTTGTACCTATCACTTTTCAATGGAGCTTGAGAGGACGACCAGAGCCTCCATCCTGGGCTAATTTCCTCCTATAGGCTTTGTTAGAGCGTCACAGTTACTGAATAAACCGATAAACAAACAGATAAATACATATCGGTCTTTATTATCTTGTAAATTAATAGAGTTGTTCTTTCGTTCGTTCCTAAGTTTGTTGTGCTCTCGGAGTAAGCTTAGAGTGAGACGATATAAATCCTCAGCAGTGTGACCAAAAATGAGTGCGTGGTGGCTTTCGCATGGCAGCCTTCTGAAGCGGCGTTCTGATGAGCTCTGCTCTGCTCTCGAAGTCAGTTTAGTTAAGAGACTCAATGGCTCGGTCAGTAACCGATCAGCAGCTATTTATTTATTTAGCATTTACCTCTCCACTGGTGAAAGGTGTTCTTGGATTATTATGTAACAGCTTACATTAAAAATTTTGTGTACAATTATTTCTTAGCAATATTATAGCTATAGATTCCCAACCTAATCTACATGGCTCAATTAATGTCATCACATACCAAATGCGTTAACTTGACTGACTCAGCAATAGCGCTACCTAATAATTCACCCTCGCACGAGAAGCAAAATAAGATATAATTAAGTTTCTACTAATATTACAGCTTATTACTAATATTACAGGTAAGGTAAAGGGAAAATGCAGTTATTGCTTCCCGAGGAAAGATCTACATGGCTTAATTAATACTATTTCACCTGATGGTCTAAATACTATTACATACAACTTCATCCAATAGATATGGCGGTACAATACCGCATGACCTACAGTACAAACATGTAAATTTGAAATTATGTATTTATATCTCATATGACGGTTTTCATCGAGTGAATTATTATTTCCGCCAAAGGGCGATTTTCACAGTGATGCTAGTCGGCTAGGAGGCGTAATTAGGAATATCCTATCTCGACATCGGCTCTCCTCCGCCATATACATGTAGTATAAGTTGACACAGTGTACTATTACTGGTAGGAGAAAGGCGCAAAGAATAGAGAAATACACTCGAGTGGACGGCCCCTTTCACGGCCTACCACACGAGAGATAATATTAATAATGCTATATGAGGTGCCCCACATACGAGATGAGTTATCTCGATCAACGGTCCACCTCACGGAACAGATAGGGGGGGGGGGGAAATAGGTAGAGAACCTACGTAACTTTATGACCATTTGAGCAGGAATGGCTGCCAGTTGCAACATCCCCTGCGGAGGAGGCACTCAGGACAGTCCTTAGGTTCGTCCGTTCAGTAATTGAAACTACCTCAGTATAGAATTAGAGAACCAGGCCAAATTCAGCGCATGATAATAGGCTTATAACTGAAATATGAGCTCACGCAGTTTTGAAATATAACGCATGGTTGCCATTGAGGGTAACTCGATGTAACAAAAAATGCAAATGGCCGTGTAATACTGCTAATATTACAGTTTATTACATAAATATAGGGTAAATGCAGTCATTTCTTGCCGGTGAGACATCTGCATGGCTGATCACTATTTCACCTGATTGACTAAATACTATTACTTACAATATTATCCTATAGGTATGACAGTACCATACAGCATGACCTACAGTACAAACATATAAATTCTAAATCATGTATTTGTATCTCATAATAGGACGGTCTTCATCAAGTGAATTATCATTTCATAATTAATCATCTGATTTGTTTGACCACTGAAAGGCGGTTTTCCGCTAGGCGTGTCACTATGAGTCCTTCGTTTCTCACGTTGCCCTCCTGAGTTATCCTGATTTTATTTTGAATCGGCACTGGCGTGCATCGTTTAAATGTAGTGTAGCTCGATTCGAAGTACTCGAGTGTGGGACCTTAAGCCTTCGTATGTTGTTTTCTTGAACATATCACCGTATTCTTTAGATTTATTTCATTCAATCTCCCGCTCATGACTGGCCAGCTACTTGAGCTGCAAAATATCGTAAAATGTTGTCGCCAAGTTCAGAAAGTGTTGACTTGTACATAGCGAGGTACCTACTTATAAACGGTGGAGTTGTTGGGATAAAAGAAACACAGTAGCTTCACACAAACTACATTATTAAAGAAGAAATGTCACAAGTGCAGCTACGCGCTGTTGTCGAGACGGCGTATGGCAAGGAAAGAACAAGTCAGTCACTCCAGTGGCTGAGCAGGGTTCAATTTACGGTTCGAGTTCCAGTTCCATGATTACCATAATACAGTTAGAGAGAACGCACATGATTAATTCGTATCAGACAAAACATGGTATTCACTTGTATGCATCAATAAGGGATATACATAACAGGATATTGGTTACACATATCAACAGAAAGTTCGAGCAAAAGGCTAACTGTTACTGTGGTTTCTCTCGCGTACAGAACTGGCTATAATGGTGCTTTTATTTGTTGGTAAGGAATAAATATGTTTTGTGAAGAGCTTTGTGAACTGAATATGAAGTGTAAACAAGGCTTTAATTAAGAAAAAGAAGTTAAATCATGTCGCCGAAAAGGAACAAATTCGTTGCTATAGCTGTGAAAGTTTCCACAAGCATGCACAACAATTTTCTATAGATAACTGCTAAATTAGTATATGTTATCTTGATTTATTTTTACGCTAGAGATGAATTTCGCAATTTAAGATGATTTTTTCTGGTTAAATTAGTTAAAATACTCCTGGGCTGCTCAGCCATAGATTCATCGATGATGACGTCACTTTTTTGAGCTAATTTTTGTGAGTCCCCCCGTTACGCTCGTTGCTTCCTGGTGATACTAGTCGGCCAGGAGGCGCAATTAGGAATATCCCATCTCGACATCGGCTCTCCTCTGCCATGTAGTATGAGTTGGCTTAGTGCACTGCTGGTGGCAGGGAAAAGGCGCAAAGAATAAGAAAAGACACTTGAGTGGACGGGTCCTTTCATGGCCTTTCACACGAAAGAGACTAGAGGTGTCTCGTCTACAAGGTAAGTTGTCTCGATTAACAGTCCACCTCAAGGAACAGAAAGAGGGAAAGATAGAAAGAGAGACTACCTAAATTTATAAAACTAACATTCTCAGTAGGAACTGCGGCTAGCTGCGACATCCTCTGCGGGGAAGACACTCTGGACAGCCCTTGTGTTCGTCAGTTCATCAATCGAAAACTGCCACAGTATGGAATTGGAAAACCCGGCCCAATTATTGAACGCGTGATAATAATAAGCGTATTACTGAAATCTGAGTTCACGCCGTATTGGAACATAATGTATGGTTGCCATGGAGTGTAACTCCATATAACCAAAAGGAAAATAGCCGTACAATTCTATTGTACATGAAACCTACAAGTTAGCAACTTGCGAGTACCTACACATTTTCATGTGATACATTTCCCATCGGATCAAACCACAGTGCGATTTACGAAGACATTCACTCGCGTGTATGTACAGAGGTGTCATTTGTTAAAAAGTAAGAGAAATTTACCATAGGTACCATAAGTACCAAACTGTATAACTCGTTTTCTAACCTATTGTTGCATATGGCGGCACAAGGGAACTCCCGAAACAGATGAGAGGACAGTTGACCGTCGTAACTGAAGTCTAATATAGCATGTTTGTTTCCTTGACGGTGTTAAACCAATAACCCTGTTAACGCCACAAGAGTTTGTAAAATCACACAGTTAAAATATCCACTGTATAATAAAACACAGTTGTTGGTCGCTTGCTGCAATGTTGGTCCGTCTCGCCGTCACGCAGTTAAGAGTTTAATAGGAAAAAATCATGTACTGAAAAAAAAGTTGAGATACCATACAATTTCAGCGCTTGGAGTACCGGTGACAAATACACCTCTGGATCCCCACTTTCATAGCTGAATGGTATCGTAGTAGTTGAATGTTCACACTGAGAGACGCCTTTTTATATTGAATTTACATCGCCGCCAAATTTCGACGCTGGAGGTTCAACAGTCAGTTGGTATCCACGATACGGTGAGCCCTGGACATTTCCAGTGAATTCTTTTGAGTGAACTATTATTTTCCTAGTGAAGCTTAACGCTTGATGAATTCCAATCTGATATTCACTCCTTATCTTGCAGGGGGGATATTTTGCTATCGCAAAACTCATTGTTGTACAGCTTACGTTTCACTAATGGAAGACCAGGCATGCAAGGATGAGACCTATAATGCAGCAAAACCTGTACTGGAAACCGGAACAATAAAAAGCTCAATCAGAAAATTTTTCGGTCATTTTTGACGGCTGGGCCCTCTAGAACTATGTACAAATAAATTCTGACGACACCTTTTGTAAGTAGAGCACTATGAGAGCGCATACCTCCGTCAAGCGAGGTAACGGTAGCAAGAAATTCAAATTGGCTCTGAAACCATAATTTTCTTTGTATTAACTTCAAAATCGAATCACTTGTGACTTTTGGTAATAATAACAGCTTGTGAAACTTTCTTGAAGATCTGTTCATAACTTTCTGAGTTATACTGCTAACAAACGTTATGACAAACATGAGTCAAACATACAAACGAACCGATCTGCATCAAAATTCAATCATTTATGTTTTTCAACATTACTAACAACCCCTATAAATTTCAAAAAAATTTATTCATTATTTTTTGAGTTATTGTGCTAAAAAGCATCAAATTAAAAACAGTGACAAACGAACGAACGAACACCTTAACACCTTTAACACCTTTATTGTTCTCACACATTGATAATTATAGAGATTCTAAAATCTATCCTAATCCAATAAAATTGAGAACATGTCCACTGAAAGTGAGTGCTCACTTATGGGACATCTGACTAAATAATGTCATTAAAGTCATCCAAATATCTAATTAACTTCAAGATTGCAATTATTGCAACTATACGCTTCCTAAATACAATTTCACGCTAATATCCACTCATCGGCTCCCTCATAGAAGTGTCATTACTATCCTTATAAAATTTTTATCGCAGCTCACTGTCACAAAAATATGATTATTGCACTCATCACTGCCTATTCATTTACAGAAATATTCTTTGGCTTTACTTTGCTAACAACGGAGAGTAAGCAAAAGCAAAAACAAAAATATTTTCTTCTTGGATGTAAGTTTTCAAAAGTTTTCCACTTCTTAGCTACTGAACCGATTTTGGTTATTCTTATTCACGTGCCCAATGAGTTGTCTCGTTCTGATTGCGTACATTATTATTGTTTGCTTAAACTCTTCATAATCTTCATACTGTTATTCTGTATTAACCCCAGGAGCAATCTTAAGAATAATGGTACCACCCAAGGATGATGATACGTAACAGGTTAGCGCACTGCCAAACGCGGCGGATGTATGTTGGAGCGGTGACGTCACATGGTCCTTCGATCGTATAGATGAGGTGAGGAGTATTCCAGTACTGAATGACAAAAACTGTTCAGAAAGCCATCATAAACTACACAGTTAAGAGTTTTGATAAGATCATGATTAAGAGCAAGTACCAATCCCCATTCATCACTCGTATATGGAAGACAAGTTTCGCATTTCCTAGGAAATTGTGGCAAAGTAACTATCGTGGTTCACCCCCCGTATAGCGGTGGCGAGGCCATTTCGTAGAAAAATAAGCATAGAACATTAAATTCACTATAAACTACATTTTTAGGTAAGCTTAACTATTGGTGTTTCCTTAAGTTGCTATAAAAATGACTAAAAAGGCTCCAAAAATTTATTTTTCTCCAAAAACAGCGAATGAAAAAGTGCACGAAGTGCTACGGCAACAAAGTTTTATTCGGAGAATAGGACAAAAATGCTATGTGAGGAATTGGGGAAGTATAGGCTGCACTAGGTCAGAGTATGGTCGCGGGCCCACCGGCGGGACAAGCGACACGCAACGCGACAGATTTGTTGCGTGACAAAATGTAACTGAGGGTACAGCAGTCTGCTGCCCCCACCGCCGCAACTGCGATGCCTCGCGACACCCGTGCGTTGCTGCAACACGACTCCCGTAAACATCGCATTGCGTCGCTTGTTGTGCTCTGTGGGGCCCCGTCCTCAGATATGTGTTTTGTCAAAGTAAGATTGTATTAGCAAGTAAAAGTTGTCAAATAAATGAGTAAAAATACACAAGATACGTGAAAATTATTATTATAAAGTATTATGCAACTACAAGAAATTTCATAGAGCAACGGTGAAGATATAGTTTTGAAACCAAGACTTCCGTACTCCAAAAAAGAATACTAATAACTTACTACAATTGTAACCAATTGATTCGTGTTCAGTGCATTAATATATATCTATCAGACTTCAGAACAAAGTTTTTTTTTCTGGGAAGAGTGAGGGTGAAGGGACTCGGCAAAATTTTCTCAAATATTACAGTAAATTTGCAGTTTGCGAAAAAGGTACCTTACGATACTAACAAAGAGTCCTGGTCATGCAACTAGCTACTTTGAGAAATTACTAGTAAGCCAGAAGGAAAGTGTAGCGAATCACTGCATAACTTCTCTAATTAAATAATAACTGCTTGGGTGTTTTAACTGTAAAAGTTAACAAAGCAGTTAAGGCTAAAGAGCAAAGTTTCCAACACCAGTCACACTGCCTGCTTGCCGTTGTGGCGCCGGGCGACGCCGATGGCCTGCATGTAGCTAATTCGCCGGATTTCGTATATTTTAATGATGAACACTCTTATCACCGTGTG
This sequence comes from Parhyale hawaiensis, assembly GCA_001587735.2. Classification (NCBI taxonomy): domain Eukaryota; kingdom Metazoa; phylum Arthropoda; class Malacostraca; order Amphipoda; family Hyalidae; genus Parhyale; species Parhyale hawaiensis. Next base: position 1,802,700 of record LQNS02001154.1, read on the forward strand.
CTTAAAAATTCTACACCCGTATTCCAATATTAGCGGAAGTTTTAGGAGGAAAACGAGCATAGGGTCCAAAATTGTGAAAAGCGGAGTCTAGTGCTTCACGGGCATGAATCGCAGGGTCACTTATTATGTGGGCTCGGAACCCTTAAATAGGTGGCTGCAGTTCCAAAATCGTGCAAGTGTTAGGAAATGAATGATTTGCGTTACCACATCGCCTTTAAATGTCAAAAATGATCAAAATTTGGTTCTATGTTGGGGAGAAATTGCGAGACAACAAACAACAGCTATACATACTACTGATTTTATACGACATTCGTGCTTTTTCACGTCACTATGGCCATTATTCCCTGCATATATTGAAATTGGACCCTCCGGAATTAGATGAACATTGGAAATAGGCCAACAAAGAGAACATTTTTTCGATTGAGTCAAGTACCTAAAAGTGACACTGGGAGTAGGGACAAGCCTGCCAGCAAAACTCCTCTAAAATATGGGCAACACGATGCCCAGCTCCTGTAAGCTCAATGGGCGTACTGGAGTTCATATGGAGCCAAGGGCGACATCCATGACGGTGACGTGTTACAATATTCAACATTTTCTCACAGTAAACCTATCGCAAAATACCATTGATAATTTCAACGACTTTCAACTACACTACAGAGACAAAGTAATCGTTTCAGGTGGTTGGAACAGCACTTATAAACCGACTGAGTTTCACTTTGCATGATAAGAGAGAAGACATTTATAGCATTAGCAGGGTATTTCGATCGGATTTTAAACTGGTCGGATAAACTGAATCCGTGGTCAATTTGCCAAACGGTTCTCAGGTGACATAAGTACCGTACTGTATAAAGGTCGGCTTAATCAAAAGTCGACGTAATGAGATTTGTCAACCGCCGGCTACTGTGGCCTACAGACTGGCCAGTGTTCGATTATACAGGTACCTACCATGATCTCAGTCTCGTGATTTCTCTGCCTAGCATGGCTCAATATAAATATACTGCAGCAGATGGCATTCAAATGTGTCACGTTCTTTTATAGCAACGTTTACGTTACTCACGCAGGAATCTGCAGTTGTCTGTCTCCGCTGAATGGATGTGTCCTTTTTTTCCTGAGCGTGGCTGCAGCAGCTGCGGGGTTCCTCATATTTACGCCGCTGTAGGGCCTTTTTTTCTGAGCGTGCCTGAAGAAGCTGCTAGNGCAGGAATCTGCAGTTGTCTGTCTCCGCTGAATGGATGTGTCCTTTTTTTCCTGAGCGTGGCTGCAGCAGCTGCGGGGTTCCTCATATTTACGCCGCTGTAGGGCCTTTTTTCTGAGCGTGCCTGAAGAAGCTGCTAGCTCCCTCTTCTTTACGCTGCTGTACAACCAAACCCTCGATAGGCTCACCTCACCCGTCACAGAATTGGCGTGTGCGCGCGAATGTTCCGCCGGGCGCCACAGTCGTACGATTCTCCCCCATGTCGGTCGGGCGGTTGCCAAGCCCTCAGCCAGTGCTTGCGCAGCGGCGCGCCGCCGCAGTGTTGGGTGAAGTGTGTGCTCGGTATGGCTTCTCCAGCCGCTGGAGATGACAAGAGTGACGTGTTTGATGCAAGAAAAGGTGACTCATGCTCGTCCGATAGTGATGATGACGCAGTGTCTCTCTTGAGGGAAGTGAAAACGCTGTGCGAAGCGAGTGGAGATGTGTTAAGTAAGGGTTTGTGTGAAGGTTTTACAGACTATCTCGAAAATGGGAAAGAATGCGGAGAAAAACAGAGCGAACTGCCAAGAGAGCCATCACCTGTGAGCTCGTCGAGTCTCTTGGTCCCCACGTGTCCGGTCTCCATCGCTTCCAATGGCGAAGGCTCGTCATGGTTGGACGGAAGCGACTCCTGTCCCAGTGTCTCGCCCAGTCCGGGACCCGACGCCGACGATTCGTTCTCTTTCGGTGATGTGTCAGGCCTGGGAGGCGTAACCGAGGAGCTATCGGCGGCGCTTCAGGCCGAAAAGGAGTTCCTGGACTTCATGTGCTCTCTGCCGCAGGTCCAGGAGACGACTCCGCGGGAGGAATTTGAGAACCCCACACCCAGGGAGGAGGTCAGCAGCTTGGACCACCTGGGTCATTTGTGTCGGGTAGTAGAGCAGCTGGCCCAACTGAAGGAACAGAATGTGCGGCTGCAGCGGCGAGTGCAGTACCTGGAGGACCTGCGGTTACTGCACAAGATGCACCGCCAGGTGACCGAAACCTTAGCGCAGGAGCGGGAGACCGAAGTGACGACCCTTGACCAAGCGGGGCAAGGGAGCGGCAGACCAACGGGTGAGCGCCAACTACAACGTACAGTAGGACATAATAGGGCCCAACAGCAGAGCATATTAGAACCCAACAGCAGAGCATATTAGGACCCAACAGTAGGGCATGTTAGGGCCCAACAGTAGAGCATATTACAGCCCAACAGTAGAGCTTATTAGGGCCCAACAGTAGGGCATATTAGGGCCCAACAGTACAGCATAATAGGGCCCAACAGCAGAGCATATTAAGGCCCAACAGTAGGGCATATTAGGGCCCAATAGTAGGGCATATTAGAGCCCAACAGTAGGGCATATTAGAGCCCAACATAATTAATTGTAAATTTTCTTGAGTTCCTTGATTAATATGCACTATTCCTCATGATTGAAGACGAGCTTAAAGAACGCTGTCATGGTTATGAAGATGACTGTGATAAATGTGACAAACTAAATACTTACTTGTAAAAGATATAGACATTGTATTTGCGCATCCACACAGACACGGGTGAAAAGAAACGCGCCCTGTCGCAGTTCTTATTTAGGTAATTCTTGCCCGCGAGTTCACCTTAATAGTTATTTGTGAACGAAGCGTCTCTCATTGAAATACTGCTTGCATCATTTGAAGATACTCGTCGAAGATGCTCTTTAGATCAGGCAACTTTTTAATTTCTATATTTATTTATTTATTTATTTTATTTGGTGCTGATGCAAATATCACTTCACTCGTTATCACAAAAATTGTGTTGAAGAATTTATAATATATTTTTTTTTTTGTTGCAACTATTTTAAAGTATCTTAAGAGAGTCGACGCATCAACACTGAAGATTCTAGTGCAACTGTTGTTCATCAAGTACCGTAATAAAAAGTAACCCTGACAAGTACTATAAAGCCCAGTGCAGACGAGATGCGAAAATTGCCGAGAGTGGCATCTGTCCAACAAATGCTCCACAAGACTCGGCGAAAAACTTGCCTGAAGAGCGACTTCAGGGGAATGCGTCTAGGCTAATCTTCAACGTAACTTTCAACAATTCAAAGCAGCATACGGTCCAGTTTTTTCTGTTATCTGTTCACTACTGTAACATGTAACGCCTCCGTTTTTCTTCAAAAGTAACGTTCAATAGTAGCAATTGTATGCACTTGTCTTCAGATTACAACGAAGATAGCCGCAGGAAACGAAAGTGTCAAAAAATTTTATTCACAAAATACAACATAGTATAAATCATTCAGTTGCTGAGTACTATGCACGGTGAATAACAACCGGCGTGGAAACAAGCAATGAAACTTCTTAAATTAATACTGAAAATTTCTTTTCAATGCAACTTCCAAAAGGTTAACCCCAGGTTTCTCCCGCTACGTGTGTATTGAAATGTCGTTTCGAGATTGACGATTCGACCATTTTTGCTGGTCGAAATCAGCAAAGATATCGCTCGTCTACGCACGGCTTTAGTCGTAGTCCGGGTTAAGAAGAGGTAAACAGTTTCATCGCAAATGAAATACCGTATTGGACTGCAGCACTTTATCACTGCCCTATAGCTACGTACATTAGACACTCTAACATATTATCAAACACATTTGTCCTGACTGTGGGAATCTTAAGCATTCACATCTTAAAATTTTCACTTGCGAACACACCACAAAGCTGAGCGGCTCTGCAACGGAACTTGTTACAAAGTCAGAGTGTGGATGCATCAAAATCGCTCATTCTACATGTTTTATTGCATTAGAATATCGTGCAGTAACGCTACGCGGAGACATCGATTGCCACGAAAATCTGTCAAGCTTGGATGGTAATTTCCCGTTACTTAACTAATTGTAATGCTCCGTTACCTCCGCCAAGGAGATTGTGTTTTTGTCGTGTTTGTCTATGTCTGTTTTTCTGCCATTCTGTTTGGCTGTCACCAAGATAACTCGAAAAGTTATTGACGGATCTTGGCCAAATTTAGAGGGATTGTTGAGCATGTTAGCAGTAACCGATGATTAACTTCTGGTGAAGATCCGCTCTTGGTATATATACCTATTTTGTCGTAGTACCACTACTCAAAGTTATCGACGTATTTTTATGAAACTTACATGAGTTGTTATGTATATCCACGGAGAGTAAATGGCCTAATTTTTGTGATGATATGATAGTTCATTCGTTTGTTGCTTTGTTTGATTTTACGCTTGTGAGCACAATTACTCAAAGAGTTATGAATTGATGTTTATAAAATTTACGGGAATTGCTATTAGTAATGTTGAAAGACATAAATTATTAAACTGTGGTGATAATTGGTCGCTCCGTTTGTGTGCCTGACTAATGTTTGTTAGCTGTATAACTTAAAAAGTTATGAACGGATCTTCAAGCGAGACCTGTGGAAATTTTCCTGTTAATTAACATTTATACTTCAAAATATACCAAACTTAAGATACACTATTGCAACTTAACTCAGTTTGATCAACAAATGCAGCTCTTAATTAACCCACCCCGTCTAAACCAAAGCCCGTCACTTAATCCTGAAAAACTCTCATAAAACGACCCACCTCATATAACCNTTCAAAATATACCAAACCTAAGATACACTATTGCAACTTAACTCAGTTTGATCAACAAATGCAGCTCTTAATTAACCCACCCCGTCTAAACCAAAGCCCGTCACTTAATCCTGAAAAACTCTCATAAAACGACCCACCTCATACAACCAAACGCTCCTCATTTATCATAATGCACCTCATCTAACCTGACGCACCTCATCTTACCTAACGCACCTCATTTATCATAATGCACCTCATCTAACCTGACGCTCCTCATCTTACCTAACGCACCTCATTTATCATAATGCACCTCATCTAACCTGACGCTCCTCATCTTACCTAACGCACCTCATTTATCATAATGCACCTCATCTAACCTGACGCACCTCACCTTACTTAACGCACCTCATTTAATCTAACGTTCTTTATATATCCTAACGCTATTCATCTAACCAAACGCTCGTAATCAAACGCTGCTCGTCTGGCCTAATGCTTTTCTTCTAATATAACAATCATGATCTAATCTAACTCACCCCATTTACCCGAATGCTTTTCATCTAACTTGACGCTCCTTAGGTATCTATCCTATAACGAACCTCATGTAACCTGATGCATTCCATTTAACCTAATTTAACTCGCTTATTCTAACCTAGCACTTTTCTTTCTAACGCTTCTCATCTAACCTAGGACACTTCATTTAATATAACATAACGTTCCTAACCTAACGCTTAATTTTTTATCTAACTTAAGGTTCTTCATATAATCTAACGCACCTCCTCAATATCATAATTCTGCGTGTCCCTCAGTCAGTTTCTTAGTTACTGCGAGCGTGACAATTTCATCAGTATCAGATGGGGAAAAAGCAGAGTATCCATAAGGTATCCTAGATACGAGCTGGGAAGGGGTCAAAAAGAGAAGGAGTCACGTTCAAATTTCAGCTGCTTCTACCCGCAGGACTAAGGTAGAAGATTTTCTGCCTGACTTGGGAACATTTTTCACCATTTGTATGCATGATGCGGGTTCGAGAGCGTCATAATTGAGGAACAATGCTTTTGTTCTGTGAAACTACCGCAGGTTTCAGCGAGTCAAACTTGACCTTTCTCAATTAACCGAAAGCACCTCGTCAAATTTATCGCTCTCTAACCTAACGCACTCCATCAAACTTAATGTAACAAAACACTCTTCAGTTTTTCTAACGCTTCTCCTTTATCCTAACGCTTCTCATCTAACCCAACGCTTCTAATGCAACATAATGCTCCGAATCAAACATTATGCTCTCTATCTAACCTAAAGCTCATCTTCCAATCTAACTCTCGTCCTTCAATTTCCCCCTCTTTATCGAACTTAACGCCTCTCTCCTAATCTGACGCTCCTTCTCTAACCTAACCCTCTTTATCAAACCTAAAGCTCTTCATCTAACCTAACGATCACAAGCTAACCTACCGCTTATCTATCCTAATGCTTCTCATCTAACCTAAACCACTTTATGCATCCTAACATAAAACTGAATACAAAACCCCGAATTTATATCATGTCAACTATTTGAATTTTTATTTCTAGTCCTCATAGCTACAGTATTCTAAAAGGATGTTGATGTCACTCTTCGTAGTCTAATTTCGTCTGTGGCTCCTACAAATATTTTTTCAGTAAAAGATTCGTGCTTGTATCTCCATAAAGACCTAGACCCGGCTAAAGAATTGTTACAGTCCCACTCATTGGATGTCGTTCTTGCAGTGTTCATTATCCGAACCTGCACGGCTTTTCTAATGCAGACAGCTTTAGCCTCGTCAATTTGAATCGCCTTGTTGGTCCTGGAAGCAGCCCAATTATGTTTGGCCGATTGAAATTTCCATTTTACGGATTATGACTAAGTTAATAGAAGTCCCATAGGTAACTGATTAAGAGTCAAAGACTGAAACTGCAATCAACTAATCGAAGCCAGAGCACAAGCTCGAAAATTCAGCCCAGTTAAGCCTCAAAGGCTAAGGGCACATTCGACTGGTCGCTGAAACTAAGGATGTGTTCGATTGGCTGGCAAAATTACACCTTTGAAGCTTCACTTGTCTGAAACTTTCGACAAAATTTTTGGCTATGCCGCTTTAAATCATGTTGTGTTGACAGCAATGACATCAAGTTGAGCTGTCTGAAAACCCTATTTTACGGAGCAAGATTGAGTTTTTGGAAGTTTTTAGGGTAACTTACTGAAGGCCAATGCCTGGAACTCAATTGAGCCAGTCGAAGCCAGCGCACCTGCTTGAAGTTTTTAACAAGTCAAGCCTCGGAGGCTTAATTTTGCAACCCAGTTGAACGCGCCCTCATAATTCGTCTCGAATTAAAGGATATCGACAGACATTACTATTTCCAGACATGAGGGCGGTTACTGTATAGCCCCTAGCCATTGTTATTATTATTAAAATGCAAGAGACTGGTGACGGGAAAACGGAGGAAAACTCGAAATGGTTGTCAACCCCACCCAACCAGTCATGCAAGAGAAGAGAGAAACCTAGAATTAAAGATCTGCTTACAAAGTGCTCAAAGCTGCCAATACAAGCACCAATAAGGGCAGGATCATCAAGATCATCCCAAATATCTACACAAGATAGAACAAATGAACGAAAGTACTAGCATGTACGACATCGTACCGGTTCCTCTACACAAGATGGGACAAATGAACGAAAGTACTAGCATGTACGACATCGTACCGGTTCCTCTACACAAGATGGAACAAATGAACGAAAGTACTAGCATGTACGACATCGTACCGGTTCCTCTACACAAGATGGGACAAATGAACGAAAGTACTAGCATATACGACATCGTACCGGTTCCAAATATCTACACAAGATGGAACAAATGAACGAAAGTACTAGCATGTACGACATCTTACCGGTTCCAAATATCTGCACAACATGGAACAAATGAACGAAAGTACTAGCATGTACGACATCTTACCGGTTCCAAATATCTGCACAAGAGGGAACAAATGAACGAAAGTACTAGCATGTACGACATCGTACCGATTCCAAAACAAACTCATGAAGGGCACCTGCACGACGAGTTAGCCGCTCTCGAGCAAATAGCCCCGGAAGAAAAACGGCCATCAGAGGACTTCGAAAATTATATATTTATAAAGAAAGCAAACTCCACCAACTCTACAACGATGCGTCAGGTCACAAGGTTCAACACCATCCAGCATGAACGTGCATCGACGAACCCCTCCATCAAGCAAACACAGATGATAATCAGCAGAACCCCAGACCAAGGACCACTATTCAAAAAGAGGGAAGACAGAGCAACTGAAGGAACAACGTATCAACCCTACCGAACCAAATACCTTCCAAGTACGTACGTCGCATGTGACCAATATTCTGCGGCACTCGTGAGGCAACTGAACGGACGTGGGCCTCAAAAATCAACTTAAAGATCAAATCTGATACCCAAGAGCACCAGGTCATTGTGTGATACACCAATTGATGCACCATCCAGAATAAGTGCGGGAAAGCAGACCTCAATGTACGCGACCCAGACTCGAGTATATTCTTAGTCATGCCTGCATTTCGAAGGCTTAGAGCCAGAAGTGGACGTTTATTGGGTTTTACTCACCGAGCGGGTGCTTGTGAGGAATATTTTTTAGTGTCGCGAATGCATATGGCATATCTTTTCATTAAGAAGCGATATGACATGAAGAGACATGGCAGAGACACTTATGACACTAAAAATATACATCGCAAGCACCCACTTGGTGAGTAAAATTCAATTTCGCCAAAAATGGACATAACCACCTCTGGCTTTAAGCCCTCGATTTAATCTCGTCGTCCCCCACATAGACACCAGAAATCAATCTCCTCCACATCCCGCTGAATGGGTTCTGAATTCTGAAATTCCGACCTAATACTAGGATTCTCGCAAACAGCCAATTAAGTAACATCATCAGCGTAACCAATAAGTACTTAAATTATAAACATTATCAATAGAGTCCGCTTTGTGTACAATAAATAATAAAGGGCCCAAAACACTACCTTGTGGGACGCCAGATACCACATCCAAAAACTCACTACTCCCACAATTGACAGCCACACATTGGCGTGTACCAGACAAAAACTGACTAATTCATAAAAAAAATTGTCAATGCTTCAAGGGCTTCTAACCAGCCTTCCTCTCGCTGATAAAAACTTACAAATATGCTTGTATAGAGCTGTACTCCATCCTACTTACTAAGCACTTTACAATCTCTTCATTAAGTGAAGTTGTGGAGGAGCCTCCATTATGAAAAAGTCCGTCGGGCCTTCTTTCGTCTAAATTAGACCGCGTTCACAGGAACCGGGTGTTCGCCCGTCCGGCCAAAAACCCGGACAGACGGCAACCGGATGTCCTCTTCACCCGAGTTCATATATACATCCCGGGTAATCTGGGAACTTAACTAGTTTGCCGTGATGCGTATACGTGTACGTAGATGACATGTACTTAGATTACATGAATTTAAACTTTCCGAAATCGTTTCTTTCACCATCAAACATATTTTCAAAATTTTCTGTTAGTTGAGTGCATATACTTCTCCATGCATACTTTTTTTTATTCCTATCTTTTATAATTCTCATCAGCATTGTTCCATAATTCAGGTTTATAGCTTGAATTAAGCTTATGCGAACTTCAGAAGCTATTATGCCTTTTATCGACATCTTGTCTCAAACGGAATCTGCAACACAATAGAAAAGTCTTACACACAAATGTACAAAAATCAACCGATCAAATACCCGGATCATGTGAACGCATTCATATATAGCACGATGTGGTCTGCTTGAGTTCTGTCCGGGTAATCGACCGGAAGAAGGTGATCACCCGTCAGTGGGGACGCCCTGACATTTCTTTGACGGGACGGATTTTTACCCGGGGCTGGATGGTGTGAAAGGACCTATGCTTCACCGCGTATTTCTATTCTTCCGGGTGACGGGCCAAAATCCATAGGGGTGGACACCCGCTTCGTGTGGAAGCGGCCTTAGGCTCTGATTCAGTGATACTCCAAACCCCTGTTAACCTTATGTGAACCAGCGTTCCACGTAAACGACGCTTCAAATACTGTTATTCCTAAGACAAACTGACATTTTATTGGGTCCTGATTGGGTTGACTACCAGGTTACACAGGTCTCCTTATGTTGGGCTTGGAAATCACACAGCTGTGCAAGGCAGCGAAGCGATTTTTTGCTTACTGTCAGTGGGAATTTCTGAAACACGACCAGCCGGCGCTGCATCTCAGCAGGGAATAATGAAAGCGTACCGACAAGACGAGCAATTAACCGCGCAACGACTTGAATACTGTAAATATCTTTGAATCCAAATTGAACAGCTCATCGTTTGGGTCAGATAAGCTGGATAGTAAATGAAAGCGCTTATCTTTGGCTTTGTGTATTACATCTTGCGAGCACAATTGAACTTTCGGGTACAATATTTCTTGAGTGCGTATTATGCATATATTAGTGCAATGACTGCCACTGGATGTAGAAAAGGAAACAAAGTTAGACTTGTCAGCCCAGCTATGGAATTTTTAATTACAGGAAAGTGGGAGCAGTACGATAGATCTGTAAACGTAACACCGTAATTACTTCACAACACTTGGCAAATAACAGACAGGGATAAAGTAAAGAGCATACGAAAAATACGCTCGTAAAGTCATAAGCCCAACCTGTAATGGGAGGGGGGGGTGCGTCCAGGCTCCAATGCTGGGACGAACCGCCGTTGGAGGGCGAGTAGAGCGAAGTCTGTTGCGATGGCGATCAAGTCACCGACGTGGGAACTGTCCATCCTCGTGTTGCAATTACCCAGTAATATCGCTGCTTGGTATAAGTATACGTTTGTGTTGGAGCCATTAAGAAGCAGTCTCCGTAATTAAGGAGCCGCCTTAACGGTTAAGGGACCAGCTGCAGGATCTATAACACGCTAAACTGACTAAGCGGCTTAGGGTGACGTAGCGGTNNNNTAAGAAGCAGTCTCCGTAATTAAGGAGCCGCCTTAACGGTTAAGGGACCAGCTGCAGGATCTATAACACGCTAAACTGACTAAGCGGCTTAGGGTGACGTAGCGGTATATATATGATGTGCGCGCTTGGTGGATTTGCGCGATCGATCGCGCAAATCCACCAAACGCACACAACATATACACCATTAAAACCCGAAAGTCGTCTGAGTAGCTGGGAAACCAAGTGGCATCCTATAAAATTTGATACCGCACACAGTCGACTGAGTTG
>LQNS02001154.1:1813969-1828457 GCA_001587735.2 Parhyale hawaiensis
TGTAACACAAGCAGCCACCGGAGCCGTTTGGGTGACTAAGTGTCGGCCTCTGTAACACAAGCAGCCACCGGAGCCGTTTGGGTGACTAAGTGTCGGCCTCTGTAACACAAGCAGCCGCTGGAGCCGTTTGGGTGACTAAGTGTCGGCCTCTGTAACACAAGCAGCCACCGGAGCCGTTTGGGTGACTAAGTGTCGGCCTCTGTAACACAAGCAGCCGCCGGAGCCGTTTGGGTGACTAAGTGTCGGCCTCTGTAACACAAGCAGCCACCGGAGCCGTTTGGGTGACTAAGTGTCGGCCTCTGTAACACAAGCAGCCGCCGGAGCGGTAGGGGTCAGCAAGCAGAAGGCAGGGAGGGTTTGCATCTGGCGGCCGCTTGCTATGTTTATTTGCTACGGTTTGCTCTTGTGGCCTCCTTGGTGCCCCACGTGCACGCTGAGGGTCAGGTGCGCACACGCAGGCGAGCCTGTAAACGTGACTCTGAGTAACAAAGTATCTGCGGTTTCTTATTACCACTGGATGATGGGCGGCACTAAATTCACTGAACTTATGTAGGACGCCCGAGATTGAACTGCAGAGGGGAAGGTGGCGGCTCCTGGAGTTTGGAGATCATAAGCTTCAAAGACCGCTCTCAAGTTTAGAACTACAACCTCGAGCCTCAACAGCGGCAAAGGAGATTGCTTGCAAATTTAAAGGCTCGTAAGTTAAGCGTCAAAAGCGGTGGAAGGGGGGGGGGGGTTAGTGGGCGTTTAATTTTGGGGCCTAACTTGAGCCTAATACAGCGGAGAGTTGCTGACTCTCAAATTTCGGAGTACAACTGACTTCAGTTCGGCGTAGAGTTAGGGGCTCTCAAATTTTGGAGTACAACTGACTTCATTTCGGCGTAGAGTTAGGGGCTCTCAAATTTTGAAGTATCACTTGAGCCTGAGGAGCGGCGGGGGAGGTTGAGAGAGGCAGACTCGAATGCTTTGGCTCGGTGCCAGTGTAGCTGTAGCGGCCACAGTTATTGCAAACATCGGTCTGCGACTGTGACACCGCCGCTCACTAACTGTGAATAGCAGTACCGATGGGTACAGTACCTTTGGCGTTACAGAACAAATCGCTTGTGCTACGCATCGTACACGTGCGTATTACTTACGTGCATTTGTTCTCAGGCTGTTAGAGAAAAATCGCTGGCCTAGCAACCTCTTCCATGATTCGGTCACGCTTTTTCCCAGGGCGTTTTTGTGGAATAAAGCACCACAATTTATCAAATTTACCCTTTTCTCGAGATGGACTTGAGACAAAAGATCCAAAGCGATTCCCACTAACACCAAAGCCACTACAAACGACGCTGTTACGTATTGATAATAACCCTGGTTGCGCGGGGGCTGGCTGCTCAAACGCCTGTAAAGTTACCAGCACCGTAACTGTACAGCTGCGGGCACGAATGCAACAATGAAACTGTTGGAATTTTACATATTTACTCATGGATTTGACTTCTGAGTCCGTCAATTATTGCCTCCACCATGGAAATTATGTTTTCGTCGTGTTTGTGTCTGTCTATCTGTTACCGAGATAACTCAAAAAGTTACGAACCGATTTAGAAGAAATTACAGGGATTGTTAGGTATGCTAGAAGGAACAGATGATCAACTTTTGGTGAAGATATGTCCATCCGTTTGTTTGTTTGTTTGTCTGCCTTATTTTTCTCAGTGCCATAATTCAAAACGTTATGGATGGATTTTTAGGAAATTAACATGAGTTTTTAGATATATAACAAAGAGTAGATGACCAAATTCTGGTAATGATTTTTTTTTTTTTTTTATTCATCAAAGAAGTGTGTACACACTTTTAAAATAACAGTTGATGGCAGTCCACCTCGTCAAATCCGAAAACTTATCAACAATGTTAAAAACAAGAACAGTAGGTTGCTACCCAGGAAATGACTTGGAGTATCTTTTGATAATTTGCTTGGCCAGACTGATTTTCGTTTCTTTCCTTAGCTCGATTGGGCTCATATTCCATACTTTGATGGCCTTGCTGAGAAACCAATCTCCTCGGGTGGACGACTGACAGGGAGGTCTTATTTGGTGGNTATATATATATATATATATATATATATATATATATATATATATATATATATATATATATATATATTTACTTATATGTGTTGTGTGACGCACTGAAGGAGTAAGGCGGGAAGAAATTCAAGCTTTGAACGCTTGAAGCGTGTTGAATTGGGACATCGCTGTCGAATATTTAAGTGCACTTAACTTGACTAATTCAGACCGATTTAAGCGTGTCCCAATCGAACGGTTTTTGAGAGTACAGTTGTAAAATCTCAACCTAAGCTGAGATGTCTCAAGCAGACTCTGCCATACGGATCTAGCATTGAATATTTTCAAAAGTTGAGCATCTTGAATGTTAAACTTATGGATTTGTCATTCACAAGCGTCAACGATGTCGTTCGCTAAGATACCTAGGTTGCAAGTATGGAATTGACTCTGCTAAGTTTTTGCTAGTAATCTGTGACACAAGACTGGTGATACTACCTAAACAGAACACAGCACTGGACCGCTTGAATGAGCGACGCAGTGGCTGGTACCTTTCTATTATTTTACGGATCCATGGTATGGTTTAGTTTTCTTCTGGCGCTTTTAAAGAAAACGAACTAATATTTTTTTATTAAATCACTGTTTTAGGAAGTTGAAATTGTAAAAAAAAAATCATCCATTTGTTTTCATATTAATTCACCGCAAAGAAAGAAGTTTGTTTCTATGCCACTATTGTTCTTTACATTAGGGTAAAAAATTCCAAGTACTTCCCGAGAAGAACTGAGTTGTCGGACCAAGCCGGGTACGCTTAAGGCCTTAAACTCAAGTCTTAGTGGCGAAAGGAACGGTCTGAACTGACTTTCTACTCGATCACCTCTGACATGTATACGCCTTTAATGCTTCTGTATCCATGATATGGGGGTCGCACTCGGGAAACTTGGGGACATGATTTAAAATTTATATACGAACCTGAGCTCGGCTGCATCAGAGTGTTCGTGTGGGTGTCGCAGAGGATACGGGAAATCCCACCTGACAAGGTCATATAGGGAACTTAGAACGGCGGCCCTTCCGGCGACGATTCTGCTGTTGACTGTCAGGAATGTTAGGTTAGGTACATTAGGTAGGGGATGTTAGGTTTTTTTTTATTCTTCAAAGAAGTGTGTACACACTTTTAAAATAACAGTTGATGGCAGTCCACCTCGTCAAATCCAAAAACATGTCAGCAATGTTAAAAACAAGAACAGTAGGCTGCTACCCAGGAAATGACTCTGAGTATCTTTTGATAATTTGCTTGGCCCGACTGATTTTCGTTTCTTTCCTTAGCTCGATTGGGCTCATATTCCATACTTGGATGGCATTGCTGAGAAACCAATCTCCTCGGGTGGACGACTGACAGGGAAGTCTTATTTGGTGGTTGGCATTAGCTCTAGTTGTAGCATGAGGTTCCTGAACTGCTGCTCCACTTATGATAGGTAGTTCATGGTTTAAGGAACGCCACAACTCTAATAAAGTAGCCTCAATTGCTATGTGATTCAGTGATGGGAGTCCACTCCTGGCTTTAATGGTCTCATTGGAGATTTTATCTTTAACTTTCGCACCTGTGATCAATCGTCCAGCTTCGTTGACCATCACCTGTATTCGCTGCATATTGGAAGCAACTGGATCATCTGTCTTCAATCTCAGGGTTGAATATGTGGTAAGACCATATCTTATTTTAGAGACAATGAGGCTATGCGCAATGGGAAGCATCTTTCTCCTAGGGATCCAAGTTAGTAATCTCCTCATAAGTCCAAGTCGCCTACCCAGTTCACTCCTCAGGTTTTCCAGGTGAATGTTCCATGTTAAGTCACAAGCAATATCCATACCCAACAGATGCAACGAATTTTTCTCCTTGTTCGTTCGTTCGTTTATCACTGTTTTTAATTTAGTGCTTGTTAGCACAAAAACTCAAAAAATAATGAAAGGATCTTCATGAAATTTATAGAAGTTGTTAGTAATGTTAAAAGACATAATGATTAAATTTTGGTGCAGATCGGTTAGTTCGTTTGTATGTTTCATTCAGGTTTGTCATAACGTTTGTTAGCAGTATAACTGAAAAAGTTGTGAACGGATCTTCAAGAAAATTGCACAAGCTGTTATTACTATCAAAAGACACAAATGATTAGATTTTGGAGTTTATGCAAAGAAAATTATGGTTTCAGAGCCAATTTGAATTTTTTGCTACCGTTGCCTCACTTGGCGGAGGTATGCGCTCTCAGAGTGCTCTAGTTTAGGCATGCATTGGTTGGAGGTTCAAACCACTCTGATCATAACTGTGTGAAGATCAGTACAAGAAGTGGCAAAATCTGATCTGCGATATCGGTACTTTTTCAAGGAACTGAACAGTTTACTTTACCGTAACTTTACAAGGCGTTTGTGCACCCGGCCCCCGCGGGACTATATGTCTACTGTATAAAGGTACTTCTTACTTCTTGCTATATGTCTACCGTACATAGGTACTTCTTACTTCGACACCTCATTTTAGTACTTTATAATAAATAAAATGTGATGAATTCCGCGCCCTAGCGGAGCACGAGCCTGTGGCTAAACACAGGAATAGTTCGGCCCAGCTGCGCAATATAGGCAGTGTGCCACTGAAGCGCTAGTAAAGGTTTCTACTACTACTACTTACTTACTTCGACTCTGCACTGTTCTTCGGACGACGTTCAGCTGACGTTATAAGATGAAAATATTTTGTACGCACGCTCGGTGAAATAGGTAGATCCACAACAGTTCAAGTAACAGCTAACCTCTGGATTTTCTACCAGCATTTGTAAATCGGAGTGCAGGTGAAGAACGTGCTTTATTGATTTATCACGATTATATTGGATCTTAGTTTATTCAACTTTTTTCGCAAGAGGCTATTGACTGATATTCAGAGACCGCCAATTGACAGATTGAAGAGTAGCCTAAAATATAACGCATGCCGCGTTGTGTTGACGTTACTGTCCCACAGAAGACTGTTATGACAGCGTCAACAGCATTTGACGCCTTGTTTGCCGGAGACGCAACGTGGGCTCGGCATGCGCTTCATTTAACTAATGTTTGGAGGTCAGCAAGCCACTCTGCCCCTGGCGTACGTACGCCTGGTTGACAGTATGTTTGGTGGATTAAGTCTCTCTCACGGCCTCTGGCTAACACTGGGCTGACATTAAGTTAGGAGGCCACGACTCTTGGTTTTTAGCATAGGGTAGTTGGTCATGTTTGGGGATCAGGCCTTAAGACCTCTGGCCCAACACTGGGTTGACATTAAGTTAGGAGGCCACGACTCTTGGTTTTTAGCATAGGGTAGTTGGTCATGTTTGGGGATCAGGCCTTAAGACCTCTGGTACAACACTGGATTACCATCATGTTGGGAACTCACACTCCTCAGCTGTGAGCATCTGTTGGGTTGCAATGGCGACGCCGGGAAACTTGCAATGGGAGGCTGAAGAGAAGCTGGAGTGTGAAGTGGCTTCACAATACGGTATGCAAAAACTTGAATGGCGAGTAATTGGTAACATTTTTGGGGATAAAAGGAGCTTGCTTCATTATAGGGGAGGGTTCAATCCTCTTCCCCACGCCCAACCCTCTTGGGCGCTACCACTAAATACTGAGTTGCCATCAAGAAGTCACCTTTTTCGGCCTGTTAACTACGCTGGAGTGCAAGCATAGTTGGTGGTGAACCATATTGTTCTCTGGCATACGCTGGGCTGTAAACAACTCTGGAAGTCACAGTCTCTCCATTTTCCATACGTTGAATTGACAACATGTTTGGAGGTGATGCCTCTGTGTCTCTGGAATACGCTGGGTTTCCATCCAGTTTATAAGTCGCAATTCTCGACCTTTGGCGTACGCTAGGTTGACAGCATCTTTGGGGTGACGCCTCTCTGTGCCATGATTCGACACAAATTAAAAAAATATGTATATAAATTTCTACTGTACATAAAGACGTTTTCCCAAATAGAAGTTTCAGTTACTAACTTGAGTGGAAATCAGTCAAAAGTGTATTATTTGGTATTTCCGGTTTTCCAAAAGCGTTGCCTGTGCTTAATGGGCTATGAGGTAGCCTGGGCCAGAAAGCCCACCTGCGTTCTGTGACTTTGGCGTAGTTTGCAGCTACAGTGGCTGTGAGACTTGGGACTATGTGTTGTAGTTTTCACACGAAAACAGTGGCATTCGGATAAAAATACACATTTAAGTCTCAGTATCTAAATAAGGAGTTATTTTCCTAAATAGAAAAATGTGTCGTTTTTTATAATTAAGATACACCACAGAAAACTATTTCACCTCGGCACTAATAAACAAGAATTCTAACTGCTAAGTAACTTCGTGAGGTTGGGTTCCCACTAAAATCGTTTGCTCTCGTACGCATTACAAAAAAAAAAAAAAAAATCCTAACATCCCGCTGTGTCCTCAAAAACACGGCTGTGTGTCTACCAAAAAGGGGCATTTCTAAAATCTTAGCCGTAGAGTCAGATGATGAAGCATATAACTTTCTTCTTTTAATTTGCAGTACCCGGTAAGTTAGAACTACGAAAGCTTTTCGCTGTTCTCTTGTTTACACTGAGCCAAGAAGCATTCAAGCGCTCTCTGAATTAAATTAAATGGTTCTTCTCACTACGCGAAGTAAATGTTTTTAGCTTTCTTTATTTTCCAGATGAAAAAGTGCTACGTGTTTGCTTTCAGTTGGGCAGACTCAGGCAGTAGGACATAAATATATTTTTACTCACGCCACATAACTTATTCAAACTATAATAAAAATTTACTACAAGTTAACAGATATTAGGTAGGCAGTCGCCGGCATCGGCATACGCTATCGGTTGGGTTGGAATGCACAAATTAGCCATGTTGGTCAGTAACGATGGATGAGTGAGATACTCTCTAAGACTGGGAGTACGTCAGGATGTTGGTGTCATAAGTGAATCAAAAAGGCGTTATTGTTATAAAGTTAGTCATTTAACAATTTTTATCATTATGTTGAGCTAAATAATACATTTTATGCATGTCGTCTGATACATATTTTCTGTACGTCGAAGGCATAGTAACTGTGTTTGTAGTAGATATTACTTCGCTAGGATGCGGCGCATCAACCTAGGAGGCATTAAAGCCTGTAGTACATATCTTTGGGTTGGGTGAAAGGTAAAGCTAAAGTCAACTTTGACTGCACCCCCTCCACTGGGAAACCCCCTCGTACTGGTTCGTGCGGCAGATATACTCCAACTGGCCCCAGAGGAGTTAGTACAGCTGTAGCCGACTACGGGTCGCTACGAACTATGGCGCATTTAGCGCAAGGTGCGACGACCCGATCCCCTCTACCCTAAAGTAAGTACCTACCCCACGTTAGCTATGAGCACCAAGCATATTTGCTGACTCAGCACGCCTCGCACAAAGATCGCTCACCTGGAGTGGGCCTTTAGCACACCAGTCACCTGTGCAGCACTTTATGTCCGTTGCTACCGCCAAATTATGCGTCGTGAGCGGAGTGTGCTCTTAAGCGGCTAGTACCTTAAGTGAAGTGTCCTCTATAGAATGAAGAGGCAGTGTGAAGTAATTTCAAGGGAAGACGGATTTCCAGAAGCAAAGTAACCTTTCAGATTAGGCTAACGTCTCAATGGCTGGAACTTCGCAGCAGTCTTTTCAGGGTAGGGCGGGTATTAGACAAGCAGACTCTAGGGTGGAGCCGAAATGTCCCGTTAGAATACTGCTGTCAGGTCTGGAGCCCGTTTGAGGTAGGGGCAATAAGGAGGCTGGAGGCGGTCCAGAGGACGTATACGGCAAGGTTTGCGGGTATGCGAGATTATAACTACTGTCAGACTAGAGAAACTATCTCTCTACTCACTCGGAAGGAGAAGAGAGTGGTACATAATTCTGTACATTTGGAAGACGATTCACGGCATAGTCCCTAGCGTTTGCCGCCGTGATGGGCTCGGGCTGCGGACTGCTGACGGGGGACGCAGGGGCTTTTACTGTGTAGTCCCATCCCAAACAATAGAGCTTTAGCACGAATAAGAACGCTGATTGATGGCTCCCTAATGGTTCGAGGCCTCCGTTATTTAATTGTCTACCCCGAGAGGTGAGAGGAGTCCATACAGCTCATTTGAGCTTTCTAAAAAAACTGGACCAATTCCTGAAGACTGTGCTGGATCGCCCGATGCTCCCTCACTACTATCAGCCCTCCGCGAGCAACAGCGTCATCGACCAGGTCATCTGCCGCGAGCTTGGAAGAGGAGGATGAACTGAGCTCCGGCGAGGGAGGGCGGTGCCTCAGCATGGCCCGGGACTGAAAAGGGCCCGAACTTCATCCAGTGCAGTGCATTCAGTGGCCAAAATTGTGGTCTTCAATCTGAGAGAAGACCGTGCCATGGTTCAACAACATACGCTGGGTTGGCAACATTCTGATAACCACGGTAGCTGAGGACGTCACGTTCTACTCAATAGTAATTCTGAGGGTCACGAGATCGATTTCCATACGTGGCGCGGACTTTCTTAATCGTACTAGGTGAGCTTAATCAGTAACTTTGCTTGGTGTGCATTGCAATCGGGGGGGCACCTACCTTAAGGTAGGGGGTTGGCGGGTGGTTGAACTTTCCGTTTCGGCGCGATAGGTCCTAGCGACCCGTCACCGGCTGCAGCTGCACTTACTCCTCTAGGGAACAGTTGGCCTATATCTTTCTAACGAACCAGTGCGTGTGGGTTTCCCAGACTAGGGTGCTGTCAAAGTTGACTTGACCTTCACTTTGGGGCCGATGCCTCTCGCTTATTGCTGGCGCACACTGGAGTGACGGCGTACACGTTCGTTTGCCTGGAGAGAAGGAGGGAGTGGGTTCAAGAGGGCCAATATGATCACCGCAGTTACGGCGGTCGCGATTTGACCAGCAAACGAAATTGTAGAATTGTCAAATAACTGTCTATAGTTAGCCTACCAAAGGCAACCAAAGACAACTATAATTGAACAACACCTCGAAATTGATGGAGCAATGCTCGATTCACACAACAGACTTTTGTTGCAATCACAACCCTCACTTAACAAAAAAGAAAAACGCCGAAACTCTGATGTATAACAGAACTAGATTGTGCGGCGGCATAATGCAGCGTGATGAACTTTTGACAGTGTCGGAGCGAACTTCAGCAAGATTAGTTTTATGAATGCTATAATAAACAGCATTTAAAATAAGTTTTTTGCTCAGAAAGCAGTAATAATTTCTGTATATTAGTATTCTTTTTCTCTTGAAAATGAAAACAGCAGCAAAAATATGTTTCAGAGATCATACAAATCTACAGTAAAGCACATATTGCGTCACAGCCAATGCGTCAGTTTGGCCGACCTTGTTACGTCGTAAGTACCTGCAAGAAAAATTAGTAGAAACTGCTCCACGTTCCTCACCTCTCATAAAGAAAAAACATCGCTGTAGTGTAAGAATGACAAATCCAAAAGTTTAACATTAATTCAGTTATGAATGGCTCTTAAATGTTCGGAGCGTAGGACAGATATTCTGCAAATGATTTCACAGCTTTAAAGGGCTCACATTTTACAGCTTTAACAAACAGCTTGCAACTATGACTGTCGGTTCCTGCTACTACGTAACTATGACTGTCGGTTCCTGCTACTACGTAACTATGACAACTACGTGACTATGACTGTCGGTTCCTGCTACTACGTAGCTTTGACTGTCGGTTCCTGCTACTACGTAACTATGACTGTCGGTTCCTGCTACTACGTAACTATGACTGTCGGTTCCTGCTACTACGTAACTATGAAAACTACGTGACTATGACTGTCGGTTCCTGCTACTACGTAACTATGACCGTCGGTTCCTGCTACTACGTAACTATGACAACTACGTGACTATATGACTGTCGGTTCCTGCTACAACGTAACTATGACTGTCGGTTCCTGCTACAATGTAACTAAATATGTCTGTCGCTTCCTGCTACAACGTAACTATGACTGTCGGTTTCTGCTACAACGTAATATTGTAATGGAATATCAAAATAAGTTTTGGCAAAATATTAGTTTTGCACTCACCTGATTTCAAAACCACTTTATTGAGCCTTTTTATGAAGAAAAATAAACCCGAACTTTTGATTTTGCAACTAAAACTAACAATTTATTGGAAGACCCAATGACCGGAAAGTGTGAGAATTATTAGCTACCAACAAAGTTGATTTTTTAGCATTTTTGCTGCAATCCAAACAGAAAATAAATAAATCAAATCTTTTGAACTGCCGTAGTAAATTTAGTCTCTCACTTCGTTTAATTAAGCAGCCTATACCGAGCGAAAGCTACATTAAAAAGAACCTCTTCTGATGAGGCGCGATACAAACAATATTACAGTTGAAAATGAGGGTAGTTGCTCGAAGTACAACGGTACTTGCAATCAATTCACGTTTCAAATCTGGGGTTTTTTCTACAGATGAGTCGTCAAGACTCTCTGCTCCGTAGCAACTGACCGTTTACACGCACCATTCATTAAGTGTGAACAACTTTTTCGTCGACAACATTTGCACCGCCTGCCTGTTGAATCTAAACGTACCAAACGACTATAGTGCGAAACAGCTCCAAAGCGATTTAAGTGCACAAATTATACAACTCTTGCGCCGCTAAGCCTAATGAAATAAGTTGGGGAAATGTCAATAATTAAATGTCAATGGCTAAAGTTAACAGAAAGTAGACATTGGAAGGAAAAACCTAATATCTGGCAGGATTCATTCTAATATGCAGCTGTAGCTCTTGTGTGCAGATGTAAAATTCAAAATTTGCAGTTGCCGTTGATCGAGGTCCGGACATTTTTTCTTCACATTTCGAGGAAACTACCACTCAAATTTCTTTCAAGTGTGTGTTGTTTAAACGGACTTATGGACGCATTCAGCCGCGGAGGTGAAGCAATTCATTCTTTTGACAAGCGTGTGTGCAGGCCTTAAGGACTGCATGAAATATCAGCTACTTGTAAACAACAGATACCAGCGTTTTATAGGGCCTAGCCATGATATTGTAGTCGTATACTAAAGAAAAACCTCATGCTCAGAGGGTTTGAGAAAAATTTACATAAAGCACAATCCTTTTGCTCATCACGGTCATCGTTTATCCCGCTTCCCAAAACATTTGACTCGTCCGCCTAGACTGAAACGTCCCATATATAGTGGTCAGTTCGCTCAAACGCTCAATTCAGCCATAAAAGTCTCTCTGAGTCCTTCCTAAATGCCCTCCTGGACCCTTGAGATTGCTGGAAGCTCCATTTGAAGCTCATTACTCATCCATTGACCGCAGGAGTTTAGGGTTGAATAATAATCCTAATATAATAAAACGCGTCGTGTATTGATTTATTTATATATTTCGATAGATAGGCGAAAAATAGGCCAGGCTACTGATTTTGTATCAAGTTACGTTTTTATAGAGATCGATGACCAAGTTGCAGTAGATGGCGAAAGTGGGATTCTTATCCCTTTATCTGAAAACACTTCTAGTTTGAAGCACTTCTTGAAATTGAAATAATAAAAATATTTACAGCTTCTCTTATCTGTTCTCAGTTCATGATATATGAATTCAGTAGATGATCAACGAAGTGCACACGAAGTGATGATTTTTCGCGGAGCAGTAGACACAATATTTCTTCTATCGGGCTGTCTTTCTTTGACGGAGCAGTTTCTACTTGAAGAGAAGGACTTAGATGTACCGAACGCTAATCTTTGAGTTTCTAGGATGCGCTGCAAAAACATAATTAAATTCTATCATGTTTTGCTGTTTGATAATGGAAAATTTTACTGCATGTAGCCTAAGGTGGGGTGTTACGATTGTGCTGCTTCAATGAATTGAAACAGAGAGCCCTTACCTTTAATGACAACTTGAGTCGGCTGATGCAGCGTACCCTTTAGAAACATCAGCAACAAAATGTTGTTAAATGAAAAGGGTCTTCAGTAATTCCTCGATATCATTTTTGCCCGCACGGGCACTCTAGTAAGAGTAATAAAGATGATAATGACTCAGCGAACGCTGACTGCCTACTACATTCTATCGCGGCTGGGACTTCTGCAGACAAGCAAACTGTCCCCTGTAGTTCAGTACGACCTCTCACCGCAAGTATTAGTGAGTCATTGTCTTAGATACATGGATGATATTGACCAATGTTCTCGGATGCAGGCACGGTAGGGACCGAGTCTCTTCACTTTAGACAGTCTAGCTTCTGCTTTGCCACTGCTGGCTGTAGTAATAATCGCTTTGGGTCCTAAGGAGCAATTAGAAACACTTTCCCGTATTTACAGCTCTACCGAAGATATCAGAAATGGCTCGATGAGGTCCGGCGTCCTAACACCCACAGAACACATGAGGACAGGAGTTACGACACCGTAGGTCAGATGGGTGACATGGCGTCCATATTAGCCTGTTGTGGGTCCGCCTTCCTCACTATTTATTCACCGTTCATTACCGCTGATAAATGATAACTACATTTAGATGCCCTCAATTCATTTCATCCTCTGCCAGAGGCTATAGCCGTTTTTGTAGCGAGTGGCGCGCAGGCGAGAGTATCACCGCTGGTTGGCAATATGCACAGCTATGCTGTGGGAAATTATATCCACTTGAAAGATATTCAGCTAAATTGAAAGTGTCGGCTGTACTTCAATAAAATACGTTCTATCTAACATTCGGAGTTTAAATAGAGATAAAAATTTTGACAGTGATAGAAATGTGGATTTGATGGCAAGAAACTCAAATTGAGCCGAATCGTTACATTACAAACGGTTATTAACAATTTTGGTGTTAAACTTCTACCAATCGTCACTGACCGTGGACTCAAGTTCTCGAATGCGCTCTTCTTGCCAACAGAATTCAAACTTTACATATGACTTAGACAGAATTCAGTCTTTACATATAACTAAGACAAAATTCAGTCTTTACATATAACTAAGACAGAATTCAGTCTTTACATATAACTAAGACAAAATTCAGTCTTTACATATAACTAAGACAAAATTCAGTCTTTACATATAACTAAGACAAAATTCAGTCTTTACATATAACTAAGACAAAATTCAGTCTTTACATATAACTGGACAAAATTCAGTCTTTACATATAACTAAGACAAAATTCAGTCTTTACATATAACTAAGACAAAATTCAGTCTTTACATATAACTAAGACAGAATTCAGTCTTTACATATAACTAAGACAGAATTCAGTCTTTACATATAACTTAGAGTTTGATAGCTGTTTGAGGTTCTTGTAACAACTAGAACTGCTTATTATACACTATTATGATGATTCACAGTTGTTTGTAGCTTGCTCGCCCCTCTAGTTGGTCCTTCTTTTCGTCTCGCTCGTAAGGACTTAGATCGGAGAAATTTTATCTACTTAAAAACAAGACGAGATACCGTGAAATATCAGCCTTTGAAATTACCGTGGTAAATATAATGTCTGAAAAATATTTATGCTCGAAAGTCGAAATACTTCATTTGGAAAGTAGCTCGATACTATTTGATATGATTCATCTTTTGAGCGTAGAAATGAAAGGCGGATCTTTGATAGTTTTTTGATCCCGTCGGCATAAGCTATGTCCCATAGATTCATTAGCAGAATTTCTTTGTAGCAGTTAGAGAGGCTCACTCTTGTTTGGAGTCTTCGTTCTTGTTGTGCTTGATCAATTTCGCTTATGTTTTCCTTGGCTGAATTTCTTCGTGGAAGTTGAAACTTCACGATGAGCTTCTGGAATGAGACACATTTTTAATTCACATTGCAGCCAGATTTCGAGCGTAAAGTTTCAACTATCGACTGGTGTCCAATAGACAGTAAGCACTGCGCAACTTAGGTGAATTCTATTGATTGAAGATTTCTTTGGGGCTGCTCAACGTTCAAGCATTTTCAAACTGTTATTCGCGCCTTTACTTGCTGGGGAGAAGTTTTGCTTTCACGAACTCATGACGGCTCCGTTTTCGTTTCTTAAATGGAAGATCAGGCCTACGGGTATAGGGCCTATTTTGCAGCAAAACTTCTGCCGCAAGCAAGAACAATCAAAAGCTTATATAATTACAAAATTATTGCATTCAGTTTTGACGACTTGGCACTCTAGTACTACAAAATATATGAGGTTCTTATAACAACTGAGAAATAATGCTGAGATGGGCACGTGCTGTTGANCAATCAAAAGCTTATATAATTACAAAATTATTGCATTCAGTTTTGACGACTTGGCACTCTAGTACTACAAAATATATGAGGTTCTTATAACAACTGAGAAATAATGCTGAGATGGGCACGTGCTGTTGAGGCCTTTGGAGTAAAAAGTCACATGTCTCCGCCCTCCAACTTTTTTTCCTCTTCAAGTTTGATCTATTAGTGTCAAGACTAACTCGGCCCTCTGCTTGGGTAGTCCAGTTTAATGGTGTCCATGGCCAAATCACATGAGCGGTGTGCTACACTGCTGTGCAGTGCCACACT
>LQNS02001154.1:1865675-1886798 GCA_001587735.2 Parhyale hawaiensis
TCTGAAAGCAAAATACTATATAAAAACTTAAGGATGCTTGCAAAACAGTTCCAAAAAAAAAAAAAAAAAAAAAAAATTTTTTTTTTTTTTTTTTTTTTTTTTGTCTAGCCACGGCTTCTCTAATACTGCAAGGTGTTCATAAATAAAAAGAGATCGATTGGTACAACATATTCCTCTTTCAGTTGATATAGTCTATGCTGGCAAACCTTTACAGAGAATATTAAAGAGGGAATAATTGAAAGTAATTAGGCTTTATGCTTCAGCCACACAGTGTCAGCTGTTTTGCTTCATTTTATATGTCAGTCGCTAACCGAGAGACGTCTTGTTTTCGTATCAGTGCGTCATCATTGAAAATTTTTCAGAAAACTGCACTTATTTATGGTCTTCAGCTTCTGTAATTATTAGCGTTATCCGCTGAAATGATATAAAGTTTCTTCGCCATCTTACTCTGCTCCACAATTAACTGTCCATCATGTTACACTGTTAGAGTCGGTTTGCATGTTAGTCTTTTGAAAGTTTCACTCATCCAATCATTGGTACCTTGAAGTAGCAGAAAAGTGCACTATTTTCTGAGTTTTATTTCACTTTAACCTTGAAGAGATACAGTACTCATAACTTGTCTAATGACACTTACCGACGAACCTGATATAACGGCTAACATTTTAATAAATTTTTGCGGCGTACTCGTATTTGGATTACAATGACGCTACAAAACATTCGATTGATTGATAAGTGAACACATTCGAAAGACTAACGTGTAGACGGTCCTTAATCATCGCTTTTAATCATAAGTGGATATTAGATTAGGTAGGCGGCAGTAGACGAACCAAGAGGCCCATTCCCAAAGAGACACTGGAGCTTACACCCCGGCCCTCTATGAGCTATTGCCATTATGCTAGTAGGATGTTGAGGACTGGGGAAATGAGAGGAAAAATAATCGAAGACGAAAGAAAAAAGAAAGAAAATTTTGAATAATTCCATGAACGTGTTGACTCACCACCATCATGCCTGTGACAGTCATATTATATCGGTTTCCATGACGATTTTTTTTTATGAATGCCATCTGAAGTTCTCCTCTCCCGACCAACAAGAGCAATTGGAGCCCACATAGGGCCCATGTGGTTTTGCCACTTCATAACTAAATTGTCCCCGCATCTCTCTTTTGGAAATTGGGCGCAGAGGTTGTGACTACCTCGTTCTTGAGCTTGGTCCTCTGTGGCTACCACGTGGGCTAATGTGACATTCGTTACAGTAGATATTGTCGTGTGAAAATGTGGAGCAAACGTGACAAATCCACTAATATTTGGAGCACCATGCAACCACATTGGCCCAGTGTGACGAGAGCCGATTTACCTGAGTGGGCATGTGCCAGTTAAGGGGGCACACTGCCCCAGTAACAGCTGTCATCTTCAAACAACGCTACTACCTAAAAATCTCGTGGGACCCGTCTGGCACTACTGCTCGGATCCTTCTTAATGTTTTCTAGTTGAGCTAGGCCGATCTGCAATACTAAAATCACGCAGTCTAAGCTAACAGACACGTTTGGAGAAGAGCACTTGGTATCACGAGAAACACGTCCTCTGGTCCCAGCTGACCGAATAAATGCATAACTAGGGAACACGAATTTTAAATTAATAAATTTCGACGGTTGCAAGTGTAAACTTGTGGAAAACATCAGTCGAAATGTTAGTGTACATCTTTGGGAAAAACGGAGCTTCGGAGAGCAAAAAATTTAAGTTTTTTCTACTTACTTTCTCATCGCCCCAAATGAATACAAATTTTCATGAGACTCAGATAAATTTCTATTATTTATAAAACTGCTCTGCATTAGGTAAATGACATCTTTGAAGCGCCTAACCACCTAAAATCAACTTTATCATATATTTAAGAGTCTGAATTGAAAAGTAATCAATTTCGTGACTTGATAAATCCCAATTTTGTGAAAGATGACGAGCTTAATTAAAAATGTGATCGTAATAGACATTTTAATGCCACTCTTTCCCCACACTGTGACATTATCACCTGAAAAAGACCTTACTTTTTCACAGATGAATCAGCGTCAGCCTGCCCACCGGTGTCCCGAGCCCGCCCATCCACTCCCCCACCCACCAGCCCGCACTTCCGACCCTCCCTGCCCGCCCGAGCAGCTCCCCACCAGGTCCCCACCGACCAGAGGAGCTCCAGACGACGCGGAACCGTCGGCGACACCAGCATCGCCGGGGCGGTCGAGGTGGAGCACAAGACCAAAAAGGGACATCGCTCTGCGTGGGGGAAGGTAAGGACTTGCTGAAAGTAGCAGAAGCTGATACCATGGAACGGCCTCTTCATGCCCTGGAGAAGGTAAGTAACTTGATGCAAATGGCGAGACTAAGAAAAGTCGTCACTTTTTCGAGGAAAAGTAAACAAATTTTGGTGGAGTGGTCCGAGTAGCAAGGTCACTTTTTGAAATTGAAAAGTTTTTGAATTTTAGCAAGGAGTAGAGAGGACGTACAAACAGATAAAAAATAAAGACGCTGTTACGCAGAGGATAACAAATCGCCGGCTGGTAGTTCTGTTGTGATATTTTTATTACCTCCGCCAAGGAGGTTATGTTTTCGTCGTATCTTGCTGTTTGTTTGTTTGTCTGTCACCAAGATAACTCAAAAAGTTATGAACCGATTTGGATGAAATTTACAGGGATTGTTAGGTATGTTAGGAGGAACAGATGATTAACTTTTGTTGAAGATATGGCCACCCGTTTGTTTGTGTGTCTGCCTCATTTTTCTTGCCACCACAACGCAAAAAGTTATGGATGGATTTTGATGAAATTAGCATGAGTTGTTAGGTATATAACAAAGAGTAAATGACCAAAGTTTGGAAACGATCCGTTTGTTCGTTCGTTCGTTTGTCACTGTTTTTAATTTTATGCTTGTTAGCACAATAACTGAAAACATAATGAGTGTATCTTTATGAAATTTATAGGGGTTGTTAGTAATGTTAAAAGACATATATGATCAAATTTTAGTGCAGATCGGTTTGTTCGTTTGTATGTTTGACTCATGTTTGTCATAACGTTTGTTAACAGTAGAACTCAAAAAGTTAAGGACGGATCTTCAAGAAAATTGAACAAGCTGTTATTAATATAAAAAGACACAAATGATTATATTTTGGAGTTTATACAAAGAAAATTATGGTTTCAGAGCCAATTTGAATTTTTTGCTACCGTTGCCTCACTTGGCGAAGGTATGCGCTCTCAGAGTGCTCTAGTTATTAAAGTGGTGGTGTCACGACACTTTTCAAATTTAGTAAAAGAAAGCTATTTTATAGTGGAGCTGCACTCCAAGAACGCATACCTCTCCCTAGGAACGTAATGTCGAATGACAAAATTACTGACGAACAAACACACAAATAGACTTACGAGCGTCACCAAAATTTAATCATATGTTGCCTGTAACATTCCTAAAAGTTCCGGTAAGTTTCGTGGAGAGGCGTCCATGCTTTTCGGGTTATATTTCTAACAGAGAGACAATGAAACAAACGGACAGGCAAATCATCCCTAAAATGTAATCATCTGTTTCTCGTAATATTCCTGGCAGTTCCAGTAATTATGGTGAAAATCCGTTCATAATTACTGAGTATCGCTAACAGACCCAGATAGAAACATAACTTTATTGGCGGAGGTAATACCTTGTATCCTAACCTCTTGACCCGTGAGTCTGTGACGGTAAAGGTAAAGTCAACTTTGACTGCAGCCTCCACTGGGAAACGAACGCGCACTACTTCGTGCGGCAGACATAGGCCAGCTGGCCCCAGAGGAGTAAGTACAGTTGCAGTCGACGACTGGTTGCTAAAAACTATGGCACCGAAACGACCCACCACCCCGTACTCTAAGGCAAGTGCCCCCATGATTGCTATGCGCACCAAGCAAATTTGCTGATTCAGCTCGCCAAGCATTCCTGAGAAAAACCGCGCCTGGGCTGGGGAACGTTCTCGGGACCCTTAGCATTACTGTGCAGCACGCAACATCCGCAACGTGACGTCTTTTGGTTGCCAGAACTAAAAGAAAAATAGAAGACAGCTGATTGTAGCTACAGCAGGATTGATCGTTAAATCGCACATCATTATTCTAAAACACCCAGCACCACTTGTTCTCGACATACAGCTGCAGTGTTGTATTACCCTCGTTTTCCATCACCTTCAGGTGAAGCACATCATCATCAACACCCGCAAAGACAACAAGAAAGCGTCCCCGTCCCGACTGAGTCACAGCAAGAGTGCCGTGCTGTCGGAGGTCCCGTCCTCCAGCTACGTGCCATACAAGGGAGAGGACCGTGGGGACCCTGCCGCCCTCGAGCAGCCTTACGCCTACCGCCGGGGGGTGCGGCATGACGACAGCGGAGCTTCTTCTGATGCTGAGATGGTGAGAGTCTGGCTTAGTATCTTAGTTGATGTTAATAGGGTGAAGCCCACTATTCTGCTCAACTTAATGATGAGTAGTTCATTATTATAGTGGATGTCAATGATGAGTAGCCCAATATTAAAGTGCATCTCAAGGTGTGTAGCGCAGTATTATAGTGAATCTCAACTATAAGTAGCTCAGCGTTACAGCTAGTGAGTCTTAGTGGTGAGTTGCTCAGCAGTATAGTGAATCTCAACGATGAGGAGTTCGGTATTATAGTGAATCTCAGCTCATAGCCCCAACCAATTTTCCGCTTAATATTATTCTACAGTTTATCAGCGAGCGTGTGTCTGAAGTAAATGTGCTGTAACAGCTATAGCTCGTAGTGATACTGATGAACTCGCTGCAAATTTCCAGCAAGTTGAGCTCGAGCAAGTCGAGGAATCCCTGTACCCAGCTTGTTAGATGGTCCTTGTTCACCGATATGAACACTGCATTGGAGAAATTTGTTTGCTTAACATTACTTTGTCAAATTTGATATCTAAGAATTAAGACGTCTGAAGTACCTCTTAGCCGTAGTATGCTCAATTTTACTTCTTTCCTCTCAGCTCCACAATGGGCAAATTGTGTAGCAGATCCAAAGAATTAGAGGGGAAAGAGGAGACGCATGCACGGAGATACGGGCCACTAGTACTACTACTCTGTACTGGTGCTACATACTATAGTACTACTAAGTATTATGTACTAGTACTGTGAGCTATTGCAGTTGTAAATGCTGTTACACACTTTTGTAATGACCAAAGTTAATTTTGCAATGTTACTTAGGCTAATACAAAGAAAGACCGTCTTGTGTTTATGTTTATTTAGTACAATTATTTATTTATTTATTGGGTTTAATTAAACTCAGTTGTTAAGCTGACGTATTCGATAAGACATGCCAATCTTTTTCAGCAGCCAAGCTTTCATTTATATATATATATATATACATTTATTTACATATTTCGTGTCCCGCTCTTAACGAAACAGATAGGAAGATATTAGCTCTGGCATTCTCAGTTCCAGTATATTTATCTGTCTTCTATTATCCATTTTCTGCCACGCTTAAGGAGAATAGATTGGTGAAAGTTAGGTCTGGCTTGAGACTGATCATCCTTTCAAGCTTCATTGAAAACCAGTTAGTAAACAATAGACCAATTGCAGTTGATGGCAAACGTATCTCAATCAGCGACAGTTGAAATTCACAGTGAAGAAACCGAAAGCGTCTCTTGCGCTGCCATTGCGTCTGAGTTGTAGGAGTATTACCTTCTCTATACATCGAATCTATGACGAAGTACATATAGGAAGACCTTATCTAAATATTAATAAGCTAGTATCTACCTACGTACCTATGCCTACCTACCTTTTGTGTCACGCTCATCATCACTAATAGATAGAAGAAAATCCGAGCTTTGTTGACTTTGGGAAGTTGGCGTATCTATGATACGGTGGGTGTCAGTAATCTCTCGGCCACAGGCCAAGTCATTATAATTATGTTTATACTCCTGAAATTTTNTTGTGTCACGCTCATCGTCACTAATAGATAGAAGAAAATCCGAGCTTTGTTGACTTTGGGAAGTTGGCGTATCTATGATACGGTGGGTGTCAGTAATCTCTCGGCCACAGGCCAAGTCATTATAATTATGTTTATACTCTTGAAATTTTAAGTATAAATCTTTAGGAACCTGTATCGTGGTTTGCTACCAAAGGAATTCCAAGGGTCCAGTTAGACAGAGCAACTTATAAAAATATACAATGGGTAATGTTGATCATCTCTGAGTCTGTTTTGAAGCGAATGTGCTGCTGAGAAAACATCCGCCACTACAGTGCAATGTCTGAGAAAATACAATGACATCTTGAGGACAGACGGTTACCCGGTTGCGAGTGAGGAAATGGATCGAGTCTGTGTTCTTTTATTATTTAACTATTGCATTAAACAACGTAGAAAAATGATGGGCTATTGATCAGTATCCACGGGTCCCGCAATAGTGAGAGAAAAATCGGATACGCCAATAACAATTTGAAACGTGTAGCCTTATGTAGAGTTTAATTATCCGTAAACTAGGGAAACAGAGCCTAGAAATGCGTGCAAATGCATAAGACAACATTGCAAGATGTACTGTCGTATTTCTATGTCGTTATCAAGACGCAAGTACGAATTCTTTCCAGCCAGAACAAGTGCGTAATTCAGTGGTGAAATTTAAATACTAGGAAAGGTTGGACGAGGTGTACGGTAGATGGACTGCATAACGATAGACTGGATTAAGCGGCGGACGTTAGTTCAGACGGGGTGGGTTAAAATATGTGCAGCTAGTATACTTAAAGAATGCACTTCTTGCTTTGCCGAAATTGAAGTTAAGCACTGACAATATCTTAAGCAATTTCGTGCATCTTGATTCTTAGTTTCCACTCGCAGATAATTTCGTTGCATCAGTTATTCTTCTAAATTTGATGCAATCGTTGTCGATACAGCTTTCACTAAGCAAAAACCCCTGAGCTTATAATATGATGTCTTATCGTATCCATGCAACCAAAGTGAACTATTATTTTCAGTGTTGCTGAACGGCCTGCAGATGACATTATTTTGCTCTATGTCAGAGAAAGAGAGAAGAAAAGTTTCGCTGCTCAGTAGTCGGGAAGTCGTAAACGCTCATCTCTATGCGCTTTTAAGATAGCAATTGTATTAACAAAAGTATCATAAATGAAGAAGGATCATCAGAAATTCTTCTCTTTCATTCTTGACAGCGCGGGCACTCTAGTTAATTATAAACAACAGCCCCGTCCTAACACCCACAACCCGCTAAGTCACACACCATCACCAGAACAGAGAAAAATGCCAAAACACAAACAGGCTGTTCCCAGTACAGCCATGCGTCCGCTCCCGCTACAGCGTGGGCTCATCAGATGTACACAGCAAAAAAAAAATCCTTTGAAAGATGCAGAAAATGTTTACCATTAAGTTAGCGGCCGTGCAGCACAACTGCTGCGTTGTTTTTACTTTCATGCAGGGCCCGCATAGTGCCTTTTTAGTGATAAACTGTTTAAAGTTCGTCAAAGTTAGCACGCAAATGAGTTGTTCTGACCAGTAAACAATATCTCATAACGATAAAATGAAATAATGAATGGGAGACTGGAGTCTCGTGCCTAGAAACATTCCCTGCCAATCCTTACTTACCTTTGAGCCGGGCTGTCCTACCCATGGCCTAACTTTATTCTGACCATTTATCAAGGCAGATGGGGCGTGGTCAAATTCCTAGACAGCGATGCCAATTCTCTGGATATTTCTAAGATATTGTTCGGCCTATATCTTAACCCCGCACACTACCTGTATATAGAGATATCTCATAAATACCCATAGCATTGGCAACGCTGTAGAGGAATTTCACCCATTCCAACTGCGATAATAAAATGATCAGACTATAAAGTATACTTGATTCACATAACAAGAAAATCACGTGACAAGCATCACGGCTGACGCCAACCATTCAGCGATGTCACCCTCTTGACGTGGGGAGCAAATTCCATCCGTTGATTGACTGCGGAAGTGGCTGACGTCACTTAAATTAGATGCTTGGTCACGTGATGCGAGTATCATGGGATTTCTTGTTAGGTTAAACAACGTGACCTTGCTTAAGCTATGGAGCTACCTCGCTAAAACGGCTGTTGTGGTGGTAAGTGGCCACATGACCAAATAAAACTTCTCGTGTCTGAGAAATACGTTGTACAAGTATGAATATGAGAACTAATTCGAGTA
The DNA here is from genome assembly GCA_001587735.2 of Parhyale hawaiensis. NCBI lineage: Eukaryota > Metazoa > Arthropoda > Malacostraca > Amphipoda > Hyalidae > Parhyale > Parhyale hawaiensis. The sequence continues at coordinate 1,873,844 of LQNS02001154.1, forward strand.
CGTCGACCCCGAGAAGAATAAAAAGGCTAATTACAGTAAGATCCTAAACTTGTAGACTGAACCTATGGTGCTATAATGTCAATGTCGACGATAGCATTTCACGATATGGAAAAGCGTAATAATACCAAAGTACAAGCGTAATAAATATACAGCCCACTTGTTATAAGTATGGCCAGTTGGTCACACGTCCCTTCTCCACAAGGGATAAGACAAGATGCGGCCGCAGCACTGCCGCCGCCAAGTACGTTAGTGAAAGCTCTAAAACCCACGAAAATTTCTAAAACCTTTTATTGTGCAAACATTCGCTAGAATCCCAAAAATGAACATATTTTAAGCGTCCAGTACAGCTGTTTTTTTCTCGTAGGAATACAACAAGAAAAATAAGCCTGTAGCAAAATAACAGCGTGGAATGAATAGGGTTAATTATATCGAGCAGCATCGAAATCGAGCAAACGGCCTTTATTCATAACAAGGATTTTTAGGTATGAAGGATACAAAGAAAATGGGTTTGCAGTGCCTTATAGAACGTGATGAGCTATTAATTAACTAAGCCATATCAGCATCTTCTGGCAAAACGTAAATGTTTAAAGTGTCTAACGTTTTATGAAAAAATGTCTCTCGAAATACCGCCGAAGAAAGGGGGTAAGGGGTTAGTATGAGAAACCGCTGAACAGCATTTTGTCATTCCGTTATCACAGTACTGGCGGACCTCATAACACGAACAAAAGCAGACCGACGTGTTATGAGGTAAGTTCGTGTTATGAGGTATCCAAGGAGGTTCTAATAGGGAGGAGCGCACCCTCTCTATTTACCCTACGGGAGCATTTCGAATAAGCGTTTCCCTTGAACAGCCAATCGGAGAGCGGCATTGCTTCACGCAGCCTGTATAGGAAGGAGTCGTGAGCTAAAATTTTTATAGTATTAACCATCGACGAAATTCCGAGCGGATGGTAGTATGTAAAGGAAACTTGTATCCTGTATACCATCTCATGATGAAAGTAACAGGGTGAGCACTGGAATATAAATCTTCAGACACGATTGTCTTGCAAAAATATTAAAGAACTGCGTGCCTGTATCTTCCCTAATTATATGTGCTGACCAATGCCACTTCAGCCACTTCAAGGACTCCAAACGCCAGCTTCGATCACGAGACAAAGCCATGTGTTTACTCTCCCAGAGAGTGCTTGGGCTTGCTCCTCCCATTAGAAGCTCCTTGGAGGTATCAGAGAAAATTGACAATATCACAAATCCTTTAAACGTATCAATCATTCTTCCAAATTTATTTCAATCGCCGGTGAAACGGCTTTTCACTAAGCAAAAAACTGGACCTGTGTGATATCCTGGAGTATTCGTGATACCGAATACAAATTAATATTTTGAGTGATGCTGGACTACCTGGAAAAAGCAGTAAATTTTTCTCCGTATTAGAGAAAGGAAAGTAAGGTTTCGCTGCTTAGAAGTTGTGAAGCCTTGAACGCTCATTTTTCACTTTCTTCCAGTTGGCAATTGTGTTAACGAAAATATGTTCAGTGACGAAGAGCCCTCACAAATTCTTCGCAGTAATTTTTGAAATCGCTGATATTCTAGCTCATGCGAGGATCGACAATGCTACCATGCATCTGCTTACAACAATGTTTTATTAGACAAAAGGTTCTAGAACAAGAACCCGCCATCTAACTGATGTAACTCTAAAAATCTGTACTGAACGTGCTAATATAGAACAGCAAAAATAACATTAATTTTCTTACAAAATCGGCCTAGGAGTATACTACAGTTACCCTAAAGCAGAGATCGTGCAATGGAGGAACTGGTTGAGTTTTGAGGTACCGTAGTCCGTTTGAGTTTTGAGGGAGTCGAGTTATGATGGTCGCCTATAGTCGCATCTTTGACACTCGTGCTTAATTACAACTGTGAAGTACAGCTTACATCCTACTCTTTCAAAAAGTTTCATTTGCTATGTAGCTGTATTTAACAAAAAGTTATTCTAAAATTACCTAATTAACGTTGTATTCGGTATTCTCTTCTCTGCTCAGGACTACGAGTACGACCAGCTGTACCTGGACGACACCAATGACTTCGACAGCGACACTGGCGGTATTTGGATGGGGCCAAAGGACAGTGTGACCGCAAAGGGGCCTGACCTACAAGGGATATTGTGCCAGCAGCCTGTTCCAGCGGTGCCCCAAATGAACTTGACATCTAAGCCCACCACCAATACCCCACCATGCGACCTCTCCGTGCCCGAAGTATCCCCTTTGCACCTATCCTCAGGGTCTCCTTCTACGACCTCATCTCTGTCTCCAAGTACGCCGCCGTCATCATCTGTGACTTCCCATGGCCTGACATCTTCATTAACACCTTCTCCATCAGGTGGGCCCCCTAGCCAAGGGCTACATGGGCCCCATAGTCCTAATTCTGACCTCCTCGAACCCGTTTTGAGGTCCTCCCCCGACAGCGGAAGTCACACACTTGCAGCCGAACCTCCCGCACTCAGAGATGGAAGATCCAAACCTCACCTCACCATAACGGTTCCGTCAAACGAGGATCTCAGGAGCGTAAAGGTGAGTCGTACCGCGTGTGTTGTTAAGCATTCTTATAGAGGAACTTCTGCTCAAAGTTAAACCAAGCAAAGTGATGAAAAAGTAGGAGAGTACGCATAGAAACACAATGCATGAGCACGCACTGGTTCGTGTTGTAGACAGATGGCCACTGGCAAGAGAAGTGTGCTCGACTGCAATCGATCACAGATGGTCAGAGCTAGAACGCCAAATGCGGACTCCTCATGTGACAATTGCGATCCCTTCCTCCCATCTCCCGACCGTTCTGATAACTTGATAGGGTCAGTCCCTCGCAATAGCGTATGGGCGTCAGAAATGCTGACTCAGCAAGCTAAATGCCGCAAGAGTTCTCTTGTTTAGATTAGATTAGATTAGATAGGCGGCAGTAGACGAACCAAAAGGCCCATTCCCAAAGAGACACCGGGACTAACACCCCGGCTTCTTTGAGCTATTGCCATTATGTTAGNAGTATTATTCTTAAGTTAGCTTTAATCATGAAAACCTCAGGCGCTGTGTCCTAATCTTGTCGGCCACAGTACCTTATGAGAAAAATAAATGATTTTTATTTATTTTATTTTATTTATTTATTTTCACTAAGCAAAAAACTGGACCTGTGTGCTATCCTGGCGTATTCGTGATACCGAATCTAAATTAATATTTTGAGTGATGCTGGACTACCTGGAAAGAAAAAGCAGTTAATTTTTCTCCGTATTAGAGAAAGGAAAGTAAGGTTTCGCTGCATAGAAGTTGTGAAGCCATGAACGCTCATTGCTCAGTTTCTTCCAGTTGGCAATTGTATTAACGAAAGTATGTTCAGTGAAGAAGAGCCCTCGCAAATTCCTTGCAGTCATTTTTGAAAGCGCTGACTCTCTTGTTCGACAATGTTACCATGCAGTTGCTTACAACAATATTTTATTAGACAAAGAGTTCTAGAACAAGAACCCGACATCTCCCTGATTCAACTGTAAAAATCTGTACTGAACGTGCTAATATAGAACAACAAAAATAACATCAATTTTCTTACGAAATCGGCCTAGGAGTATACTACAGTTACCCTAAAATAGAGATCGTGTAACGAGGGAACTGTTCGAGTTTTGAGGTAACGTTGTCCGTTTGAGTTTTGAGGGAGTCGAGTTATGACGGTCGCCTGTACATATATCCCAACCAAAACTGAGGGCCGTCGCAGACGCTGAAATTGCAATTCAGCTTCTGGGCAGCGCTGCAGCGCCCCAAATTTTGATAGAATAGTCGCATCTTTGACACTCTTGCTTAATTACAACTGTGAAGTACAGCTTACAGCCTACTCTTGCAAAAAGTTTCATTTTCTTTGTGGCTGTATTTAACGAAAAGGTACACTAAAATTACCTAATAAACGTTGTATTACGGTATTTATTCTCTTCCCTGCTCAGGACTACGAGTACGACCAGCTGTACCTGGACGACACCAATGACTTCGACAGCGACACCGGCGGTATTTGGATGGGGCCAAAGGACAGTGTGACCGCAAAGGGGCCTGACCTGCAAGGGGTATTGTGCCAGCAGCCTGGTCCAGCGGTGCCCCAAATGAACTTGACATCTAAGCCCACCACCAATACCCCACCATGCGACCTCTCCGTGCCCGAAGTATCCCCTTTGCACCTATCCTCAGGGTCTCCGTCTACGACCTCATCTCTGTCTCCAAGTACGCCGCCGTCATCATCTGTGACTTCCCATGGTCTGACATCTTCATTAACGCCTTCTCCATCAGGTGGGCCCCCTAGTCAAGGGCTACACGGGCCCCATAGTCCTCATTCTGACCTCCTCGAACCCATTTTGAGGTCCTCCCCAGACAGCGGAAGTCACACACTTGCAGCCGAGGCTCCCCTCCTCAGAGACGGAAGACCCAAACCTCACCTCACCATAACGGTTCCGTCAAACGAGGATCTCAGGAGCGTAAAGGTGAGTCGTACCGTATGTGTTATTAAGCATTCTTATAGAGGAACTTCTGCTCAAAGTTAAACCAAGCTAAGTTATAAAAATAGTAAGAGAGTACGCATAGAAACACTATGCATGAGCACGCACTGGTTCGTGCTGTAGACAGATGGCCACTGTCCCGAAAAGTGTGCTCGACTGCAATCGATCACAGATGGTCAAAGCTAGAGCGTCAAATGCGGAGGGCTCATGTGACAATTGCGATCCCCTCCTCCCATATCCGGACCGTTCTCATATCTGGTTAGGGTCAGTCCCTCGCAATAGCGTATGGGCGTCAGAAATGCTGACTCAGCAAGCCAAATGCCGCAAGAATTCTCTTTTCTGGTGGAGAAGTGATCCCCTGCAACAGCGCACGCGAGTTCAGCATTCTTCCATCCTGTCACTACGAGCATAGAAGTGAGGCAAGACGATCAACAGCAGAATTATTGTGTTTTTCAGTGCAAGTCAAAATAGGATGCGTTATACCCTCTGAAAATATGATAGCCTCAGAAGCTAATGCTAAGGTGAAGCAGCTCTCTGTTATATAGCACGAGCAAACAGTTTCCTTTGATGGTACAGTTTCCTAAATCCATTAGGCTGTAAGATGAATGTTCTAAATAAACGCTTGAGAAAATTTACACTTAAAAAAATATGTGTTTCAATCAACTGCCTTGCGCAAGTTTCGACTCGACCGACTCATAGCCATTGTTATAGCCGACACATTGCACTTGAAAGCAGTTAATCTTATTTAAGCATAGCTGCCGTCCGGGGCTGGTATCTTGATGAGGGTACGGCCTCGATCCCGGGTATTGTGCGCAGATCGACTTAAACTGCAGCCATTATGCGCAAGATACCTAGCTTGAGCATGATACCACACGGTAGCCAACAGAATGAGTACCCGAGTATTGACCGCAGAATCAAAGTCTAAAAGCCTGCACACGCCCGCAAAATGTCAGGACGACGCACGAAGCATTTTTGTGGGCGATTCGCTTCTCAAATGAGCAGAATTTTGTAACCAAACCGCCCGCCCCCAGCAACGTGTACCGGCGTATATGTTGCTATTCTCACGTGTGAATGAAGGAGGTGAGATTTTGAGCAAAAAAGATCGCGCAATTGCGACAGTTTCCCTAGCTGTTACCTAGCGTGTTTACAAGCCCTAGTTGCGACTTCGGATCTATTCTTCGTGCCCACTTTGTTTCCTTTCAGTATTGCAGTCGTTGTGATGATGCTTTATTCTATTCTTCCTCTTCTTTCCCCACTTGCTGTTTCCTTGTGCGTCGACTCGTTCGTGGTTTTCAGGTTTCTCTTGACTCATAACATTCTTTATGTCCTTTTCTTTCTTGCTCTCTTTGGTTCACAGTATACACTGTGGGTAGGGCAGCTTTCACTAGGAGTAGAATAATATTGAATAATGTTAATAGTAACTCAGCCAGCATGCTTACTACCCACTGTGCTATGATGCAGACATCCAATTGGAACAAGGTGAAGCAGGCGTTCCTGGCGCCCTCGGTGGGGCTGACGAGAGCGGCGTCGGTGGAGTGTGCTGAGGTGGGCCTCGTCGGCAGGAAGGGCAAGACGGACAGGCAGAGGCTCGATGACGGACTCGACAGGACTGACGTGGGATCCTCTGGGGGCTCCTTGCCCCCGACACCTAACGCTCGGGGGTCGTTTGTTTTTGATGGTGAGTGTAGAGGTCAGCATACTTTAAGTTAGATTTGAGAACATCCTTCATGTAGAGGACTCTCAATTACGCAATACCTAGTTCAAAGTGTTCGAAAACTGCCAGCAGTCATAATTCCAAGGTTACCAGGTCATTATTTTCTCAGGGTTTGGTACGAGTGGTTGTCATCGTGTAGACCAGAACGAAAATGAAAGATCTTAGAACAACGCCCATTCTCAAGGTATTTGTGACTACTGCACGAGTTTAACGTCATTCATTTCTGCACTAGCAATTATTTTTAGTATTGGTACGAGAGATAACTTGATATTTCAGGCCAGCACTTTGGGAACACTCGAGCTGACTGAGTCCACACACCAGAAGAGAAAACCAAGAATATCATTTATTCCCAAACTTTAAACGTAGTTTAGCTATTTCGGCTGCGATGGGAAACACTACGTTCTACATTTCTCACTGATCATCTTTACTGCTGTCGTTGGAGTACTGTAATATACAACTGAACATTTAGTCGTAGAGCGCAACTGTTTATCGAAGTTTCCTTTCAGGTTTGGAAGAAAAGGGCTGGTCGGAAACAGTGCGGTGATCTGGGTGTAGAGGAACGTTGTGCTAAAGCAGATTTTATTAAATTGTATCAATGATAAGAACCTAGATGAGGGGGCACACTGGGCTGCTGCATGCAAGTTATTTCGGCAAAATAAAATATAATGTTTCTTTCTAAATATAAGTTTTTCAGCGTTGCTTGTGAAACCGAAACTTATACAAGGTATTTTAAAAAAGGATGTTGGCCACCATTTTTTTACCACATCTTAACCTAATATTAATAGCAATCTCCATAGCCAGATGTGTTAGAGGAAATGTTTCATGAGAAGTTTAAAATGATGTTTGAAAACTTTACCACGACGAGTCGCCAGCAGTGCAGCATACGGAGCCATAAGCAGCTAAAGATGTTATTGTTGTTATTTTTAAAAGCCCGCTGTAATACAGCGAATGTGGTGCTGACCAGGCGACAGTGTGGTCTGTGTGTCCGCATTCCGCTTCCCACAAATCATAATACTAAAGAATACGATGGGAGGCACAAAGTAGAAATTTAGCTACCCTCGACGTACGTTGCGCTGTCCTCAGCTCTTCAAGTGGGAGCACAAACTAATGAAGACACAGACGAACAGCTTCTAAGGTCACCTCTACTTCGAGACCCCTCTGACGTCATCGTTCAGCCATCGGTGTTGGGCCATCAACAATTCATACTACAGGAAAAATATGTGGACTGAGCATAACTAAAAAATCTAAACTAAAAAGTCGTAAATTTAATCAAGGACTCCGACTGCATATTCTCAATGATCTAGAAAGTAGAATGACTCTCATGGCGATTTCATTTTAAGAAGCTTCTGGAGCTATGTAGAAGAAACTCGTGTTCTGTATGCCAACTTATGATGAAAACAACTCAGTGACGACTGTGACGTCATCATTCAGCCATAATTTTGCTGCAAAACTACTGAAGAACTGCCTGTCTGTGTCTTCCTTAGTCTTTGGGTGGGAGAGTCGAACATGGTCGAAATTGAAAACGTTAAGATTTTGCGAAAATTTTGGCAGCTTAACACAGTAAGATGTTGTTGTGATGCCGAGTTTTCCAGAGCTTTAAATACAATTTTCAAACAAGCAAATGTTTCTTCAATTTTGAAGCACTGTCCGCTGCGTAGACTCCAACTACAGCACGTAGTGCAGACACACAGATGCACCGGGGCGACAGACAGGATCCTCCTGTATACAAAGGCTTCAGAGGTTGGTCCATCTGCATCGTAGACGGATAATATGCATGTGCCACATGTGTAGTAGCCGTCGAGTAACACATGTGCAACATGTGTAGTAGCCGTCGAGTAAGCTTTCTCAGCGCTTCCCGATGTTAAAGTTTCTGGTATGCTCTAATTTGGGAGTGAACGAAAACTGTGCTATTGAAACAGACACTGTAACACATTAGGAGTCGGAGCTGAGGAAACTCGTTCTTCAACTATTGTGTCTACCCGGCTTATAGATCTGCACAGTCGCCCTAATACATGCTATGCATTTCATGTGGGCTGTTGTGGTGCAATACTCATACGACATTCACAATGGACACACTCCGCTTCTCAGTTTGTCTTAGATTTTGTCCCTTGGATTGAGACGTTCGAATCCGCTTAGCTTTACCTTGTCCTGAGCGGTAAATTTGCCGCTTTAGATAGAGTTTGAAACGTCAATTGCCAACCGATTACACCTAAGACGGCTGCTGAAGCGAATGCCGGATCGTGGATAAGATTCAATCTCTCGTTCCGAATGAGCGGACCAAACTCGCCTCTGCCGTCAGTTTAATAAATAAATTTGGCACCGCGCAGGAGTGCCAAGCGACCAGTCGGGGCCCGCTACCTCCCCGGACCTGGTGTCTCTGAGGCCCTCCAGTGGCGAGCCCCCCAGCAGACATCCTTCCAGCGGTAGCGATCCACGAGGGTCACCACAAGCAGGTGAGTGTCGGGAGAGGTCATAGCCACCGGACGGGCAGGTGGAGAAACAGGATGACGTCACTGTGGACCGAAGGATCGGCAGCGCTCGCTCTTCTTCCATTCCAACATCAGTATTTTTCCCAAAAGAAATTTTGGCCGCCACAGTGGCTATTATGTTATTTCCTATTCTGGGGCAGCTAAGAATTATGTTAGAGCACAGTTACTTATAAATAGGATGCGACGCTATTACAGAGTCGCTATTTAGACCAACATAAATACTATTATGGATAACATTTTATAATACAGAACTATATGATCGCTGAGCGCTCCAATCTGTTGGATCCGCATTTTTTTATGTCATTGTGCTTGTCCGATTCGGCCGGTGTTGTTGCAACTTCCCAAGTCTGCGGCGCCTGCTCCAAATTTTCCAATTATTTCACTATTTACCTTGTCCTACTCAGGCTGTGATGTTTCGCTGCAAGGACTTTCTCCTAACGCAGTTCCACTACGAGATTAGAAAGACCTCTTGCAGCGAGGTAGTGCAGCCCGAGAAAGTCCCTTTTTTTCAATGTTGCTGGTACAGTTTAATTTAAATCCCGAAACGTTAATTTTTAATTTGTCGACTTTGTATTTATTATTTGTTTGTAATTAACTACTTGTCAGTGTTGCATGCTTGACCATCACACCAGCATCCTAACGCATTTTTACTAAATGAAAAATGCACAAATTTCTGCTACTAGCCGTTCGATGACACGAGATGGCTTACGTGTTATCGAAAATTATATTATCAGACAATGAACTAAGGACTGTTCAGGCCCAGTACTGGATCATAGGCTCTGCAGAAACTCTCGTGAGCAGGGGCTTGCTAGGATGGATATAATTTAATTCCATATAGCCTGAAACTTTAAATGCAAAAACGTTCGCTTCACTATTTTGGATCGAGTTTCTGACATTGACCAGTGATTGGATGCGCCGGAGACGGCCGAATATAAAAAAAAACAGTTTTCAGCCTTCTCAACGGCTTGCGATTGTCGAACTCAATCCAAAGTTGCAAATTGAACACTGAAGATTGAAGTACCAGACAAGTTAAGGCTAAGTGGAGTACAGTATCTAAATCCAACTAGTCTAATCAAACTCAGCTGAAGTTAACAAACGCGGCAATCCCTCAACTCTCGCATGTGCAGCGTGCTAGTCGTCGACACGTGCCAGTCTTACAGCTACCAGAAAATACGGAAGTAGACAAAAGATTAACCCCTTAGGCCTAGTACCTGAATTAATTATTACTTTTAGCTTTCTTCTCTTCCTACCGTCTCAAACGATCTTGGCAAGCCTTTAAAACTTGCAATGCGATTTAGAGAAGCGGAGTGAAATCCCGGATAAGTCACGTTAAGTCGAGCGAACTTGGCTTAGCTCGACCGTGACCAGCATATGGATGAAGCATTTGCTCGTTAGGTCTTTGATGGTACATTTGTTTAATTATGGTAATGTGCAGTTAAATACCTCATAATGGGCATTTAAATACCTCATAATGTGCAGTTAAAAAAAAATACCTCATAATGTGAAGTTAAATACCTCATAATGTGCAGTTAAATACCTCATAATGTGCAGTTAAATACCTCATAATAGGCAGTTAAATACCTCATAATGTGCAGTTAAATACCTCATAATGTGAAGTTAAATACCTCATAATAAGCAGGTAAATACCTCATAATGTACAGTTAAATACCTCATAATGTGCAGTTAAATACCTCTTAATGGGCAGTTAAGTACCTCATAATGGGCAGTTAAGTACCTCATAATGGGCAGTTAAGTACCTCATAATGGGCAGTTAAGTACCTCATAATGGGCAGTTAAATACCTCATAATGAGCAGTTAAATACCTCATAATGGGCAGTTAAATACCTCATAATAAACAGTTAAATATCTCATTCGTCTATGGTTACGGTCCCTTGGCAGGATCCGCTGGTGGAGGTGGAGGAGGATCGACCCCATCGACGGCGGATGCGACCATGGTGCCCCCAGGAGGAGCCCTGCTGGGGATGTCGGTGCCCGGGGCCGGGGCCCTCCTGTCTGCGGGTGAGCCCACAGCCACGTTTCCCTCACTTTATGTATATCAACCATTTGACGTATAACCTAACGGTACATTTTATTAAGAAGTGCACTGCCAATAACGTCCAGGAAATGAACAGCGTGTGTGATAGTAAAGGTGAAGGTATAGTTAACTTGATAGCACCTCCTGTTGGGAAACAAACTCGCACTGGTTCGTGCTGCAGATATAGGCAATTGGCCTAAGAGGAGTGCACGGCTGCAGTCAACCACGGGTCGTCAAGAGCTTAGGCGTCGTCGACGGAAGGTTCTTATGCAACCCACCTAATTTCTGGGCAAGGTCAGTGCCCCCGTGGCAGCTGTCCTGTCCATATATTGATGCTGAGCCAGTGCGTCAAGCGCTGCAAGAGCTCGTTTACCTCGGTTAGCATTGGAAACTGCAAGGTGCAGGGGCACAGCTCAGCACCTCAGCATGCAGCCACTGTCCGGAGCAGTCAGACCGACGCGTTCCAGGGCCGGGATGCACGAAACTTCACCAAGTGTATTTAACTCACAGGTTTTCCCTTAACTTCAGAAAAATGCCCTTTGTGAGCTACGGGCACATGCACAAACGATTTTCGCTTTCCCGTCAAAAGCGATTTTTCTTTATATTTGTACTAAAGTTAAAGGTGTTGGGACCATCCTTAAATACAATAAAGGAACAGCTGTAGAACTAAAACATCGACAAAGAATCATATAACTAGGGCAAATTTGGTCAATTTTACCTAATATTTGCATTCTCTAAGTTTTTTTTACGAAAATATCTCTTAAAAATAGTATTTTAGTGACGTTTAGCAAAACGCTCAACTGGCAGAAAATTTCCTCGCACGTCTGGCAACTTCGGACGGGCTTCGAAGCCGTAGCATCCAATTTTCTATCGGATATTGTTGAACACTCTGCGGTGCGAAATGAAACTGATTTTACAGCATAATCTTTTGATATTCCTTGATAGTATGGCCAGTTCTAATTTTTGCTTGATTAAAAAATTATAAAAGTGCACAGCTCTTCGAAAGAAACACCCAACTCCAAAGCGAGTAGCGGAACTTTTAGATAGGCTGACATTTTCACAGCTTTTCCGGTCGACATACAGTAGTAGCCTACTACACTAGAAGGGAAAGAACAAAATCTTCGGACACTTTGAAGTGCATACGGTGAACAAAAGATTGTTTACGAGCTCCATTTTAGTTTCGTTTGCCCAAGTGCTCAACTGGCAGAAAATTTCTTGCACGTCTGGCAACTTCGCACGAGCAAGCTTCGAAGCGAGGAAGCCGTGGTATCCAATTTTCTATTGGTTACTGTTGAACACTTTGGGGTGCGAATGAAACTGATTTTACATCTTAATCTTTTGATATTCCTAAATAGTATGACGCGTTCTAACTATTGTTGCTCACTTAAAATATTAGAAATCACGCAGCTCTTTGAAAGAAACACCCAACTCCATAGCGAGTAGCGGGACTTTTTCTTAGGCTGATATTTTCACTGCTGTTTCGGTCGACATACAGTACAACATCAGGGAAAAACAAAATCTTCGGACACTTTGTTGTGGATAAAGGGAACAAAAGACTGTTCACGAGTCCAAATCATGTTATCAATGAGTTTTCTCATCTAATCGTCTGAATTTTTTGTTGCGTCCTTGCAAACACAGCGTTGAATATGCGGTGCTCCATCAAAAAATTGCCAGCTAACTAGGCTATCCTATTCAGCATTCAGTTTGCAGATGCGCATTGGTAGGCTAAAGAATCAATTTACCGAGCAAAAGAAACTGTCTTTTCATTTACAATAATTTTCTATTCAACATTTTATTGGTTTTTAAACTAAAATTTGTTGTAGGGCATCTAAAACAAGAAAATATGACATGTACTCCAGTCACGGCAGGAACGGCACAGATCAACGTTCAGGCACAGTATCGCACCCGGTGACGGCTGAGTTTCTTTATATTTCACTGGCGCAGGTGGTGCGGTGGGGCGCAACCTCGCGGACCTGCAGAAGGCGCTGTCGGGAGAGTTCAGCAAGAAACTGGTCGAGTGGGAGAGACTGAAAGGGCAGCAGTGGCTCTACGGCTCCTCAGCAGGAGGCTTCAGCTCTCCTAAAGGCGCGGCTCCCATGTTGCCTGAAGGCGCCTGGAGCCAGCAGCCCGCCGACTGCAACCTTCCTCAGGACTTCAGGAAGAAGCTCCTGGAGTGGGAGAAGCTCAAAGAGAAAGAAAAGGTAAGG
>LQNS02001154.1:1887233-1913283 GCA_001587735.2 Parhyale hawaiensis
AAATTGGTGTCATTGCTCCCACTGAAAATTGGTGTCATAGCTCCCACTGAAAGTTGGTGTCATTGCTCCCACTGAAAATTGGTGTCATTGCTCCCCCTGAAAATTGGTGTCATTGCTCCCACTGAAAATTGGTGTCATTGCTCCCACTGAAAATTGGTGTCGTTGCTCCCACTGAAAATTGGTGTCGTTGCTCCCACTGAAAATTGGTGTCATTGCTCTCCCTGAAAATTGGTGTCATTGCTCCCACTGAAAATTGGTGTCATTGCTCCCACTGAAAATTGGTGTCATTGCTCCCACTGAAAATTGGTGTCATTGCTCTCACGGATGATATTGACATACAGCTGAAACTTTACTTTTTTGTTCTTACCACGCGCGGTGTTCAAATGTCATTTGTTTACGTGCAACGTAGCTGCAAGCTGCATGATCACGTCTATTTAAAAGCGGCACAGGAGCTCTACTCGTTCCTCCTACTACGAAAGATCCAGATTCTCTCAGTGTTACATAATCATTACTTACCTGCTGCCAATTGGCTTCATGGGGGTTGTTAGCCGCCCCCCCCCCCTCCCCGCCCATACACACACACCTTTATACACAGTGCGACCAGATACTTAGCTCTAAAGTAGTAGTCTGGAGTTCCTTTTTCACCCATTAACACTTTCTGATGATACTGTCCTCTCAAATTATGCTGTCGATCCCATTCCCAGTGAATTTTACATACCCCCAATTTAGGGAAAACTATTGTAGATTAGCCCAGTCAAAAGGTGCATAATTAAGAAACGATGTTTCCAACTATGCTGTTCCTACGAGCACCCGATGTTTTGTCTGGTCCTGGCAAGGTTCAAGTGTCTACAGCTTTGCGGTCTTGGTAACCTAATCCGCTTATTTCTAACTTGTCCAGGACTTCACCTGAACGCTTTCCATTCGCCTCGGTAGATCAACGTTCAGGCACAGTAATCGCATCAGGTGATGGTTGAGACTTTGTCTTTATATTTCACTGACCCAGGTGGTGCGGTGGGGCGCAACCTCGCGGACCTGCAGAAGGCGCTGTCGGGGGAGTTCAGCAAGAAGCTGGTCGAGTGGGAGAGGCTCAAAGGGCAGCAGTGGCTGTACGGCTCCTCAGCAGGAGGCCTCAGCTCTCCCAAAGGCGCGGCTCCCATGTTGCCTGAAGGCGCCTGGAGCCAGCAGCCCGCCGACTGCAACCTTCCTCAGGACTTCAGGAAGAAGCTCCTGGAGTGGGAGAAGCTCAAAGAGAAAGAAAAGGTAAGGAATAGAGGTGGACCGAATTTTCGCATGGTTTCCCATATTCGCATTCGCATGTAGACATGCGAATATTTTGCGAATATCGAAGCATATCCACCGATGAAGATCCCTTGAAATGGTGGTAGATGCACGGGAATATTAATCCTAATTTTTCTTAGTTAGCAAAGTCTCATTTTGCTTATGCGCCACCTAGTGTTGCGAGTGAGCGTCTTTTTAGTGGCGCCGGCCTAGTATACGATGAGAAGCGAAGTAACCTGACTGGAAAAGAGCAGAAAAATTGTTATTTTTTATGTTCAACCTGCCAAAAATTTAATATAATTTAACTATTAGATATTCGTAGTTTACACTAACCACAGTTATAATGGCTTGCATGCAATCTAGTGAATCTAGTCAATCTACTAGTAAATAATCCTCTTTCAAAGGGCGATGGTTGGGGAAAGAGGTTGGTGGGATGCATGTAAGAGTGGGTCTTGGTCCCGCATCCTCCAATCAAAGAAAATTTAATGGATTTTAATTAGCTATTCAATTTTCTATGGCTATACTCTTACAGTGAATTCGAATTTCGAATAGTCCACTCCAGAGTCTAAACTCCAGACTCTAGAATTCAAATAAAATGTCATATGCTTCAGAAATAAAGCTTAGAGTAAACATCCACATTCGCGAATATCAAAATAAAATATTCGCATTCGCGAATGTTAAAAAACAGACGTTCAGTCCACCTCTAGTAAGGATCACTTTCGTATTGATGTTTTGTCGTATAAGTAGAGTACAAAAACGGTTGGAGTCTCACTCGATCGAGGCATATATCACCATTTCAGTGGATGCTGATAATAGGTATATATACCGTAGCTATATATTTCAATTTCCTAGCCTGTTGTATAGATAAGAGGACAAACGTCAGAGGAACTAAATGGAAACAATGAATTTACATTTTTTACATTTCACATAAAAAATTAGGAGAAAAGCAGGGTCTGTATGCTGTTTTAGCATGCAACTGTGCATGAACATGTTTAATTTTTATATATTTATAGAGATTAGGAATCCGAAGCCCAACCCAGTGTACGTTTTGGCTGGCGTACATTTATTAAGCCCGGTGCCCACGTAAAAACTTTCGTTGCCGCTACCAGCCTAGAGGCAACTGAAAGATGATATACTTACGCAGAGGGCCCAAGCTGCAGTGCACTTTGGGTAATGAGTTTGTGACGTCACAAAATACAAGTACGCTAATAAGTACCTGTTTTATATTGTTTCTTCATCATTTCATTTGGGCCTTCAGAGTATCCTACTTGTCCTACAATCTTTATAGGTGCCCAAAAATACGTATCAATGCATCTACAAACTTTTTTTTAAACTGAAGGATAAAATTTTATTATTGGTATTATTATTTTATTATCATTTCCTGGAATGCCTATAAAATGTGAAGCTAAGCTGTGCCGCCGCGTACGCGTCGTTAACAGATCCTCCGCTCCTAACCGTAAAACCTTTGCAGCATCATTGAAAAAAATGTGGATTTAACTTTTGCTAGTTTCAACAGCATCGTTCCGTAAGACAATTTAGATGTGGGGAACTGGTTAGGTTTTTTTTTTCATGTTAGTTAACGCGAGTCAGACGCGACACTAATACTCTTACATTGCTGTACCGCGAGCTGCGCATAGTAATAGATTTTTTTTATTTTACCGAGCAATTGTATGGCTTCTGCGTTGTATGTATAGACTTTTGCTTCGATATTATTTCGCCAGAAAGAAAGAAATTTGTTTCTCTGACGCTTTCAGGTTTTCCTTACAAATCTTGTCGAAAAGTTCTTCTATCTCAGCGTTTCATCATACGCTTCTGAACCAATTTTTATTGCAGCGGTTTGAAGTTATAGAGGATATCAGATCATTAATAGAAGACAAAAATAAATCGAAAACATTGAGGTATTCACTTTTGTGATCCCATTTTTAAAGTGCCATATCACTCTCGGTAAACTCACTTGATTTAGCGCATTTTAAAAACGGTAAACTTGACTCCAAACGTGCTTCTGACACATGCGGTCACTTGCCGGGTTAAATTCATCTGCTTTTTTACGAGCCTTAAGCCAACGCCCTTGTAAAATTTTATCCTTCAGAAACCTAAAAAAAAGTTCATAGATGCTTTGATACATATTTTTGTGCAACTATAAAGATTGTAGGACATGTAGGATACTCTGAAGGCCCAAATGAAATGCTGAAGAAACCATTTAAAATAGCTACTCATTTAACGTACTAGCATTTTGTGACGTCACAAGGTCATTACCCAGAGTGCACTGCAGCTTGGGCCATTCGCGTGCGCTAACCTTGTAAGTATCATCATCCCTGGAGGCAACTCAACTACGTAGCGGCCGCACGGCTTCAGCTTGCGCAAAATTCAATTGTACAAAATTCGAAAATCTCAATTGCTACTGCAATTTTTACATCATAGCAAATGACAATGGTGAACTTTCAACTATCGCACCTAATTATGAGCAGTTTGAGTATACGATAATTGATATTTTGAGAATTAGTGCACGATATTCATAGACTTCATGCTGAAGTCACGACCACGACTACGCAGTCGGATTAGTTGAGTGGCCTCTAGGCTGCTAGCGGCAACCAAAGTTGTTTAAGTTTCCCAACTTAACTTGAGCATGAGTCCAGAACTTGAACCTCTGAGTAGTCATGGGACCGGAAACTGAGGATGCGTTCGAGTGGGTCGTCAGAGTCGATCTAAGCCAAATCCATTCGGCTTTACGCGCCGGAACCTGCAGACAGGAACTTTAGCTTCGTCACTTTGAATCATGTTTCGGGTGTTAGAAGCAGCCCGATTATCTTGAGCCGACTGAAATCGCCATTTTATAAAATAATATTGAGTTTTTGGAGATTTCACAGGTACTCAATTAAGGGCCAGGTCCTGGAATCAACGGGCCCAAGCCAGGGCACCTGTTTGAAGTTCAGAAAACTTAAGCCACGAAGGCTTAAAAAAATAAATTTTGCTGCACGTGTGTTTCACTGAAGTTCAGGCACATTCAAATGGGACGTCAAAGTCTAATTCAAGCCCACTCCTGTTGACTTGTCCGAAACGACAAACAGGTGAGCCGGTTTCGACCTGTTGCTTCGAGTTTCGGCGTTGACCTTTACTCGATTAGCTTGGAGACTTCAAGAACTCAATCTGGCTTCGTAAAAGGGAGTTTCCAGTTGCTTCAGTGCGGCCGGGCTGCTGCTAGCACCTGTAATGTAATTCAGAGTGAAGACGCTAAAGTTCCTGTCTGCATTTCTGGTCTTTGGCGACTCAGTCGAACGTGCCCTTGGTGTCTGTTTGTCCAGTTACACGGAGGTATAGGCCGGATGCCCGGAGGTATAGGCCGGATGCCCGGAGGTATAGGCCGGATGCCCGGAGGTATAGGCCGGATGCCCGGAGGTATAGGCCGGATGCCCGGAGGTATAGGCCGGATGCCCGGAGGTATAGGCCGGATGCCCGGAGGTAGAGGCCAGACGCCCGGAGGAATAGGCCAGATGCCCGGAGGTATAGGCCGGATGCCCGGAGGTAGAGGCCAGACGCCCGGAGGTATAGGCCAGATGCCCGGAGGTATAGGCTAGATGCCCGGAGGTATAGGCCAGATGCCCGGAGGTAGAGGCCAGACGCCCGGAGGTATAGGCCAGATGCCCGGAGGTATAGGCTAGATGCCCGGAGGTATAGGCCAGATGCCCGGAGGTATAGGCCAGATGCCCGGAAGTATAGGCCAGATGCCCGCTGGTATAGGCCAGATGCCCGGAACCAATTCAACTCTACAATTTTCTGACTGCGTGATGCTTTACTTTGTACTTTTCAGTTACACGGAGGCCTAGGGCCGGTGCCCCCCACATCACCAGGGCACTCCCCCACCTCTCAACAGCACGTCCTCGCGGCCGAAGACACCAAGACAAAGCGACACGAGGAAGGCAGTCTGCCCCCAGAGTTCCGCAAGCGCCTCACGGAGTGGGAGATTGGCAAGGTCCTCGCAGGCAAGAGCCGCCAGAACGTTGAGGAGCTGCAGAAGAACTTGGGTGAAGAGTTCAACAGGAAGCTGGCGGAGTGGGAGAAGATGAAGGCAGCATCGGGAGGAGGTAATGCTTTTCGTATCCAATCAGAGTAGCGTGGATTTAACAGATGAAACCTAATAATGTAAAAAGAATATTTGATGCTTAAGAGAAGATGACTGTGTAGATTGAAGGTTGTCGAACGCAGCGAGCAAAAATAAGGGTGTTGGGGTTTTTCATTTTCTTTACACGTTATCCTCAGCACAACGGACGAGCATTTTGTAGGGACATGCTAGATTTGTAACGCTGTCTTTGTATTTGTGTTTTTACATACGGTAAACTAGCTTCTAGCCGTATAGCTACTAGAGGTAACTAAGCGTACTTAAGTACTTAACAATATCCGATTCACTCGACTTTGAAATTTAAATCTGTTCAGTGTGTGTTACTTGTTACATTGCATTATGTGTACTTCATTAGCATTGCTGTATATTTGCGTTAGTGTGCGTGTTTGAGTGTCAAGCCGTAACAAAGCACTATGCGTCACCAACGGATTGTGTTACAGATGCAGCCGGCGGGCTCGGTGACCCTTCGCTGGGGGCAGCAGGAGCCCTGGGGCCGCTCGACCGCAAAGGATCCGTCCACAAAACCAAGAAAAGTAAATCGAAGCCTGAGAAGACGGGGGCGGTGAGTGTGGGGGAGGGGGGAATGTTTAACTTGTACCACAATTTGGCATTGAACGCCTGTCAAAGTTAGTAGTAGTAATAGTGGTAGTGTGTGGGGACGCTCATGTTCCAACGCAAGCCAAATATCTTGGCAAGAAGTGAAGTATCACATAATTTAAGTAATTTTTCCTCCGCGTAGCCAGTTTACACCGAGATAATATTTCAGTACCTCGAAATTTTTGCGCTCAAACTACAACTGCTTCACCAAAGGAAGAGAGCAAGCTGGAAAATATATTTGCTGACCTGCTGCAGTGGGCAAAAAGCGTTCTTGTGCTTCATTGTGCACCTACTCAATTTGTGCGCCGTGAGCGTCATGGGAGCAAATAGAGTTTCGATGCATCGAAAAAGTAATAAAAATCAGACTTCATGGCAGCGCAATACAAAATTGTAAACATCTTCATTGTTCGAATTTCCAATTGGCTAAGCAAGAAGTGCATTTAGTGAAAAGGATAAGAATTCCGACGTTGGCCATCTTCTGCAACCTGGTCTAATTTTTGCTTATCGATCTCCATCAAAGCGCACCATCATTACAAAATGTGCTACCTGGACTATTTTTCGCCTATTTCGTCCAGAGCGTGACCCGAAACATACAAATATAAAATATGTTAACATATAAACACACGATGACGTTTATTATGTTGTTTTGATTTCCCGTAGACAACGTAGTAGATGCTTCTTTTTAGTTTGTTCTTTCTTAAAAAAATATTTGACAGTAAGTCCAGACGACAATCTAAAACTCATGTCCGTTTTTATTTAAAGCTTAAATTTCGCAGTAATATGTTTCATGTCCAGGAATGAGTACTTGCTACATGAACATCTATGAGAACTGCAGCTGTACTTATCATCTGGGGCCAGCTGACCTGTATCCCCACAGCACGAACCAGTGCGGGTGGGTTTCCTGGTGGAAGGTGCGGTCAATATTGACTTTACCTTTACTTTAACTATTACTTTATAAGAGGAAGCCATTAATGGACTAGTCTCGATCTTCGCATGAGCTCAAGTCGCAGTAAACGACGGGCGTCATCGATTAGGCGTCGAGATTAGGCCTTCAAGGTTTGAATTCAAATTAGCGTGCTGGCTTCGCCTTGTTTAGCCGGATTTCAGGCGTTAGCCTTCAGTTGATAAGCCATTCGACTTCTATCCAGTTGGGTCAGTGCTGACGTATGCAGCACGATTCAAAATGGCTTAAGTCTTGACAAGTCAAGCCTTGTCGCTTAGCTTCTGTCGTTAGCCCCCCCCCCCTCTCCCCCGCTGCCGACACGGTTCTCACCTCACTCAGATGGATCTTTGAACCTGCACGCAACCTAATATGTTCTAAATTGAGCCACTTGCGGTGTCAAAGTGTCACACTCAGCAATGGCCCACAGTGTCCAGTGTCGTGATTATATTCCTTAATTCATCAGGGTATTCCGCTCTTCGCATGTGGCAGCAGAGGCTCGGTCGGCTGCGTCACAGTCGATCTGAGCGAAACCCCGGTCGATTTGAAGCGACGTTAGCCGCGCCTTCGCTTAGTGGAATGGAATTTTAGACGCAAACCTACGGCCGCAAACTCAATCATACTCTGTAAAATGGACTTTCTGCAGTCTGAAGTGTACAGGGCTTGTTTTAAAACTTGCAACGTGATTCAAAATAATGATAACAACGCTCTTGTCTGCCACTTGGGACGAGTGGAATTGGCTTATAGATCGACTGACGTGCCAAGCGAACGAGCGTAAATGCTTCTGATAAACGGTTATACGTAACTCGTAAAGGTAAAGTCAACTTTGACTGTAGCCTTCCCTGGGAAACCCACACATACTGGTTCGTGCTGCAGATATAGACCAACTGGCCCCAGAGGAGTAAGTAGAGCCGCAGCCGACTACGGGTCGCTAAGAACTATGGCGCCGAAACGGAAGGTTCAACGACTTGAGCCCCCAACCTCCCTTTCCTGGTCAGGAAGGTACCCCCACCCAGCTCCGCATACCAAACAATTGCCGACTCAGCACGCCGGATACCACGAAGATCTCATGGCAGACACGTCACTAGAACTCGGTACCTCTAGCACGGAAGTCAGGCACGCACGGCATGCTGCTGTTGCTCGATAACCGGAGTTGTGCCTGCGAAACATGCATGAAGCAGTGCAGTGATTTTCTCCTTCATCATGTACCTACTGTTCCACAGGCCAAATCAGAGGCGTCCAAGAGCCGCAACAAGGACGTCCAGTGGCTGGAAAGAGAACTCAATAAAATCGAGCGGGAAAAGCAGCGCCTGGAGCGAGAGAAGGAGAAGTATATGGAGCGAGAAGCCAGGTAAATTTTGTCCATGAATGCACATTTCTGGCAGAAAGGTGGGCAGCAGAGCGCGTCTGTGCAGCTTCTAACCCAGCTGCATCCGTGGAACGGTTGAATAATGCCGGGGACACACTAAGCATTTACACAGACAACCTGATGCAAGGATGCGAGACCACAGTTCATTTCCAGAAGATAGTTGAGTCAAATTTGAGTGTATGCGCTACGCCTCTAAATTTCGAGAATAGTGACGTCAAATTTACGTCACGCCACTGTGGAAATATCAAAGATTCCTCGCTACAACAGTGGCGTGACGCAATTGTGACGTCACAAACCTGAAAATTTAGAGGCGTTGCGCATACACTCAAATTTGACACAACTGTCTTCTGTAAATGAACTGCGTGCGAGACTAGTACGCCATTCATGCGTCGGTATCTATGCTACCAATTTTAACTATGTAGCGAACGGCCCGCGAGTTGCTCATCCGAGCGACCAGTTGGGCGTGGAAATACATATGTGTTCTCGGCATGCATAAGGAAACTTAACATAAAACACTGTCACTACGACTGGTGGCGTAGCATGTCGAAAGGATGGCACCCTAAAAATTGGTTTTAGCTATCACCACCACCTTAGATTCTGCAGTCAGTCCTTCGGTTCTTCAAATATATATGTATGTTTATATATTTCTAAATATACGATCAGTCAGAGTCAGAGCTGCATCTCGAAGTGGTCAAGGTTATCGAGGGGACGCTATATCTACTTGACAAAAGTGAAAGGAGACGTAATTAATGTAGTCGACTGTTTTTTTTTTTTTTTTTGTCTAAGGGCTGGGAAAGTTGTATACGTCTCTATGCATTGCCACTTAGAAATATGATTGACTCTGTTCTTATGTTTGAACTTAAGTTCAAACATAAGAACAGAGTCAATCATATTTCTAAGNTTTTTTTTTTTTTTTGTCTAAGGGCTGGGAAAGTTGTATACGTCTCTATGCATTGCCACTTAGAAATATGATTGACACTGTTCTTATGTTTGAACTTAAATGATAAGATCGAGCGAGTGAAACAATGTTCGAAAAGTATGGGTGGGTGAATATACTACCATGCGTTAAGAAACATTTTATTCCAAACCCAGCACGCATATCCAAGCACATACAAACTCCACTTTACAACATGCAAACTCCGATTTACAACATGCAAACTCCGATTTACAACATGCAAACTCCGATTTAGAGCATGCAAACTTCAATTTACAGCATGCAAACTTCAATTTACAGCATGCAAACTTCAATTTACAGCATGCAAATTTCAATTTACAGCATGCAAACTTCAATTTACAGCATGCAAACTCCGATTTAGAGCATGCAAACTTCAATTTACAGCATGCAAACTTCAATTTACAGCATGCAAACTTCAATTTACAGCATGCAAACTTCAATTTACAGCATGCAAACTTCAATTTACAGCATGCAAACTTCAATTTACAGCATCCAAACTTCAACTTCGTGTTTCACGAGCAGGCCATGGCGGGCATGTCCCATCGCTGCCCGAGAAAGCGTTGTGGGTTTGGCACAACGCATTTCTGGGTGCGGATGTTAGTTTTTAATAAAAAGTGAGCAGTATCTCATCTCTTTATATTACCAATACGGTTCTTTCACCGCCTGAGATATCCTTAATATTCACACTGAACTTGTATACATCAATTTGGAAAATAGCTTCATCAGCTAAGGAGACGTCAAGCGATATAACGGTGCGTTGTCCAAGTACTTAGTGCCCTGCAGCATCTAATTTTGTAATAAATCCTTAGTTTCGTCAAGTTTTTAATTCAGTCGGCTGTTATTCGTTCGAGTATAAACCGCCGATTAAGAAAGAATTAGGTGCTCCTATGTTCCATGCTAGGGGCTACCAAAAACTTCTCGCAATACAGTAATAAATAAAATTAGACTATTTCTGTATCTTATTCACAGCCGTCGCCTTGGTAGAATATGCACCGCTCTCAGTAGCTTTTCCATGTTCTGAAAATTCCCAAAAATTTTTTTGTGGGATTTTTTAGTCCCACTTGCGATTCCGTTTGAATTTCTCAACTGTATCAAATCCTTGGCCGTTTGAGTTAATTTCTATTTTGACCCTTTGGAAGTTCAGAAAAAGGTGCCAGGTCAGGTGAATACGGCGGACGAGAAACACCTGGTATTTTGTTTCTCACCAGAAACTGAGCTCGTCGGTCATACATAGCGCCACAAACATTTAGGCAATCTTTTTGATGTAGAGTTCCTCAGACAAATCCCTCTCACGCGAGCCATACGATAGCCAGGCAGTAGAGCCCATGTTGTGGAAGGTCAATTTACGATTCTGCTGAGGCGAAGTTCTGAAGAGCCGAGCAATTTAAAGGTAGACCCGTTGACGGTCGTCTTGAACGCGAATTATCGTCAAGCAATGTTCTGCTATCTGTTAACCGTTTTCACTATTCGTCAGTTTGACTGGGACCTAATGCCACTTCGTTACATGCTTGTTTCGCCATTTGATGTTTTGCGCAACTGTCATCCTGAGTTTGAAACAAAAATTCATTCAGATACGCTCCTCTGAACAAAACCTAAGCACATTAACAAGGCGTCATCTGACACTACAGCATATCTCTTGAAGAGTGTTTTAATTTATAATGCATAGTGAAGTTACTTGAGTATCCGTGGACTAATTGTTACAGTATTCAACAGACCATCTAATACACCGGCTTCCGCTGGTGCTAGAGCTACTGCCATTTTCGTTTTTGCAACCACAGATATGTTGATATTATCCGTTGTGCACTTAATCTGCTAGCACATAAAGGAGTACCATACACTCCGTGATCTCCTTGCCTCACTCACCAGACTGGAGAGCATGTGGCAGGCATATCGACAAGGCCAGGCGCAGAAGAAGGAGGTCTTCATCAAGACGTCAACAGGAGAGTTTAGGTTTGAAGGCATCAATCAAACATTCACGAAGAGGCTGTACGAGTGGGAGGAGCGGAGAGGAATACGACCTGAGTCATCCACCATTGCCTTACTGGCGCCTAAGCTCGGAAGGGAGGGAGTTCAGGTTAGTTTGTTGTGACAATCGAGTACGAACGGGAAGGAGTTCAGGTGAGAGAATATAACGGTCAAGCTCGAATGAGAAAGAAGTCAGGTAGGGTTGGTGGGAGAACCCAGCTTGACAATGAAGTTCAGGTAGGTCGACCATGCGGTTGCATGATGTGGCCCCGGCGGCGCTATCGTCGTTCGCGACGATTTGTGTGCGTGTTTGTGTACGCAGATCGTGTGCGTGTGAGCGGCGTTCACGTTGGTGCGCCGCGCTGCTCGCTGTATCGCTGATTAAGTTAAGTTAGGTTAGGTAAGGTTAGGTTAGGTAAGGTTAAGTAACGTTAGGTAGCGTTAGGTAACATTAGGTAAGCTTAGAATGGTTAGGTTGGGTTAAGTTGGGTTAGGTTAGGTAAGGTTAGGTTAGAAAGTTAGGTAAGGAGATTAGGTTATGTTAGGTAAGGGTAGGTTACGTTAGCCTAGGTAGTGCTTATTTTAGTGGTGGCGCGCGCAGGAAAGCTTACTTAAAAGCAAAATCGTCGTGAACGACGATAGTGCGCCCCGGTGTTATGCTCGTACGTGAGGCAGCAATTTGGTGCGCTGAGGTTGTATCGTGAATCGAGAAAGCTTCACGAAACTTAAAGTAAGTCGAGACCGCTTGTATGGAAATAATTTTACAACAAGTATTTTACATAACAAGTTTAAACTGTAGAATGTCCTACTTTACAACGAAGCAAACACGCGTGCAATAGGTTTCTATGCACCAAGGACACAGGCGTTTTCACTCACTGGCAGCTGTGCCAGCGCTGTCTCTATAGGCACCTTTGAGCGGCTTTCCCCCATTGAAATCTTCCACGTATCATTATTGATCATTAAATTATAAAATTAAAGAGGTTCTTGAGATGAGTTTTTTTTACTTTGTTTCGCGCCAATGAAAAAAATGAAATCATCGATTCTCAGAAAAAACAGCACTCTGAGACACAAAAGTCAATTATTTTTGATGGAATGAAGAAAAAGAAGATGTTGAAATATCAATCAATGTACGAGTTCGTCTATCGTCTATAATATCACTTGCGTCCTACTAGCCCGCCCTACTGCCTAGAGTATCTGTTCAGTCGTATATTGCTTTAGGTTCATTGTAACAAATAGAAACGATTTAAAAATATGTACTGTTTTACGGGTTAAAATACGCATGTGTAGAGCGCTATGCGTACCGATTTGAGCCTACCTTAGCCATTAGCTAGGCCTTCGGGACGTCTGTCTTTCGTGCCCACTTTGCCTCCTTCCACTTTCATACTCCTACTGATCTTACTGTTGTCTGTTCTTCCTCTTCTTTCCCGACTTGCTGTTCCCATGCGCGTTGATCCTGTGTGGGAACACCTTCGTGCATGGGTTCCCCGCTTTTCTGTCGACATACTATATGTCCCTTCCTTTTTCTCTCTTAGAAGAGCTTAGTACTTATTTAGGGAGGCTTAAATCTTATAATACCTAATACCGATTTGAGCCACCGTATAGCCAGCTGGCCAGGGTGCGTGTCATGGCTGCGTCTGACTCCACTGTCTCGTTGTACGTGCTATGGTTCTTCTCATATAGTAACATATATAATGCGTCACTGATCAGCACAGTGCGACCGAGATAATCATAATCAAGCCGCTTCACATTAACTTGCCTGAAGTCAGCTTTCGACTCGCCAATCTGAAAGAATTGCGGAAAGCAATTGCAAGATAATTACGCTTGGTATAGCGGGAAGTTCAATCCAGTTTCTGAGCAATGAGTTTGGTCCGTTGCGGTAACCGCGTGAAGCTCGATCAATAATGGCGAGTCGAAAGATAACGACTGCAGTACT
Source organism: Parhyale hawaiensis (assembly GCA_001587735.2). Lineage (NCBI taxonomy): Eukaryota > Metazoa > Arthropoda > Malacostraca > Amphipoda > Hyalidae > Parhyale > Parhyale hawaiensis. Next base: position 1,900,388 of record LQNS02001154.1, read on the forward strand.
GATTAATTTAAGCCTGGGGAGATTGGCATATTAGTAGAGAATAGAGCACCGAGATACACACTTCTTTCTAGGGCCTAACTCCGCCTACTTTCAGTTGCCCGGGTGCACTCGCGTCGTTCACGACAATTTTGCGTTCAAGTAAGTTTTCCTACGCGTCACCACTAAAATAAACACTACCTAACCTAACCTAGTTTAACCTAACCTAGTTAGACCTAACCTAGCCTAACCTATCCGAGCCTAACGTTCTAACCTAATCTTACCTAACATAATCTAACCTAACCTACCTTACCCAACCTAACCTAACCTAAACTTACCTAACCTTACCTAACCTTGCCTAATCTTGCCTAACCTTACCTAACCTTACCTAACCTTACCTAACCTTACCTGACCTTCCCTTACCTTACCTAACGTTACCTAACCCTACTGAACCTTACCTGACCTTACCTGACCTTACCTAACCTTACCTAACCTTACCTAACCTTACCTAACCTTACCTAACCTAACCTAACCTTACTTAACCTTATCTGACCTTACCTAACTTTACCTAACCTCACCTAACCTAACTTAATCTGCGATACAGCGAGCAGAGCAATGCACCAACTTGAACGCCGTCCGCATGCACACGATCTGCGCACACAAACACGCACACAAATCGTCACGAACGACTAAAGCACGCCCGGGTGCGCTATCGTCGTTCGCGACGATTTGTGTGCGTGTTTGTGTACGCAGATCGTGTGCGTGTGAGCGGCGTTCAAGATGATGCGCCGCGCTGCTCGTTGCATCGCTGATTAAGTTAGGTTAGATTTGGTTAGGTAAGGTTAGGTTAGAAGGTTCGGTAAGGAGTAAGGTTAAGCTAGGTTAAGTTAGCTTAGGTAGTGTTTATTTTAGTGGCGGCGCGCGCAGGAAAGCTTACTTGAACGCACGATCGTCGTGAACGACGATAGTGCCGCCCGGGTCTCACCCACTTTCGGTTAAGCGGCTCCAATGGCTCCGCTACACTAGCGTCCTAAACTGAAAGGGCCGCGCCCATCCTCCTCTAGAGTGGAAGTGTGTATCTCGATGCTCTAATCTCTACTAATACCCCGATTGCATTGCACGCATCGGAGACGTCTGTAAAGCGTGGACTTGTGTTTTGGGTGCAGGAAGTTGAGGTGATCACCGGGGCCAGTGGGGATCCTGCAGGTCTGCAGCGCCCCCAGCAGCAGCGCCAAGGTTCCGGGGACCATCCGTCTTCTGCAGATCTCTGCAGACTGTCCAGGTATCCTACTCATTCATTCTTACTACTGCAGCTTCTTTTTCTTCGTTTTCTGCTGTACTGTCTGATCCTATCGCAATACGGGTCAAATTTGCTGTGATACTTTGTTCTCTCATGGGAATACAATGCGAAAAATAACCATTGTAGCGAAGTAGCAAAGCCAAAGTTAAGATAGAATGAACGTCCCAGTTAAAAATAAATTTTCGCGGGAATTGAGCAACTTAAAACTCGACCAACTGGCTCTCATAGGCGGCAAATGGTTTATTGCATCCCATATTGGAAATGTTTTTACGTTTTTAGTAAAAAATACAACAAATCTGAACAGTTTTCATCACACCTGAAAGTAAATTTGAATGATGCTATGAGCAAGACATGAAACAAATCTGCAAGCTTTTTCTCAAAAGATTGTTAAATTTTTAAATTGTTTTACATGCAATGTATATTTCTGTGTAATGAAGTCATCAGACCTATCGACCAAAGACTGTATAGAGTAGATGAAGAGAAGCGGGCTCTATCCTAATATAACATACAGAACAATTGCGAAAGAGTATTCGTATCTCCATCGTTGTTTAGGCAATTAATTCACTAGCGATGCTAATTATATTCATGATGAAAGTTTGAAAATTGTTCTGGGTTAACTTCAAAGTCTCAGACAACTGTGTGAGATTGTTAACCTTTCCCCCCCCCCCCCCAAGACAGAGCATTGACTAATCGTCCGAAATTTCGGGTTGCCTGTGAGTTAATACTGAAGGGTGTCCAACAACATCGGATAAAAGCCTATAAATTTCATACTGGGCGCTAGCCTAACGCCACGATAATTGTTCTGGCTACATTTAGACCTCAGAATGGATCCTGCCGCCCGATACTTTCCGGAACTTTCGAACTTCTCACTATTTCAATTTATTGCATATAAATTCACAAGTCAGTTCTCTTCTATGTAAGTCACGAGCAAATAGCTCAGGGGTCGCCGTTTCCAAACGCAACATCGCGTTTTCAATTGGGAGGGAAAGCCTCACAGTGATCCCCCTGTTCCTAGATGCAGATCCGAGTCGTCAGTAGCGGACCTGTCGACCCCGGTGCCCCTGGTCGCGACACCCACTGCGCTGGATGAAACATCGCGACCCGTCAGCATCAGTGAGTATCTCAGGAGTCACCAATGTCCTCAGTATAGACATGATTCATGTTACTGCAAAGACCCGACTCTAAGAACATTTATTGCTTAGCATGTTCAATATTCGGTGGGTCTATCCAGAACCATTCAGTGGAGGGTTCATAAAAAAGCTCTTAATTTTTAAGCCAGCCAAATTGCATGAAACTTGGCACAGATACATGGAATCAATATTAATGTTTGTTAGACTCCTGTACTTTTCCCATTTCCCCGTAGAAAACGGGAAAAAGGGAGCTGATGAAAACCTATCTCCCCCTGCAGTTTTTGAGCCACAGAGACTATTTTGGTATCACAAGAAGCGGAATTCGATGCCCTACTACACGATTATTTCGTGCTTTGATTTTCGAAATAGTTTGTGAGAAAATTAAAAAATGTATAATAATTTTTTCAAGTTTTTTCCACAAAATACGTTGTCACTCATATCCTAAACTGAAAATCAACCAACAAAATAGTCCTGTTGTAGAGAATCAAATTCCACTCCTCCTGACAACAAATCATCTTTGTAGCTCATAAACTGTAGAAGGAGATAGGTTATGAAGATGAAAATATGAACTTCTCAGAGAGTCCGCAGAATCCGCGCTAAAATTTGCTTTGAATAACTCGTTTTCTATGGGGGAAAATGGGAAAAAATACAGGTCCGGATGTTCAAAACATCGTTACGTGAACGTGGCGCAAAGCTGTTGCTGTAACACCGCTTACGTGAACCTTAAAAGTTGTGACCGAATGCTTAAAATATTTAGAACGTTCACTTAGCTCGATTTAATCTTAAATCTGCTCCTAACTTCAAGGTTGGTCGGAGCAGTCGTTAATGCCACTAAGTTAACAGCTGTTCAACTGAAATAGCAATAAAATATTTAATAAAGAAAGCAATATTGCATAATTTTGTGCTTTTAGCTCTATTGGAGTTGGATTCATGATAATAGCAATGTGTTTGGTGCACCTACAACCCTCAGCCTACAGGTATTTCACCAGACGACAGAATGCACTAATTCAATGCTTCAGTGTATTCATAGTTTTTTATGCTTCACTCAACGCCTTTTTGCACTTCTGAAAAATTATCACCGTCTGGTATAAGTTAAAACGAGAATTTCCAAATGAGAAGTACAGGCTGGGCAATTATCTTCATTTTGTAGCTATTTATAAGAGTAATTCTCATCAAAGCACTTAAATGCTAATGCTAATGCTCAAGAACAATAGCTGTAATGTAAATGGCATATTACGCCCTCAACAGACAGTCTTTCGTCCTGTGTTTTCACTTCACAGCGTTCGAATGTGTTACTGTGTCTGTGCAAACAACAAAAACGAGCACTGGTCTTTGAGACGACATTCGCTAAAAATTTGAAAAGACACAACACGCTGCACTATTGACACTTGCCAAGCCAGCGCATATGACGGTAGGTAAACAGTTTATCGAAACTATTGGTTCACCCACAGTTGTGTTTGCAAGGACAGCACGAAGTATTCGAACGCGGTGAATTGAAAACCCAGTTATACCATATAAAATGTGCACCGTATTTCAAACTGTAATGTGTCATTTATTAGCCCTAAATTTTTATGATTGTTTATCATATATTAGATGACAACTGCAAAACAAGACTAAATAATATTATCAAGAACTGTGCTACTGCATTAGTTTCTATCGGGTTATAATTGACTGCCCACTGGTGTTAATCCAGAATATAACGGCAAATCTTGTTCCTTGTGTAAGCTTTAAGAATTCTACTTTTATGACGACGACACAACCTAGTCCAAAGAACTGGTATCGTCATTTTTTTCGTCCGAAAGTTAGGCCTATGTATGTTGAACTCTTCTGAACACAGCTTTGAGATTGCCAACAAATGGTTGCAAGTGTGTGTTATTTATATTTAAAAGGGCACATTAACATATTCGGAAGAGAAGATGACGATACTCGTTCTTTTGACTAGCGTGTGGCATCGACATTATAAGTTGTACTGTAGCATGAAAACTGGCACACTCCAAGCAGAATGTGAATTGCTGCAGCTGGGATTATTTCCCTTGTAATAAATTATAGCCTCTAGTTCTTCATCACTAAAGTTTGAATTTTTTATTATTTTTGGGTGGAATCAAGTTATCCATGTATTGTGAACAAAAAGAGTATTGACTGGTGTTACTTGGGTAAGCCTAAAAGGAAAATTGTATCACTCATAATTATAATGAGTGCTTTTTGAACCATTAAAAAGAGAAATAGTAGAATGTTGAGAATCAAGAAGCCTTCAGTGCTACACCCTGAGGCCTTGTTTCCAAAGCCAAATACCTGCTAAAACGAAAAAGTCTCGCATCATTTGCGGCATCAACAACTCACAGATGCACATTTTCCTACTTTTGAGCATTGTACTGATGAGAGATAGGCGGTATTCATATTGCTGAGGCGAAAAATAGTTAAAGCACATGAGGCCTGCCACAGCGGAACGTCAGTTGGCTCATTTGCAAGTCCAAACGCTCTTTTTTGCAACACCAGTAGCTCTTTAAGAACACGATGAAGCTTTCATAAATTGTTATCAACATGTTCAGAACAGCCAAACATCAAACGACATCCTAATATAACGAACAAATCGTAAAAAAATAAATTAGAAATGATATCGATACTCTAGCAACTCTGACGATTTTCACGAGCGTTCTCCCCACGTGACGTCACACAGGGAGATGCGCATAACCGCCTCAAAATGGTCAAGCGATGAGTTAACCTGTTACGTTGTTCAGCCATGGTTTTCACAGACACAGCAACACATTCGAACGCTGTGAAGTGAAAACACAGGACGAAAGACTACTGTCTGTTGAAAGCGTAATATGCCATTTACGTTACAGCTATTGCTCTTGGGCAATAGCATTTAACACAGCAAGTGTATTGATGAGAATTACTCTTATAGATAGCTACTAAATGAAGGCAATTGCCCAGCCTGTACTTCTCATTTGGAAAGTCTCATTTTAACTTATACCAGACGGTGATCATTTTTCAGAAATGCAAATCGGCGTTGAGTGAAGCATTATAAACTATGAATATAGTGAATCATTGAATAAGTGCATTCTGTCGTCTGATGAAATACCTGTAGACTGAGGGTTGTAGGTGCACCGAACACATTGCTATTATCATGAATCCAACTCCAATAGAACTAAAAGCTCAAAATTATGCAATATTGCTTTCTTTATTAAATATTTTATTGCTATTTTAGTTGAACAGCTGTTAACTTAGTGGCATTCACGACTGCTCCGACCAACCTTAAAGTTAGGATTTAAGGTTAAATCGAGCTAAGTGAACGTTCTAAATATTTTAAGGATTCGGTCACAACTTCTAAGGTTCACGTAAGAGGTGTTACGGCAACAGCTGTACGTCACGTTCACGTAACGATGTTTTGAACATCCGGCCCCGGCCCTGGTGTCTTACCCCATTTATTTTCAATTTTACATATCTCTACCAAGTTTATGAAGATCGGCCCAATAATAAAAAAAAACTTTTTAAGGTAAAAGAATGAACTTTTAAAAAGGCCCCCACCCCCTGCCGCTAGCCCCTGCAACTTAGGGTTGCACTGGCTGCCTAAACCTTTGCCTGCGTGTCCGTCTAATGTATAGCTTCTGTTTAGTGAAAAACTCTGATTTGAGAATGCCAAGGTTTTCAGGTGAGCGCTTCCCTTAAGACCTATTTATTAATTCGTGTGGTTACGACACTTGTGACTCGACATTCGTAGAAAGAATATAACTCATAAACTATATCTCATATGAATACAGCTCTCATCATTTGAAAAAAAAAACACAGCATCCAGAGGCATTTCATTGTCTTCATACTAACAAAGGGGGGAAATTAGCAGTTGATACATAGGTCTACAATATTGGGCCAGGTGTACATGTTATTAAAAGTAAAACTAGAGCGATGGAACGCTTTCTATTAAACGGAAGATGTCCAAGTTTTGCAAATCACTCTTTCCTTCAGAAAAGCCACATCTTCACAGCCATTAAGTGAATTACCCTCAAGTTGTACGATTAAGTCTTTTATTCTGTGTGTTTTTAAATGTTTTCGTTCCTTGCCATTTCCTTGTCCCTCCTTTATGCATTCGATTTTGTTTACAGGGGCTGGTGGCTAAGGATAAAGGAGTTGCAAATAAAGCCGAGGTCAAAGTCCTGAAATGGTATGAGTACCTGAAAAGAGAATTGGGTCATTGATAAACAAAGTAGCCGCCACAAGGCGGCAAGATGACTGCATTAGTTGTGATACTATGGCTCTGCTGCTGGATCATACTGATGATTATCAGCCGCGAACGTAGCGGGAGAGCTGATAATGTGTTACTTACGTTTGATTCTGTGTGGATATGTCTTTGTATGTCCTTGTATGTCTTTTCGCCCAAAAACTGGCAGAAGCAATTGAGTTTAATCACAATCTCTCGCGCTTCGCCAGGCGGGTTGACCTAATTTTAAAAATGTCAAATTGCGGACTCAGCAGTTTAGACCCCCCCCCCCATTTCGCGAGTGATATGGTCTTATGTTGCAAGACGTGCTAGTTAATTAGCAGTACTTATTATATAATATACAAAAAAGCTGATTATGTGGCTTGAGTCTTTCACAATATCGATGCTTTAGGTCAGGGTTATGTATAATAACAATGCTTCCCTTTTAATCCTAGCGGACCACAAAGCCTCTTCGGAACCCATTCTATCCGCGGATGAGCACTACGCACTCCCGCCAGTGGCGACGAAGCTTCCCCAGGTCCCTCTGACAGCCATCGTACCCGCCCTCCCGCTGGCGACGACTCGCGAAACCACCGTTTTTCCAATCGAGCAGATCAAGCAGGACACGAAGACTGGAGACCTCTTGTGCCCAGGAGGACCTGCCGGTGAAACATCCAATCGTGAGTTACTGGAACGGCTGCTCGTCGATTCCAGCGTCAAAGACCAACAAGATCCTTTGGTTATCGATGCCACCAGCACATATGAGGCTGCAAGAGTCAGCAGTGTTGATGTTCGAGAAGATGCCAAGACTGACGGCGATGCTGTGGTGAAGACGTCAACCAAGTCTCGCCGCAAGGGTTCGATGAGCCAACAGTCCAGTGCCCGAAGTTCCGCGTCGCTGAAAGCCTCGTACGCGCCGGCGGAGATTACGAGACTCATCGACTCTTCTGACAGGTGAGGATCTGCCGCGCTTTTTCTGCTGTACTGAGAAAATATCGTCCCAAATCCAACACGCATTCCGTGCACCGGTAGGCAATTCCTGTCGTTAGATAGAAATGTGTGCCGGTTTTGGGAAAACACTTTCTCAATGTAGAAATACTAAACAATGCAGAATCAGAAGCTGTGTTAGAGCGGGTAGCAGAATGCAAGCGTCGTCGATTGGCACGATGAGAGCTAGTTACAATAAGCTCATCTACATTGATTTGCCAGTATGTCAGAGAAAAGCGTTGGTTTAACCACCTTGAATAGTGTTGCAGGTGTTAGCAGTAACCCGACTAAGCTTGAGACGGCTGACACTGCATGTCGCAGATTAGAATTTAGTCTTCAGAAGTCTCGAAGGCAATCGAGTTTAGGTTAACACCTGAAATTTGATCTTACAGGTGATACTAATTCGCCTGTGTGATGTCCAGACAAGTCGAACCTTTGGGCTTAATTTTCTCGGTTTTGTTGGGCCAATCGAAATACTTATACTATCCAGCCCAAAACTGTATTCATCAGCCCGTACATGTCCGAACAAAAGTGTAAATAGAAAGGAAACTCCTGTAACCGAAGCGTCCCAACTCAACATAAGCCAATGACGGGGCGATTCAATGGAAGCTAGAGGCACCTTCAGTTCGGGGCCAAATGAAGCTTTCGAGGCTTGAATTGTCCCAAACTCCTCCCCCCCCCCCCGCGGCTGCGCTGGCTTCGACTCGTTAAATTGAGGTCCAGAGTTGACTCGTAATCGTTACCCTAAAGACTTCCAAGAACTCAATCTTGCTCCGTAAAATGGAATTTTGAAGCATCATAACGTAAACTCGTTGCACCTCGCACTCGCTACAGGACTCAAGGTGGCAAAACCAAAGCTTTGTCTAAAGTTCCTGACAAGTCAAGTCTCGAATAATTAATTGCAGCGCCCACTCGAACTCGCCTTCATTCCTAAATAGCCGTCATCCTATGAGCTGCTAATGATAAAAAATACCATGCTACCTGGCGTGTGGTATGTTTCCCAATATACTGTAATGTATGCTTGGACAGCGATACCCCGCTTGTGCATAACCTACTCTACTCTATCTAGCGGCTGCGCCAAGGGGGCTTATGCCTTTTAGAACTTGTACTATTTTGGCCTTTTAGTGCTTGGACTATATTGGCCTTTTAAAACTTGTACTACTGTGGCCTTTTAGAACTTGTACCATTTTGGCCTTTTAGAACTTGTACCATTTTGGCCTTTTAGAACTTGTACTATTTTGGCCTATTAGATCTTGTACTAGTTTTAAATCGGATATTCTGGAAATCAGACTTAGTTGAAAGTGGATAATTGGGCAGTGGGACAATTTCAGAATTGGATATTTTGAAAATTGGACTTTTCAAAAATTGGAAAATTTTTAAATTGTACCATTTCGTTCTAATAACTTAAAAATAACGAAGTAAAATAGGGAAATGAACTGAAAGGGAAAACAACTGATTGATGGGTATTTACATTTCGGTAACTTTCAAAACGCGTCCTCCAGCGAGCAAGTAGAGTTTCACACAAACGGTGGCTGTTTGCTACCTGAATGGCTTGCCAGAGCGCCTCACGATAGTAAGGTACACCTGACTTTCTTCGTTATAAACGAGTTCGTTAATATATTTGAATAAGCTCTCATGGAAATGTTATTCCGGAAAAAATTCGCTCGTATGGGGTTTAAGAGTTGAGTTATCATTATTATTTAAACTTCACGCACGGGCCACCACGGACAGGTAGCACAACCCAAATGAAGCACTTTGCAACACCGGGAAGCCTTGAAACGCTGCTAAAGGAAATCCGACAAAAAGCCATTAACAGCTGTCTTAAGCGCCTGCAGGCCAACACGACCGAAAGCCGATGCTGGCAAAGAATTCCAAACCCCAACAGACCAGGGCACGAAGCACCGACCGAACTGATTAGTTCGACACTGGGAGACACTGCCACTATACAGTATCTTGATTTTCTTTCTTTGCTTGCACTGCTTTTTTTCTATAACTTGTAGTATGCAGTCACTCTTGTGCTTTATAAGTTCTTTATTGCAATATTACTACGAAAAAAGCAAGATTTAGCATTTTAGCGGGTAAAAAAGGGTTCAAGGAACGTAACCACTCTTTATACATAGATTCGATATACGAATTCATCTTATGCGAACTTTTTCGGGACCGCAACCCTTGCACTGAACGAGACTACGTTCTAATGTACATAATTGCGTCTTTGGTTGATGCAGCGACCAGGCGGACCTAAACAAAGACGGCGCCTGCTTGCGACCGCCGAGGCTCGTCAGACCATCAGACAGCCTCAGGAGCGAGTCGTCCTATCAAGACCTCCTGCAGGAGAACATGAGCCTCCTCGAGCAGCTGCGAACCCAAGAGGTTGTGTGCCGAGCCCTCCAGACCCAGATGGGTGACATCGACTGCAAGATGGACAGCGTGACTGACCAGCATATCAAGACTTTGGGTGAGCTTCTCAAAGTAATTTTCTGTTCAAACAACAGAATTTCATACTTGAGTTTCACTGAGGAAAGAGGTGCATGCTGCTGGGTACATTGATACAGTAAATGATCCTGAGCAAAACAATTAATGTTTTTTCTTCCCATTCGTATGTCAGTAACTGTAGAAGTTTAAACAGAAGCTCCCTACAAAATCCGACGAGCGGTGCGGTTGGTAGAGGATAACGAATAACAATTAATTTTTTTTACAGAGAAGCTGCACGAGCAGGTCACAATTATGAAGGACTCCGTGGCCGCCACAGAGGCGGGTGAGGACGTTGTAGACTCCGAGGCCTCCCAGTCCACCTACAGCCTTGCAGTGACTTTGGACACGGCACCAGCAGTGCCCCCGCCCGTCCCCGGAGGTGACCAGACTGCAGAGTCTGACCAAGAAACCTCGGAACTTGTCACGGACACGGCTGACGAGCTGCCCCCGGTGGACTCTGCTGCGCTTGAAGCCGACCAGTGGGCTGTTCAGAGCAGTGACCAAGATGAGAAAATTTCCAAAAAGGATAAAGAATTAGAAAATCAGCTGCTGATTGAGCAGCTGCGACAGCGCATCCTTGAACTGGAGCGGCGTGGAGAAAGTTTGCTCAAGGATAAAGATAAGCTTGAGGTGAGTGTCATCAATTTCCTGAGTTTCGAACTTGTTTGCTAGTCCGAGAAGCTGTATATTATGCTCCTAAGGAAAGTTTTTATGTTTATGATGCAACTTGTCTTCAGTGTGAGAGAAGAAGCACTCGAGAACTCATACTTTGCTTTTTGTACTCGACTTATCCTCTCGCTAAGCTGACCATATTCCTTGTACCGTTGACATAAGCATCCCACGATATTTAATAATATTTAATGGGACGGTAAAGGGTGCACATGCACACACTTGTTGGACTTCCCTCACGTTCTCTGCATCCTTGTACAGGCATCCTTCCAGCACCACAAAGAGCGGGAGGCTCGGCTGGCCCAGTCGCTCTTGCTAAGGATGCGGGACCTCCACGTAGCGGAGGCGGACCTACAGTCATCTGCCTCCGCCCCAGAACTGCCGTGTGATCCGTGCAACAACCACCCCACCCAGGACAGCTACGGCCAGTTCAGCCTGGAGGCTGTCGATGAACCCGCAAGGTAATTTACATTGAATTCAGTATACATACTGTTAGGATATTACCTTGTGGCTGGTGATTGAGGCCAAAGTGCTCTTCCAGTTGAGAATCTCTTTGCAGTGGCGACGTTCAGAAAGTACACATTACATATTGGCTATGGAACAATGTACTTCATCCGGTTGGGGGTCTATCCGTTAGGTATTTAATGTTTTCATGCAATTTTTTGACTTAGTAGACAATTTTTTTTTGCAGTTCTTCTGTCACTAGCGATTCTAAAAGGCACCTGCCCCTGGAGAGCTCTTACCTTCAGACACAGAGTTTTGACGACTCTGCAAACGCTAACAAGAAGAAGAATAAAGCTTTTAAGAGACAACGAAGAGTTTATGATGACGAACAAGACGCCAAATTAATGTCCAGCACCGACAAAGTTCCAAAAATTGTTGGAGTTGAATTGAAACCTCAGTTTGCGAGAGGCTCCACTACACGAGTAACTGCTCCAGAGGTTGCAGATGAAACTGACCGGCAGCCAGCAAAAGGGCACCAACAGAAAGCAGAAGAGATCCCATCTGTTGGAGACATGAGCTGCCTTCCACTACGCGGCCCACAAGAGCAGTCCCCCAAGAAGTCCCCCAAGATAGAGGAAACAAAACTTGCCCCACCATCGGAACTGCCAAAGAAAAGTGACCAAGAAGTAACGAAGAGAAGATCCAAAACCCGAGAGCCCGCAGCTGAGAGGAGACTGGCCACCAAGGGAGAGAGGAACAAAACATCAACTGCGGAGAGGAAGAGAAGAAGTCGACATCTTGACGACGAATCACAAGATGAAGAAGAGCACGAGAAAAAGAAATCTTTAAGAAAGAAGAAAAAAACTCCTACGAAGAAGGTCCTTAAGCTACACAGCCTAACTGCTGATCTGCTTCTGCAAGTAAGAGAACTAGAAGTCATTTTAAACTTATTTTCTAGTGTGGATAGACGCAGTACTGTAATTGGATGTCACGAAGTGTAACATGTCCAGATAACATCTATGTATTTCTGTTGGATCATAGTCCCTTTATTATGCACCAAACAAAGCTGTTCGTCATTTCTACCCTATATTCGTTAATTCTCAAAGCAAAATATATCTCTTGAACCAGAATTACAACTTCTGGTACTATAGCTCCTGCTAGATGGTAACAAATGCTAGAGATATATGCGTATTAGTTCCTATTAGGGGGTGAGTATAAGCCATAGCGTTAGGTTCTCCCAACCTATGTTATGGGGTGTAGTGTCCCCAGGAGGTCCTCACAGCTCACATTAGCCAGGCTTCGAAACATCTTCCCTTCACGCCCGCGTTGCTTCCTTAAGTTTTCATTCCTTTACTAATGACGTTTTATTCCGTTCTTTCTCTTCACATGAGCGTTGGTGCTGTGTGGGCACACCTTCGTGCATAGGTGCCATGTTTCCCTTGGTATACTACAAATCTCTTCTTTTTCCTCTGCTAAAACAGCCCATTCGTGCTGGATTAGAGAAGTTAGGCTAATTTCTTACGATTAAAAGCATATGAAAGCTTTGGGTTCAGGATTGAACTTCGGCTGTGGCAAGCGTAATTGGCTTTGTATTAACTCTTGACGACTTTAAAGCTCAGGCTTGATATTCCAGTAACTTAAGGCCGATCGATTTAGATTATCACCGCCGTCGAAGAGTGCGAATCGGACATGCACTTAATGAAGTAACTAACAGAGCGTTAGT
>LQNS02001154.1:1927546-1941619 GCA_001587735.2 Parhyale hawaiensis
TCGAGATACTCCGGCGACACATGGTAGATTTGGTAGAGGGGTGGGTAGGTGGATAGGCGGAATGGTACTTGCTACCATGACAGGCTGATGGATCTCTGGACCTTCAGGGGTAAGTGGCTGATGGATCTCTGGACCTTCAGGGCTAAGTGACTGATGGATCTCTGGACCTTCAGGGCTAAGTGGCTGATGGATCTCTGGACCTTCAGGGGTAAGTGGCTGATGGATCTCTGGACCTTCAGGGGTAAGTGGCTGATGGATCTCTGGACCTTCTGGGGTAAGTGGCTGATGGATCTCTGGACCTTCAGGGCTAAGTGGCTGATGGATCTCTGGACCTTCTGGGGTAAGTGACTGATGGATCTCTGGACCTTCAGGGCTAAGTGGCTGATGGATCTCTGGACCTTCAGGGGTAAGTGGCTGACTCGTTCTACCTTAACTAATGTTGCGCATCCAATGGTAAGTGGGAGACGTTCGTCTGTATTATCGCTGGGCCTTCCAAGGTACGTGGAAGACTTTCTCTTCCATTAGGATGTACCTTCGTGGGTGAGTGGCTGACTCTTTTTCAGAGGTGAGTGGCTGCTCTCTTCGGCCTTAGATTGGCTTTTCAGTGGTAATTGGCTGACTTTCATCGGTCTTAGGTTGGGCCTTCATAGGTACGAGGGAGACTTTATCTGCTTTAGGTTGAATTTTCAGAGTTATGTAGCAGACTATGCTCTCCCTAATGGTTGAATGCTCCGAGGTAAGTGTATGCTTTTTTTCCGCCTTAAGGTTTAGCACTAAGTAGTTAATTGTATAGAGTACATTCTTCTGCCTTAATGGTGAACGTTCAGACATGTAGTAGCTAGTGGTGCACTTTCTTCTACCCTAAGGATGAACCATCAGGATTATTGCTAGATGCTCCTCTGCCCGTGAAAATGACAAAGCCCACTCCACTTTCAGAGTTTGGTTTTCAAAGCAATTAGCAGCAATTTCTGTGCCATAAGGAACAATTTTAACTCCGCATCACCGACTGTTCACTCTTTTAAAAGTCCCCAACAATGCTATTGCTACAATACAAGTTTTTTCCATCGCGAGTTAAGAGAAAACGATCGTTTCTCTTAGGACCTTCAGTCCCAAGTGATAGAAAATCATCCACACAGATACCGAACAACCTCAATTCTCCCCAAAAAAGAACCCCGACTTCCGATAGGCCTCATATCTTAATTTTCTAAATTTATTGAATGCCGTTTTCGTTGCATTTTACTGATTCCGAATAAAGCATGATCTCTAAACCTGAACCTGGAGGCTGTTATTTTTTATCCTTAAGCATATGTTCGCAATCGCTTCAAAGTTTTACATATTCGTATGTTGCACTAGCCGAACACAATGCCATAGCTTTCTCTACCACAATGCGTTAGTCGCTGAATGAACTTCCTCATCAATCATCAATGTGACAATAATAACCCGAACTTCAAGCCTGCAGTTGCCAGTTTTATATTAATTTTCACTTGAAAAAATATGAAAACATGAAATTATCCGTTCGAGAGCAGCAAAGATTCAACTTGAATTGAGAACTTTTTTAGTATCTGAAGCTGTCACTCATGCGCTTGACGCTCATTCCGAATCGATGCAAAGTTCCTAAAAAATATTACCTTGAGCTAGTTGATTGTCATACAAGCAAGCATATAGCATGTGGTCAATTACGAAAACTGAGTCACCCATTGAGAGGACCCTCATTCTCTTCGTACTTACAGAATCGACCTCACCCGACACCGGATCGTCCGATATGGATGACGTACATCGATTGGAGAAGCTGTCGTCTGTTGAAAGTAATGTAAGTATTAGGTAAATACACCAATAAGATTCATTATACCTTATATATATTTACCGCAGGGGAGTAAGTAGCACTGGAAGATTACCCAGAAGCACATTTTTTTTATCTCAGTTCTAACTTCGCCCAATTCCTGTTCCCGGACCTCGCCAAATTCCGGTTCCCGGACCTCGCCCAATTTCGGGCCCCCCCAACTCCCGCTACACCGAAAGCGCCATAACAAACCGGTTGGGCCGCACGCTACTCCGGGGTAGAAAAGTAGAAAAGTGTCCAAATGATGATACGACCCTCTAATAGAATCTCGAGCTCCACCGTACCTCAGCAGAATGTAGCATAAAGAAATCATACGTCGGTGGGTAGACAGGCTTAATACTTTGAATCTTTGTCATACGTGATTCAAAACGAATTAAAAAATATAAGATCTTTCGAATAGAACGATTAATACATTATTATTAAAAATTTACAGAGTATTTTGGAGGCTCTTTTGATAGGTAGTTTCAAACATAACTCTAAACGTTGAAAGCGTTAAACTGTGACAATTTCTGCTATAATTATCTCTGCTAATTTGGTTACGATTTGTCGGATTTGTAGCTTTTCTTTCTCTCTGACTGTCACTAAGTTAACTAAAAAATTTATGTACGGATCTTGAGAAAACTCCCAAAAATTGAGAGGCATGTTAAGAGGAACAGATGATCAACTTTTAGTGAAGATCTGAAGATCCGTTCGTTCTACTGATTGTTTGTTTATTTGTTAATGTATTTTATATTGGTAGCATAACTCAAGTAATTATGAACGAATCTTCATTAAATTTGTATGAATTATTAGGAATGTTACGAAGAGTAAATGAACTGTGCTTTGTGTTGAGCTGTTTAATAATGATCTGTTTCGCTCCATGATTATTTTTATGCATCTTAGTGAAGTTGCCTAAAAATTATGAACAGCTCTTCATTAAATTTACAGAAATTGTTGGAGATACTCAAACGGAAGAATAACCAAATTTTGATGGTGATCCGCTTGTCCGTTTATGTGTTTGACTTTATATCTGTCGTCTTGTTTCTCAGCACAATAGACTGCTCGCACTGTCGCATGACAGTGCAGAACTTGTGATTACCCTTCCTCAACAATCATACTTTTGTTACCTCCGCCAAGGAGGTAATGTTTTTGTCGTGTTTGTCTCTGAGTCTGTCACCAAGATTACTCGAAAACTAATGAACGGATCTAAACGAAATTTACAGAGATTGTTAAGCATGTTCACAGCAACAGATGATTAACTTTTGGTAAAAATCCATTCTTCTTTTTGTTTGTTTGTTTGTCTGTCTGCCTTTTTTTTTGGGGGGGGGGGTCATAACTCAAAAAGTTATGGACGGACTTTCATGAAACTCACATTAGTTGTTAGGCATAATACAAAAAGTAAAAGACTAAATTTTTGTAATGATCTGTAAGCTTGTTCGTGTGTTTGTCGCTGTGTTTGATTTTTGGGTTAACTCAGTAACTCAAAAAGTTATGGGTGGATCTTTATGAAATGTACAGGAGTTGTTAGTAATGCTAAAAGCCAGAAATGATTAAATTTTTGTGATGATCGGTTTGTCTGTTTGTGTTTTTGATTTCTGTTTGTCATAATGCTTGTTAGCTGCATAACTCAGACTGATCTTTACGAAAATTACCGAAGCTGTTAATACTATTGAAAGGCAGAGATGATTAAATTTTGGTATTGATACAAAGAAAATTATGGTTTCGGGACCAATTTGAATTTTTCGTTACCGTTGCCTTGCTTGGTGGAAGTACGCGCTCTCAGAGTGCTGTCTAGTTACTAATACTTACTAATACTTTGTTACAAATATTGACACTGACGGATATTCTACTACAGCCAACTCAAAATTGTCGTATGAAATGAACGCTTTCTGTTTCCATTTATCTGAGCTGCATAATTCCTTCCCCTAGATAACATGCAAAAAAGTATCAACTTATGTTAGCAAGCAGTAAAGCATCATTGAATTTAATTAACTTCTTCGCCACTTCTCTTATTTACAGTATGATTGAAGTTCAGTCCGTAGAAATTTTTGCGCCTAAATGAAAACTGCTTCGTTGAAGGAAGAAAGCAAGCTAGAAAAATAAATACCGACGGGTCTACCACACCGAGAAAAATCCCTGCTCCTGTACTTCGTTGATCATCTGCTTAATATTTACGACGTGAACTGAGAGCAAATATAGATTCAATGTACGGAGAAAGTTGTATAAATATCAAACTCCATGGCAAGGCTAAGAAAAGCTGTACATATCCAGCAGACGTTTATGTCAGCTGTTAATGGGCTTCTGATAATTGTACTCGACAGCACTTCAGGCTTTTCGGTGTTACATGATGCTTCATTTGGGTCACACTATCTGCCCATTGTGGCCCGAGTGTGAAGTTTTATTAATAATAATAATAATAACTGGCGGGATCCGTGGAAATTTTACGGTTAGTTAATGTTCTTACTTTTTTTAATAAGGCAATCCTAACCTACGCTACTATAACTCACTTTATTGCGACCTTATGCAGTTCCTCAACCTAACCTGCCTCATAAATAGCACCTCTCCCTTACTTCTTACGAAGTCCGTCTAACCTCAAGTCTGCTGTACACGCTGCTGCGTAGGTAGCTTCGACTTGTTTAATATTATTGTATCAATAATTGCTTAAACTCCCAGTCATGGCAGCTATTCTGCTAGAGTGAGGACCGCTTGCTCAGTTCTTGACTCGCTCTCTTTTTGAATTTCTTTAGAGTTTCAATTCGCAACTGTACATACTTGGAATCTATGTGTCTTAATAGAGTTAACGGTTATCACGCGCATGGAAACGTCTGTTCCAAGAACGTGAAGCGCTTCCGTGTTCCGACTTGTACAAAGCGGGCTTAACGTAGCTCGTGGATGCCAAGTTGGATTAAGCCCATCCTATGTCACCCTAACCAACATATCTAGACACTGTATCGCCCATGAATCTCGTAGATATTTTACCAGTAAAATTTTCGCCCTTCTTTATCATGACAGAGACATAATGACAGCAAATAATAAATGACTATAGAAATCTCACTTTGGGAAAGTACTTTTCAGATTGCTTTTCTTCTATATTTATACGCTTTCGCTAACTTCTGTTTCTCATCGTCTGAAGATGACATTATTTAGACTTTCTCGTTTTTAATTTTCCAGTTTTCATCGGTGTAGGCATATGATAATTTTATTTCTACAACCGGATCATTGGCTGCTTTGCACATTATGTGCGATAACTTTCCAAAAAAATACAACACTCTGCCCATTTTTTCAATAATTGATTCATCCCGCAAAAAGCACTTCTACGTGATTTCTTTAAACATCGCCCATTCATTTAAAACATGCTTGAAATTGAAGCAGTTCAGAACAGTTCGCTTTGCACTGTATTCTGGCTACGAATTTTCCCATACTTGGATCGTTGTGTGAGCCCACATTTCTTTGCTTCGATAGTGACTGAAAATTT
This sequence comes from Parhyale hawaiensis, assembly GCA_001587735.2. Lineage (NCBI taxonomy): Eukaryota > Metazoa > Arthropoda > Malacostraca > Amphipoda > Hyalidae > Parhyale > Parhyale hawaiensis. The sequence goes on from LQNS02001154.1 coordinate 1,932,841, forward strand.
CTTCAAGAGCGAGCGAAAGAAGACAGCTATTATTGAACTTACCTTCCAGCAAAAAGCAGAGCTTCTGGCAAGTTAAATTTTCCCTCAGCTAATACTGTAAAACGTAACGTACAGACGCATGTACGTACGGACGGATGAGCCTCAAGCAGAATTATAATATTGATAATAAGAGTAATCATTTAAACCCTATATCCTGCTGTGGGGTTATTGCCGTACTTAGCGTTAATATTCATGTCCATTATTTTATGCATACCACTGAAATATACTTTAAATGCAACATAAAATTTACTTCTCTTGGTAGAGCGAAACGAGGCGAAAATTGTTCATTGAAGCCCAGGAAGTCTTCAACAGCATCGCTTCGCTGGGCAGGAGCCAAGACACCCCGCCGTTCTCCTCACCCCGATCTCTGTCACCACCAGCTCTGCCACCTCCCACCTTAAAGTTGTCGCCCACTGTCCCTCTATCACCCAGTTATTCTCCCACGGGTCTACCTCCAGAATGCCCTGAGGCTGAAGGTCGCATCCAATTTCCCCATCTCATCAATGCATCCCCTAAAGCTGATGATCCTGCGCCTCTCGTGCATTCGCTCCAATCTGGTCGGTCTGAGCATTTGGATGAGCCCTGCAATCCGCGGGATTCCCTTTCTAAATTAAGCATTTCTCCGAAAGTTTCTCCTCTGCTGGGAAGTCCTAACGATCCCAATTTTGAAAGAGAACTATCCCGGACTAGCTCCTCGAACGCGGGATCTTCTCCTCGGCGGTCTCCTCGTTTGGAGAGTCCATCAAAAGTCAAGTTTTTCTTGGACTCCGACTCCAGCCGCAGCTTCACGCCGCCTTCCAACAAACCAGCAGATGGTGCTCCTGGTCCTGTTTTGAAAACTGGATCCCCACAGCCCCAGACGACCTACAGTGGTGAGCCGGAGAAGACATCGTCTCCAAGAGCCACGGGACTTCCATGTCCTGCTCAGGAGACGCTGGACGAGAGCAGCTCTGCTGGTGACAGTTCTGCGGGTGTGCCATTCGATAAAGGAAAACAGGGGTGAGTATGTCAGTACTGGTGTACCCAGCGATTAAAAGTTGATGGCAATGAACTTGTGATTAACTTTTTAGGGCTTTGCTTGTGGTACGAATTTTCTCTTTCAAATGACGCGTAGTAGAATATGCAGGCCTAATTTTCTCCTAATGGAAAAAACACATGTGATGGATGTCAACATAAATTTAAGGCAGCAGACTTTCCCTCCAGCCAGCAAGATCCAAAATTCCAAATGTTTGAAAAGTCGTGCAGCAGCCGGAAAATAGCGTTCAACCAAAACAATTTCTCAGAAACACTCAGCAGCGGATCTTGATTGCCAGTAGTGACCTCACCAGGTCCAAAATTAAGCGGCAATAAGACCTGAATATATTTGGCCTCTGCTCGTGGTTAAGTTTAAACTGCTACGAAGAAATTCTGCCAAATTAAAAATACGTGGGATCGATCATGAATGACGGGAACGGAAACTCAGTTGAATGAAGGACACGCAGCAATGGAAGATCTCCGTATATCATATACATCCACAGCGCATCAAACTTGTTCATACCAGAAATGCCTTGGATTTTGAGGCGTCCTTATTTTTTCCATCATCTGAAGCCAGCTGCAGACGATAGTCTTTCGTCCTATGTTTCCACTTCACCGCGTTCGAATAGCTCGTATTGTCTTTGCAAACACGACTGTGTGTCTACCAAAAGTTTCGATAAAATGTTTGCCGTCGTATTCTCTGGCTTTGCCGGTGTCACTAGTGCAGTGTCTTGTCTCTTTTCAAAGTTTTAGCGAATGTCGTCTCAGAATTCAGTATTCTTACTTGTTGTTTTCACAAATCCAGCAACGCATTCGAACGCTGTGAGGTGAAAACACAGGACAAAAGACTATCGTCCACGACAGGCTTAACACGGCCATCTTGGCTTTCAGCAGGTGTATCTTCTGTCTATTGCACATCGGGACGAAGAGACTATGCAAGCAACAAGTATATGATTTGTAATATAGTAGGATAACTTTAGTAAATGCCTATGCTTGTACCTGTTTCTATCTTCTCTGTTTCATATTGTAATTAATTGGTAAATCTTTTAGTTTACCTTGCTGGTAGCACTGATCGTTATTACCTCCGCCAAGGAGGTTATGTTTTCGTCGTGTTTGTCTGCTGTTTGTCCGTCCGTCTGTCACCCAGGTAACTCAAAAAGTTATGAACCGATTTGGACGAAATTTGCAGGGATTATTAGGCATGTTAGGAGAAACAGATAATTAGCTTTTGGAGAAGATCTGTCCATCCGTTTGTTTGTTTGTCTGCCTCATTTTTCTCAATGCCTTAACGCAAAAGTTATGGACGGATTTTTATGAAATTCACATGAGTTGTTAGGTATATGACGCAGAGTAAATGACCAAATTTTGGTAATGATCCGGTTTTTCGTTCGTTCGTTTCTTACGGTTTAGTTTTATACTTGTTAGCACAATAACTCAAAAAACAATAAATGGATTTTTCTGAAAATTATAGGGGTTGTTAGTAATATTAAAAGACATAAATGATCAAATTTTGATGCAGATCGGTTTGTTCGTTTGTATGTTTGACTCATGTTTGTTATAACGTTTGATAGCAGTATAACTCAAAAAGTTATAAACGGATCTTCAAGAAAATTGCACAAGCTGTTATTACTATCAAAAGGCACAAATGATTAGATTCTGGAGTTAATACAAAGAAAATCATAGTTTCAGAGCCAATTTTATAATTTTGCTACCGTTGTCTCGCTTTTCGGAGGTATGCGCTCTCAGAGTGCTCTAGTTAACTTGATAGGAAGATGATGCTCCAGCTGCAGTGGGTGCAGCGCATCTTTTCAATAGAATCATACCACAAGCGTAAATACTGAAGAGGTGCCAATGCATATTCCTTGCCGTGAGTTGTGACGGCGGGGCGCTCCAGTTATTTTAGTAAAGTTCTCGATGACACAGTAGTGTATTCGTAGCTGTAGCGAAAGTTACAAAATGTTTCGTACAAGCAAGTGCGTACAGAAATGAAGCATTTCCCGTTCTGTTTCAGGACCTTTGCTCTTCCGGCGCAAGATCAGCAAGTAGAGCCACGAGCGACTGAAAATAATTTTAAGAAATTCGAATCCGATGAGTATAAGAAGGTAACAAACAGAAGAAATACGTCTGCGAGTAATAGCCGTTTATCTCCAAAGAGTTCCCTTCCTCAACTTGATACACCGAGACAACAAGAAGAGAATCTTCTTCCAAAGTGCTTAGACACGGTAGCTATACCAAATAATTCTCCCAGACGAGAGCTATCTATTCCACAAGTGAGAGCGGAACCATCAGGTCCTCTTGAGGACAGTACCCCAGACGACAGCTACAAATATCGCAACTTGCCGGACCTTGAACAGTTGCTGCCCAAAGGTCCTCAGACGACGTTTGCAGATCTAGTGAGAGTGCACGACGAGCTCCACAGACTCGAGCAAGAGAAAACCCTGGCAGAGGCCGCATCGCAGAGGCGATCTCACCAACCCCCTAAGCAACCTTCCTCTCATCTACCGAAACACAAGGATCACCTACGGGCAGCTTACGAAAACTGTCAGTTGCAAATGCAGAAAGGCCTGTGCAAGACTGGCAAGGAACCTTGTAAGTTAAGCGCAACTGAAGAAATTTACTTACATTCCATTACCAATGAAGACACTGAACGCAGCGGTTTCAGGAATAGCTTTTCTTCGTCGTCCTTACCGATGACTGGAGGGGGACGCACTACACAGCTGACTGACGGCCTCCCTGGCCACACGTGGGACTGCGCACAGACCTCAAGGGCGTCGCCGCAGAATCTTCAACAAGATCAGGTAAGCATAATTCTTTTCTTCTTCAATCTTAATGGGGAAGACTCTGCTCTTACGCGGGGCAGTGGAGTCAGCTGGACAAAGTTGGACTCCGACTCCTGGATTTTATCAGTTTCTTACTCCGACAACAAGCCCTCTCAAAATTGTCGATTCTGACTCTTCAATCCTATTATCATTAAGTGACCAAACCAAAGCCTTGGGTGGCATCACAGCCAGTTATGAATAGATACTTCTTTCTACCTCAACTCTGACAACCTTTCCATCATCATCTGTCTCCGTGGACTTCATTGATTGCCTCTGAGACCTCTGTTTTTCACCAATTTCCGCACGGAGGACTGGGACTCTTACGGGCTGAGACTGAGGAGGCCTTGCTCCGTGTTTCCCTCCTCTTTTCTGCTTCGTCCAGTGAGCCCGTCCTGCGGAACCTTTTATTCCAGCCCGTCAAGCATCATCACATTCCAGCGGGTAAGGTAAAAAATTGTATTCCATACTTTTACCTCCAGGCCTGCGATCTGAGGCTACGGCAGCCAGCCCCGCTGATCCCAACGTCGATTTTCTAAGCCGGGAGATCAACCTCAAATCTCGCAGGAGGGCTTGAGTGGAGACCTTGAGATTATATCACGCACTGCTCCCCTTTTTGGTCTCTACTCAAGTCCTAATCTGGTAGCGTGGCTTGATAAAACCGACTCATCCTGTCAGACCTTCGACCAGAGGATCATTTCCTGCTTCTGCCGCCTCTTCTCCATTGCCTCGCCCCACTCCCAGTCTCACCGCCTCTTATTCAGCGTCACCCTTTGAACAGTTCTTATCTCCCTTCTAAGGGGCGGAAACTCCATCGCCGCCGGTCCTGCTGACCTCACTATTTTCCGCCTTTGGCACCTGGATCCGAGGGGTCTAGACTTCTTATGCCACCTACTTAGTCTGTCTGTCCCATCCATGTGGTCCTTTGCAGTTTTCATAGATGATAGAAGTGGCCAAACCTGGCAAGCCCATAGACGATGGCAGCTGCTACCACTCAATTTACTGCCCCCAACTGGGGACAATAGAAGTAAACTCTTATGCCAACTAGCAGAGCCCTTATTAGGTCCATTATTACCTACACTGCTCCTGTGTTGTACATCACTGCCTCTGCCTTCTCCATAGAGAAATTTCAAGTTGTTCAAAATTCAGGCTTGCGTTTGGCCACTGGCACTCTCCGTATGGTATTTTACGACAATCTTCGCAATGATAACCAAATGCTTCCTGATAGGGAGTCCCTTGCTCTTCTTCACGCTTTAGTCCCCGGGTTACCCTAACCAAAATAAGGTCATCGCAGATAGCGAAGAGCGTAGCATCAGGCAAACTCTGTCATCCAAATGTCTGCCATCGGTGTCCCACTTGCTTCATGACGGCAAGGTCCCGGCTGCCTCTCTGCCGGGTGCTATGGCGTCAGCTCTCTAGGAGGTGATGAATACAGCTATCGCTGGCCTGAAGGCCAGCAGGATGCGCGGCACTTCTCTTTTTCACATTTTCCTGACCGAAGCAACGTTATCTCGCCATTTTTGCACTGCGCTTTTGCAGTTGCAGTCGGGTATTGCGTAGCCCTCACCCTTTAAAAGCACAGGATCGGGCTTGTGGCCTCTTCTTTCTGTCCGCTTTGTCGGTCGGAGAAACAAGCCGCCTCTCATCTGTTTTCTTGTACCTCCCTTCCAACGGCCCTCACTCCTTTACATCTGTGGGAGGACCTCTTCAAAGTCTCGATCTATCTCTCTTCTCTCGATTCCTTTTACTCTCTCCATCTACTTCCCTGCCTCTCCGGAATTTCCCCCATGATGAGGATCGCATACTACAGCCGTCTCGTCCTCTACTTTTCTAAGCGGCGGCCGAACGTTTTTTGATGTCCTTGTAAACACAACTGTGTGTCTACCAAAAGATTTACTAAAAGATTGGCCGTCACGTCCGATGGCTTAGCAAGTGTCATTCGCAAAGCTTCGGGCATCTTTTCAAGTTTAGAGTGAATGAGAATTTTGAAATCTGTACAAATTTCAGCAGCCCTGAGAAATTCTGTGAACCCAATTGAGCAGTTGCAGCGTTGACACGACTAAGAAGTTGTCATCATGTATTGTGTACAGCATGGTGACCAGATACAGAATGGTGGGGTATCTAAAAAAGGAGTTTCGCTAAAGACCTGACGAAACGTTTGGGGTAAATCGAAATAACTCACGGTACCGAATGTTATCTCACGCTCCAATAATGTACGCATCCCGAAGCATGTGTATCAACTGACAATGGATATACCTGAAAATTCGAACACATTTAGGTTACAGCACGCAACCAATTTCTTTCAAAAAACACTTTCTATTTTTTGGAGCCTAAACGTTCTCAAATTTCTTAACACTGACAGCCCCCAAGAGAAAGTGCGGTCTTTCGTTCAACTCTTGATTTAGTTCTTTTACGCACTAGGATTCCTTTATTTTGCACTCCTATACACAGAGTATATATCTTAACGCCTTCGATCTCGTAGTTGGAGTATTCGCTTAGTTGAAGTCAGGACGTATATATAATAGCAGTAATGGTTGGGTCACGTATTCTTTAGCCTATTATAAGTAAGGCTTTCCGACCTTCAGCAGTTCGATCATTCTGTAAGTCTCGTTTTGTAAGCAGCGCATGAGCACACTGAGTTTTTCAAAAGTCCTGTTTCACTTCATTTTAGAAGTTTGGGATCAGATTTGAAGAGTTTAGGTAATTTTTTGTGTCACAAGTAAAAGTGTTCCTTTTTATGTAGTTGCTACTAGCACTAAATAGTGGTGAGGTGGATGTGTGCCTCAATCAGCTAGTAGAATGGAGACATCCGCTCTCCTTCGCCCGGGCTACAACGAACCAGATATCACTATGCGCTTAAAGGTCAGATGGATGACTTTGTACAGCGTCGTAGATAGATGGAGGAAGGTGACGACCTCAAGGAACGACCTCGTTTAGGTTAGCTGCGTGTCTATAAGAGAGCGAACTGCCTCTGTAATGTTTGAGTTCCAAGCTGTAATACAACAGCTATTATAACTTCTGTATAAGTTTGGGCGACATAAACACTTTGTGACGTATCATTAGTATAACAATTTCACGTCTTCCAGAGCCCCGCGCCCGCCGCCCCGAGCGATGAGTATGGTACTATTCTCTCCAACTCCCCATGGCCACCTTCGGACAACGATTCCACTCTGGGCCGAAACTCGCAGTTCGGCACCTGGAAAAGCTCCGTGTCCAGCAAGTCCATGGACCAGGCGCTGTCAACGAGCTTTGAATGGGGGCAGGAGATGGACTTGAAGTCCTTACTCCCACCGAGTGAAGCACTGGCCACTGACACAGCCCCATCTGACAGCTCTACCCATCCTGCCATGACCTTCCAGTCTGCTGAGGTGGGAGATATTCAACAGCGTGACCCATCAGTGAAGGACCCGCAGCTACCGTGCGCCACTGGGCCAGGTGTCCGTGAAGCCACTACTGACGGGGTCTATCCGAGGGAGCTCATAGAGGTGGGTCATATCTGTAGCTTTGCAAATGCGTCATCCATTAATATCAGCGATATCTTTAGCCTTACGTATATCTTTCTCAGGTTGTGCTACCTCGCTACATGGACTCTAGGTATATAATAAGAAAAAAAACCTTCTTCCTTTAGGTATATAATAGGGAAAGTAACCCATATTTCACGGTATAAAGTGAATACTCTGAGAAACATTTTGATGTACGTGGTGTTTCACAGAGAAGCATCAGGATGTATATGTAGGTGCTTCACAGAGAAGCATCAGGATGCTTGTAGGTGTTTCACAAGAGAAGCATAAGGATGCATGTAGGTGTTTCACAAGAGAAGCATAAGGATGCACGTAGGTGTTTCACAGAGAATCATCAGGATGCACGTAGGTGTTTCACAGAGAATCATCAGGATGCACGTAGGTGTTTCGCAGAGAAGCATCAGGATGCACGTTGGCGTTTCACAGAGAAGTATCAGGATGCACGTAGGTGTTTCACAGAGAAGCATCAGGATGCACGTAAGTGTTTTATGACGTAGTTTGGTATGTCATCGCACAGAGAGAAAAACATGTTTCAGTCAAAAAAACAATTTCCACAAAAAGAAAGTGAACAAGTGCTTTGAAGTATAGTTACACGTGCGAAGCGAGACGCGGTTACTTACTAACACACAGATCGCAATTGTAATTCAAAGTTTCGTCTCTTCAGGTGCATCAATTTCACCTGTTTTTGGTGCATCTTGCTGCATCATCGGCTTTGTCACAAAACCAAAACACATAAGTGCATCATCAACATGTCAAGTGCATCATAAGACCGTATATGGATCATTGTGATGCACTTTAACTAACTTTACCATTATGGTAATATTAATAATTATCAGTCATTATCTCGCATGGACTGTATAAACCTAACGTAGATGGCATAATGCCTTATATTTTAGAATTTTGACGATATGTCACTGGTAGTGTACTGAGCAGGACATGAAGTCCCTGCTGCGGAGGAATGAAAAATCTCTCCCCGGCTGACTTTGAGTCTCGGATTCTCACTGCGCTGGTTTCTCCTTTCCTTCGGTATTTGAACTTCTCAATTCTACAATTGAGGCAAAAGGAATAACTCGTTAGGTGTAATTACTGTATGCAAGATAATACAGGATTATTATTACAATTACAGTGGAGTTATAGTGCATCATGATGATGCACTTAGCATATTTACGATGCACTTGCATGTTTCGGTTTTGAGACTCTGCCTGATGCTTCTCTGCAAAACACTTACGTGCATCCTGATGCTTCTCTGTGAAACCCCTACGTGCATCGTGATGCTTCTCTGTGAAACACCTACGTGCATCCTGATGCTTCTCTGTGAAACACCTACGTGCATCCTGATGCTTCTCTGTGAAACACCTACGTGCATCCTGACGCTTCTCTGTGAAACCC
>LQNS02001154.1:1941835-1992070 GCA_001587735.2 Parhyale hawaiensis
TTAGCAGCATCAAAATCACATGGCTCAAAACCGAGACATGCAAGTGCATCACAAATATGCTCGGTGCATCATCATGACGCACTATAACTAACTCCACTGTAATTATAGTAATAATCCTGTATTATCTTGCATAGCCTACAGTAATTACACCTAACGAGTTATTCCTTTTGCCTCAATTGTAGAATTGAGAAGTTCAAATATTGAAGGAAAGAAAAAGCCAGCGCTGTGAGAATCCGAGAATCGAAGTCACCCAGGGAGAGATTTTTCCTTCCTCCGCAGCAGGGACTTCATGTCCTGCTCAGCACACTACCAGTGGCATATCGTCAACATTCTAGAATAACTTGAGCACTCTGAGAGCGTGTACCTCCGCCAAGCGAGGCAACGGTAGCAAAAATTTAAATTGGCTCTGAAACCATCATTTTCTTTGTAAAAATTCCAAAATCGAATCTATTGTGACTTTTGATAATAATAACAGCTTGTGCAATTTTCTTGAAGATCCGTTCATAACTTTTTGAGTTATACTGCTAACAAACGTTATGACAAATATGAGTAAAACATACAAACGAACAAACCGATCTACACCAAAATTTAATCATTTATGTCTTTTAACATTACTAACAACCCTTATCAATTTCATTAAGATCCATTCAATTATTTTTTGAGTTATTGTGCTAACAAGTATAAAATTAAAAACAGTGACAAACGAACGAACAAACGGATCATTACCAAGATTTTGTCATTTATTCTTTGTTATATACCTAATAACTCATGTTAATTTCATCAAAATTCATCAATAGCTTTTTGAGCTATGGCATTAAGAAAAATGAGGCAAACAAACAAACGGATGGACATATCCCCCCAAAAGTTAATCATCTGTTCCTCCTAACATACCCAACAATCCATGTAAATTTCATCTAAATCGGTTCGTAACTTTTTGAGTTATCTTGGTGACAGACAAACAAACAAACAACCAGAGAGACAGACAAACACGACGAAAACATAACCTCCTTGGTGGAGGTAGTGAGGTATAATGAAATCTACGTCAGGTTTATCGAGTCCATGCAAGCTAATGACTGATAATTATTATTATAACGCGAATAGTGTAGCTAAAGTGCATCATAATGATGCATATAGGGTCTTATGATGCACTTGGCACGTTGATGATGCACTTATCTGTTTTGATTTTGTGACAAAGTCGTCTTTGCTCGAGAGAGATCAAACCCAGTTCTTTTAGGCGACGTTCAAGCCACTTGTTTCTCAGCTGAGGTATCAGTTTCGTTGCTCTGTGTTGGACTCCTTCTATGTTATCGAAATCTTTACAGAGATGTGGCGACCAAAATTGAACAGCCGAGTTGAATTTTCTTGTGTCCTTCCTGGATATGAATCCTGTACGTTATTAAATTTTATTGCACGCTCCTATATTCGAGCGTGTCGCGAAATGTTTTTTCCGCATCAAGAAGCTGCCAGAATATTTGCCTTCCGGTAGTGAAGCGAAAGCGAAAACGAATAAGCAACAGTGGCGCTCTCTACACGTGTGTCCGCATGAGGATTTTAGGCCCTACCAGTAATGTTTCATCGTGCTCAGTACGCTGTTGTAGCATGAAGTTGTGATATGCTACGGGCTGTAAGGTTTTGTAGGGCGATAGTTTGTTGTAACTGCCATGGCGTCATCTCTGCCCTGTGACAGTGTCTTGCTAGTTCGTCCAGCATCTAGCCAGAGTCCATTCGCTTACATTTTCATAGATTTCTAACTAGTCTTGATTATGACGCTTCCAGATCTTTGTTTGATTGCATACATGAGAAAAGAGGAAAGTCTCCCATCATAATTATGCCTCTGCAATCCTGCAATTTTGTCAGTGAAACGCCACCAGGTTGTGCTAGATCTTTTTTTTTTAATATACGAAAATGTGAAGAACAAGTAATTCTAGAGAATACCTGTTGTTTTCATAGAATAATAATATTTGTGAGTTTTCATCTAGATACGTAACGATTTTCAACGCCGATTTGCGTCATTTCTCTCCCACGGTTACAACTTTGTTTACAAGGCTTTGAAAGTAGCATTAACCTGCAGTTTCACTCTTGAATCTCCAAAAATTGATCTTTTTCTTTTCACCCATCGTTCATCGTATGTTCTGCTTTAAAAAAATATTTTTATGTGTTCAAGTTTGCTTTAGGAAAGATTATACTGTACACCGCTGTGCAGCGAGACTTAATCTGACAGTGATAACAATTACTTGCATCTCATGGCACTGGAGAACAAAGTTTCTGGATATCAGCCAACTCGTGGTCCTTGTCCCACAGACGACATCCCGGAGCCAGGGCCGTGCAAAGCCATACGGTCGGCCGGGACGGAGGCGTGACAAAAATCCCTTTGAAACAGAAGTGACCCAAGAACACATCCTTACGCCGCTAGGACGTTTGCGCACCCGTCGAGTATCTGACTCTCAAGTAAGGATACTGTTATGATACTACCTTTAGCCCGCTGCACACGAGAGTAGGATCATGAGGATATTTTTTCCCTCCTCTTCCTGTTATGAAGCCGTGGAAGTAGCATCTACTCGTCCACTATTATGTTGCCCAAAAATTGCTTAAAATCTGAGCAGTTATTTTACTACAGCAGTGCCACTTACAATGTTTCTCCTAATCTTGAGAAAATTTCAAGTCGCAAAGATACATAGGTATGAGTAAACATGCAAAGTTGTAGTTACAGTCACAGAAACTTTGTTCCAAGAACGTGAAACGTTCCCGTGTTCTGACTCTCGAGTACGGCGGCTTATAAAAATGAGAGAGAAGAAACAGGTAATCAATGGAAGAGGAACGAAAAAGATGTGGAAAGAATGTACGATAGTGACGTACTTTCTGGCAAATAAGCAGGAAATAAGGAAGCTGCTACGATGGTGATGGCCTTTCGTGTCAGAAATTGCAGCAGGAAGGAAATAGAAAAAAATTCTTGGTTGGTGGTAATTTCCTTAGCAAAAAATAAACAGGGTGGAGGAGGTGATGATGATGATGATGATGATGATGATGATGATGATGATGATGGCGCAACTTTACTTACTCTGCGAGATGAACGCATACGAAGAGAGGTTTGCGTATGTAGTTGGATTTTTATTAAAATTTCAAGAGATTCAGTGCTTCCTAGTGGCATAAATAAACGATTCTCACCTGGAAGTGTCTTATAATTTATGTCTGGTCGGTGGAATAGTTTTTGCCGATTTGAAAGTTTATAACCTCAGCCGAGGAGGTTATGTTTTTGTCGTGTTTGTCTGTCTTTGTGTTTGTCCGTCTCTTTGTCTTCACCAAGATTACTGAAAAATTATTGAACCGATATTTACGAAATTTATAGGGCTTGTTAGGCATATTAACAGCAACAGATGATTAACTTATGGGGAAAATCCATATGTCTGTCTGTGTGTTTATCTGTCTGCCTATTTTTTCTTACGACCATAGCTCGAAAAGTAATGGACGGATTTTCATAAAATTTATATGAGTTGTTAGGTATAATGCCGAGTAAATGACCAAATTTTTGAAATGATCTCTTTGTTCGTTAGTTCGTTTACCATTGTTTTTTTTAATTTTGTGCTTGTTAGTCCAATAATTAAATAAATTATGAATGGATCTTTATGAAATTTATAGTTGTTAGTAATGTTAAAAGACATAAATGATCAAATTTTGGTGATGATCGGTTGGTCTATTTGCGTGTTTGACTTATGTTTGTCATAATGTTTGTTAGCATAGCTCAAAAAGTTATGAACAGATGTTCATGAAAATTACAGGAATTGTTAATACGATCAAAAAGCACAAATGATGAGATTTTGGTGTTGATACGATGAAAATTATGGTCTCAGAACCAATTAGATTTTTTCGTTGCCATTGCCTTGCTTGGCTGAAGTATGCCCTCTCAGAGTGCTCTTTAAAATTGAGAATGAAAAACTGAGTGCTGTTTTGAAACATTTCATTCACAAGAATAAAGTCTTTTGTTCTCTATAACTTGATTCCATCTGTTAACGAGCGTGTAAATGCCTGGCCTGTGAAATTCTTTAGGATTTAATGTGAATTATAAATCTAGCTCATTTTCAATATGTTCTCATGATGTAAACCTAAAGCTATCTAAATGGTTTTGTAATCCTCTAAATAAGTGATAATCCGAAGGAGCTATGTCAGGAGAATGTCATGAATAGGACAAAGCCAAATTCTCCTGACGAGAACTTCGGTCAGTAGCGCTGGTAGTAGGCGAGCATTATCATGATGAAAGATGACTCCTTCTCTGCCTTTCCTCGCCTTTTTCAAGCTGAAATTTCCTTTTTGAAAGTGGGGAATACCACCATAGGCACCTACATATTTTATCTATCTGATGCGTAAAGCTATTACAACAAATTTTAAACTTGCAGATAGTTATATTCGATACTTATGAAATAATTCTGAGGGGGGATAATTACTTGTTTTCTGCTGTAGGTGGAGTACCACGTGGACAGCAGCAAGCGAGTGCAGCGGAAGGCGTCCGGCCGTTTGGCTTCGAATGTTTTTGTTTCAACGAAGCGCACAATATTCACACCAGCGTCAAAGGACCTCGCTACGCCGACTTTCCTACAATCTGCACCTGACGACCAAACCTCATCTGGCGTTTGCGAAATGCCTTCGGCTCTTAGCCCCCGCTCTTCCTCTTCTCCAAAAGAAGACAATAGTGTTGTCCGTTCTCCAGTTAGCTCCAAGGAAAGTCAACCAATACCACAGCCTCAGGAGCAACATCCTCCGTTTTCATTTTCAGAACCTCCCATAACGTCTTCCACTTCTGGAGCCACCAGTGCCCCTGTAGAATCCAAAAAGAAAATTTTGGCAGCAGCAAACAAATCGAGCGGTGAAACTTCTCCCTCTGTAAAGGGAATGATAGAACTCTATAATAAGAGGATAACAGAGAGGCAAAATTTACTAACCAGTCCGTCCAAATACTGGATGTCAGACGGTTGCAGCATCAGCAGCAGAAGTGATGTCAGCAGAATAGGTTCATCGTCAGCAGAGAGCACTCTGCGCAGCACCGCGCTGCCGTCAGCTCATGAAAGATTCGTGTTTTCAACATCAGCATCTCCTGACCTGTTGCGCGACGCTGTGCCACGGCAGTCTTGTAGTTCGTCGGAAACAAGGGAGACACCCTCTAGCACTGGTCGTTATATGCTGGATACGTCACTAGACACTTCCGCTGATGAAATGGAGCCTTCTAGAGCCAGAGCTTTTCGACTCAAGCAAGCCAAAGAGGAATTCTTCTCTAGGAGCAGCGCACCTAAACAAGAAGTGGACAACCGTCATGCTGATGCCTCGTCTTCTCAACGAAGAAGTCCCGTGTCATCGGAAGGAGAATCCAAACCTCTTCCAGAGCCTTCTTCCAATTTAGTCAGTAAGGCCACTGATACGAGAGATAAACCCCCTAGGAGGGACTATCTTCGTTTGCCAGGTAAACCTCACAAGTCTTCAACTGACCCCAAGTCCCCTGGAGCTGTGCAGAAGTCTGCATCAACACAGAATGTGGAGCAACGGCTACCCCTACCCATTCGACCTTGTTCCACAGACTCAGCAATCCACTCCAAGTCTCCCAAGCGAATACTGAAGCTTTTCAGAAAATCGAAGGACAAGAGCCGGAAAGAGTTGGGTGCTGTGCAGCAGCTGTGTCGACTGAGCTTAGAGGTGGACATTGAGAAGGTGCAGGAGAGAGGCCACACCAGAAGCTCGTCAGTGTCTGCAGCAGTGGGCAGCTCCTGCGGAAGACCGCTCACTGCCGGGGCAGTTGCCCTAGAAAAGCCGTTAGATTCCGGGGAGCAGTCCCGGAACACTCTTCCACGTCCAGATTCAGCGGGACCGAGCTCGTCTTCCACTCGCTCATGTCCATCATCTCCGGTAACCCTAGGTAAAGAAAAGCCCTCTAGTTCGCTTGCACATGGCAAAGATAAACCAGTTGGCTGGCTGGCCCGTGGAAAAGAACTTTTCAAAGGCAGGTCGCCATCACCTAATATCTTTAAACAATCTTGATATCCGCTCTTGCATGAGAACTTTCCTGTACCTAAAACTAATTCTTGTGCATCAAAAGAAAATGAGGTTTATTTTTGTAGCTTGTGTTGCATTGCACGAATCTGTTGAGCATAAGACGCAAGTTCTTTTATGTAAGAGTTAGGCCTAATATTTTCTGGGTGCTTGTGGGTTATCTCTCGTCACTTATGAATTAACGTGTAGGCGAGCTGTGTATTCATAGGTTATATTTTACTACGGTCAATATTTGAGAAATAAATTAATAAAAGTAACGCTTACTGAATTGCACTTAACATGAACTATGTTATCAATACTTAAGTCTCAAAGTGCCCACAGAATACCCTTGATTACCATTTCCACATCTTACGGTAAAAAACACATATCCTGTCCTTATTGTATCATACTTAGCTGCGTTCATAGTTTCGAATGAATTTATTATTCATTGTATGTACAAACGTATACAAGCGTGTGGTTGTTAGGTATTTTAACTTGGACCTCGCTAAAGACTGAGGAGGTGGCATCTTGTACGTACTTTATTGATCCATGGTTACGACCCTTGCATCTGTTACCCGACCCAGCTGTGCACTTGCTTGCTGATTTGCATCATTGTATTCTAAATCTCTCCCTGGCCTTTTCACTCGTTTGCTGCTTTGTACTGTAGCATCATTGCACTGTAGTGTGACAAATCTCACACTGGCCTGCCTATTTAATTGCCTCTTGATTTACACTACAAGAAATGAACACATTCACCTTCAGCTTTTTGTGCTCGCGAGTGAGCTTCTGGGTCCTTGTGAGGTGTAGGACGCCTCAGTGTTCAGTAGCACATGCATCTTAGCCGAATAGATTCGTGAAGAGCGGGCAGAGCTACACGCAAATTCTAGTGACACGTGTACTACTTCCTCCCTGAAAACCTCAATTCATCATATCTTCATAAGCTCACAATGCCGTGAGCTAATCAGGTGCATTATCATACAGTACTGCGGTATTGTTCCTCATAGACCTAGGACTTTCCTTCCCAATCTCTAAATGTAGGTAGGACTGCTCTTGTGTCGCAGTAATCTTCTATCTTATAAAACCTTTAGCTCAACCGTATAATATATTTCTGTCAAAATAGTGAATTGTATTCATTGTTTTCCAAATACTGTAGACTTCGGCTTCAAATAACAGTATCTAACTCATACTTTCAAGTACATTCAAATGTTATTACGGCAAGAGCTATCCGTCAGAAGCTGCTACTTTCGTAAAAGAAAACAAAGCAAGCATAACACTTTTTAATTTCCCCAGCATGATCTTCCCTTGCGTATTCACGCTTTTCAAGTATTTTCTTTTGCACTACTGCCCTGCCTCCCTTGTGAACCTCACAGCTCTATCCATTCTTCGATACCCTGAAAACCAACCAACCAGCACCCCCCCACACCTCCACTGTAAAAATAGCAGCTCTACCCTAGCACCACCTAACCTAACCTATAGTAATGACGCCAAGATATTCTAAGCAACGCTAGTCACAGCTTCTAGCTCATTGGCGGCCTGAGTCCGGCCACTCGTCGTAAGATAGTCTGTACAGTAATTATTTCCGTATTACGTTCATTGTATTTTAGTACTCAAAAGGCGAGCCGTGCATTGCACAGCTGTGCAAAGTAAATCGTGCAAAGTTCCTTGTGTGTTTTTTTCTCCTCTCTTGATTTCGTTGGTTAGATAGACAGGTTTGACGATATGATAATCATAGCACATACAGAGAAAAAGGGGGGAGGGAGGGCTTAGCAACGAAGATTCTGTTCTCAGAAACTATGTGTTTCGTGCTAATTACCCGAAGGTTTAATAGATTTTATAGAGTTGATGATATACGAAGAAAATGGATGTTATAGCATCAAACATTCGTTTGAAAGAACCATGTTTTAGTGCCACTTACAAAACTGCTCAGGGCGATCGGTAGGTTATTTCTAAATTTTGTGACCATTCACTTCTTGCTTTAGTAAGTCTAATGAGCCTTTTGTAATTATGGATAAACAGCTATTGCCATTTAGTTCTAGTAAGTTTGCATGTTGATCGAGTTAGTTGCAGAGAAACATTCTATGGTTACCAAGAAACATGGTTAAAGAATTCGTATATAGCTGTAAACAAAATCTTACCCTCAATGTGGCTAACCAAGTCACTTAAGTTCGGTCTCCACGTATGAATTTCATCGGTATTTTTATCATAGCGCCAACCCAATAATTCAGTTATACGATGCCACCGCATAGCTAATGCAGGGGCCACACTAGGCATTCGCACGACCAACGCGCGACTCACTCAGAAATCTTTGTTGTGTATCGGAACGACTGTAGGTGACACACTAGCGACGGGCAGCTGCTCGTCCGCCATACAAGGTCCCGTCCAGACTACCACGCACATGTTCCGCAGAACTTCGTTGCTCATGCTCCTTGATCCAAAGAAACTGCAGTTTTTCTCACTTGTTATACCTTATTTTACTTCTAGTATCGATGCAACTAGGAATAAACAATCACTGTACATGCAGATACCAGTTATATCGTGCTACAGCAATACCCGTACTGCTAAGTGAGCTTAGGTCAACATTTTCATACTTTTCTTGACCACGCGGTCGTGCTTTCGAGGGTGCGGCAATACATTCAATCAAATTAAACGACTGGTTTAGAGAGCAACTCCAAAAATGATTGACAAGTAAAGGTAACTCGATAATTTTCTGTTCCCTCAGAAGTAGTGCAAAGGGTTCGAACATTTATTTGATCTACGAACATAAACACAACTATGTTTATGGTGGAAAAGATGGTGGAAAAGCTGTGGCCACAAAATATTCTAATAGCTTCGCTGTACGAGGAGCAAGATTGTTTAATAAAATGCCTCGGCATATTCGAAACGCCACTGATATCAAAACTGTAGAGTTCAAAAATTTGCTGGATTCACATTTAAAAAGAATACCAGATAGACCAGCGGTCAGCGGTTACGTGCACTGTGGAGATAATTCCCTGCTGGCTCTTTGGTTGCAAACTGCGGCACCACAGAAGACACCCAGCAGAGTGACTCCACACACGTGAGGTGATCTGAGCAACGTCACCTGGACTTCTTCCGAAGACTCTCAAGGTGTCCACAAGACAAAACGGCGATAAAATGTTTACCTTCAACTCAGTATTCTCTACAAGTGTCACCACCGTGGTGAAGTTCATATTTCTCGTCAAATTTGCAGTGAAATAGAAATCAGAGAGGCTTAAAAGCTTTTAAAATGCCTATAAAGAAACAAGAAAGCCTCATGGAACGCCTAATTTATTCGTTTTGCGGATGAACCTGCTTTGTTTGCTGCCTAAATCGCACGGGAAAAATCTAATGACCGCGAAAACGCACAGAGCTGCGATTTGACGGCAGAAATTCGCAGCGATCAGCAAAAACGCCACAATATTAACAGATTTTTTATTTCATCTCAGTTCGTAGTATAAGTAACTAAAAACACTTTACAAATAACAAAAAAGGCGGCTTTAAAAAGCACTCAGAATCACACTGTGAATACAAATTTGATTTACGCGGCTGTACGACCAACTGGTTGCCCATAGAAAACCTCAAGCGACCTTTCGCCACGTAGGCACAACTTGTCTGTTGCTAGCAGCAATTTTGATGCTCGAAGACATACGGGCTGCGCGTCCTGACAGCAAGTTGCGAGGATGAATGCCTAGTGTGGCCCCTGCTTAACACACTTAAGCTGGTAAAAAATTGTTGATAATGCCAACTAGCAACATTGGTGAGACCGGCAGAAATGCAATTTGTCGCGTAAAAGAACATAAAAGCAATGTGGAAAATTCATAGCCTAATTCATTGATTTTTCAACATGTGTACTGTACTCGTACTCGGCATATTCCAGAGCTGTACTCTGTACTCGTATTGACTGGAATACAGGACGTTCAGGTTCAATAGTTTAGAGGAGTAATATTAAGACGCCTGCTGAACAAGGTGTTTATTGACCAAGCTGCCGAGCGTCTAAGCGACACTCGTCTTCAGGGTACAGCCAAAATTCAAACAACGAGAGATACATACACAGTCCGTAAATAGGATACCATAATGTTTGGAAAGAAAATTAAATAAATCATGGTGAGACTCGACAGAGGGAAAGTACTAGTGGTTTATATTCAGGAGGTAGAGCAATCGATCTATTATAGGAATTTGGATGAGATAGCGTGAAACATGATTCTAGAAATCTGCGTTGTTAGGCGTTATCATTTTTTGCAAGAATAGAAATTTCGTCAAAGTTGACATCGTGTCCTGTTTCCTGAACATGTTGTAAAATCAATGAATTAGGCTATGAATTTTGCACATTGCTTTTATGTTCTTTTACGCGACAAATTGTATTTCTGCCGGTCTCACCAATGTTTGATTAATTACAATCATTGATTTTTCAACGTGTTCACGAGGTAGTCAAACATTACGCACTTTGGTAAATATGTGTAATTCGAAATAGCTAACTCTTCATAACCTTGCCACACTAAGTAAAAGGCTCCTGAGCAAACTCCCAATTTCACATAATAATAAGCTGTCATTGTACTATGAAATTACTATGTTCATGGAACTTCAAAACCCCTCATTAATGTCGCATAATTAATTGAAAACCCCCACATTGTATGTTACGACCGTAACGGAAATATGGCAATTCTTTACATAGGCAAGTGAATATTTAGAGCAGCTCAGTATAACTTCATATCAATCGTTAGGCCTTACTGGTGGTACCTATGCATCCTTTGTCATTTATCTCTGAATTCCTGTTTTCTATAAATTGCGTTACAGTCGTAGGGATTTTGGGCGTTATGGTCGTAACTCTTTCCAAAGGTTACGACCGTAACGGACTGTTTTTTGCTTATTAGTGAGTGCATCTAGCAGAACTTCCACCTCTCCAGAAGAGGAATCTTTTGGTTTCCATTCTGCAACATATCTCCAGCCGACACAACTCTAGAATCTTCTCCCTCATAGTCAGACTTATTGGTAGCGTCGATTGCAGCAAATTGCGCCCATTTTTTCTTTTTCAATTAGTTATCACACTCTTATTGTCAATCATTGAGAAACGGCTATTTCATTGTAAGAGCAGTGGTACATGCTGTTACGGTAGCAATACCTATAGCTAACTGCCAAAGCAATATGTGGCAGTAAAAACTAAAAAATTTCATCATTTGCTGAGCACTAATTTGCCAACATCGGCAAATCGTGCACAATACCAAGGGCATCGTCGTAACCTGCATATTAATTATTGTAGGCAAAAAAGTGATGTTGCCATCGTAAACAGCATCAGTTTTTAACCGTAGAAACGATACTAAACCCATAATGAAAAATTGTTTGCTATGTTCGCATCGCGCACGATGACCTACTACAGAAATGATCCATTTGTGAACGAGAAAGATTCAGGTGGCATTTCATTATCGGCAGAATTGATAACAGCTGCATTATCGAGCAAGTCCGCATGTTGTTCACTTGCCATTTCCACTGCAGAGTTAGTAAAAAACACTTAAGACTAAATTTAAAACTCTTGAGGAAATCACAGAGCTATCCACTTTAGTCTTGAGGCAGAGAACACCGAAACAGCGATGCACGTCCGTCGATCACCGCCG
This sequence comes from Parhyale hawaiensis, assembly GCA_001587735.2. Lineage (NCBI taxonomy): Eukaryota > Metazoa > Arthropoda > Malacostraca > Amphipoda > Hyalidae > Parhyale > Parhyale hawaiensis. The sequence continues at coordinate 1,953,454 of LQNS02001154.1, forward strand.
TGAATCATATTTTATGAATATGATGTTTTATGAAATGATGTACGTGCCTAGAGATCGGTTATTTCTATTAATGCGCTCTATATTTATCAGATAATCGGAGTGTTACGACCGTAAGAAATTTTTCGTTACGACCGTAACGACAAAATCCTATTCCCCAGTGCTTAACCAAAATAAAATCTGGAGAAACCTATGCATAGGATGAAAACTCAGACATTCACCTAAAACGCCAGGTTAACAGATTTGGAAAATTCGGTACACTTTCAGAGTGTTCGACACATGTATACCACTAGGTAAAAGTCTAGATTACATTCGTGTTACGACCGTCACGCTGCATTCAGAAATTAATAACTATAACAACAACAAATGCAGAATGCTGGGGATGGTTTTATTAGCAACACTAGGTATTGGTGCTATTAGAGCAAAAACCATGTCGTTGTAAGTGGATTAGTTTTAAATGTCTAGGTCAAAGTGTACAAAAAAAGCTGCTCCAAAAGTTATGACCCTAACGGTGGAATGACCGTTAGGTTAGGCTGGGTTAGCTTAGGGTAGTTTAGGTCGGTTTAGGTTCCTATGGGGTCGCCGGTGTTTTCTCCCATTAGAAAACAACGGGAACTTCAAAGTCAAATATCTTGAAAACTAAGCATTTGCGGCGAAAAGTGTGTTCATGAAAAAACTCTTAAGATGCCTTATATAACCTGAATTAGTCCTTTAACTTAGGAAAATTCAGAGGATGACCCAAACTGCAAATTGACTAATAAGAATGTTGGTACATCACGTCTTCATTAAATTATTGCATGTGCAAACTATCCGATGTGGAATCTAATATCAAATACTGTGGTATTTTATAGAACACAGATAATTTCGGAGACATAAAACGTTGCCCTTCATCAACTGCAAGGATTCTTTCGATCGTTTCGTCATAGCCGAGCTAAATCAGTTCCACTCCTCTGATGTGCACTGTTTTGAATCAGCAAGCAGAGAGTGTAACGGGAGGAATGTAACACTTAACGAAAGTGCTCGGAAAACGCACACCAACGCGAATGAAACAGTAGTGGAAAAGTCAGCTTGGTCTGAAACTATGATTTCCTTCGCATCAAAACCAAAATCTCACTATTTGTGCCTTTTGACAGTTATAACCTCTTCTACAATTTCTGGAAGATCCGTTCATAACTTTTTGACTTAGCTGCCAACAAGCATTCTGACAAACATTAGTCAAGCACACAAACAGACCAACCGATCATCATCAAATTTGATCATTTATATCTATCAACATGACTAAACATGCCTGTTAATTTCATAAAAATCCATTGATTACTTTTTGAGCACCCTGAGGTATTTATTTTTTTAAAGTGAACATAGGGAGAAGCTTGACAGTTGGTCTCTAGATCTCGATTTACACCAGATGGACATTAGACATTGTTCGCTAGTTATTAAGATATACTGCAAGTACCATTCCTTCGAACCTAAGAAACGACACAGCATGCAACTTGTTGCAATGCGAACAGAACTTAAGGTACACGTTCATGCCATGAATCGTGTGTGTGTGTAGGTGTGTGTGTAGCACCACTGCACAGTACACTGGAGCGCCTGCAGTGCAGTTGGCATGGCAGTGAGCGTGCGGCAGTCCGTTAGTGAGGTGAGGGTGCAGGACAGTGCAGTGGCTGCTGTGCGGTGTGTGCAGTGCTGTGGTGGGGTACCATGCGGTGCAGTGGTGCACAGTAATCATACGTACAACACTGCACCAACAAACAGTGAACGTGTGGCCTACACGCGATGAAACAACACCCTACACGCTCGTTGCGTCGCGGCGCCTTCAGTGCTATACTAATTAGACGATGAGTGTCCGTGGCTACGACTCGCTGAGCTTACTTAGTACACGTATGAGTTGCGTCCACTGCATACATAATAATTTACAGACTGATTGTGAAGTCTCGTTTTAATCCATTAAGAGTTATATAAACCTTTATTTGCCGTTACAATAGCGCTATTAATACCGTTCAAAAAATAAGATTGTGTCCGGTGGTAGGTTAATTTTCAGTTAACTAATGACTGATGAAGATTATTATTATTATTAAATCACACCAAACTGGCGACGTGAGAACGGAGAAACTCCATGAGGTTGACAAACCCCCACGCAACCAGCCCAGCGCTGCGTTGAATTTGACAGGAAGCGAAATTCCCAATAAAATTTCTGACTAAAGTAACTGATATATACGTGTTCAATTGCAGCTTGTTGTAATATTTATAAACGTATTCAAGGTGATGAAGTGATGTTGTGTACCTAACTAAAGTAACTTTTTATAATAATAATTTGTGAATGAAATTTGAGCGATTTACTCATGCTGTCGCTCACCACTGAATAAAGTACGTTCGTTGGTTCTTCTGTGGCGTACTGATACAGTTTGTTGGTACTGATGCCCATTTCAGGCATTCACAGCATGAATTGGTACGCTGGGGTGCATCAGTGATGTGTTCTTATAGTGATGAAATGCAAATTTGATTGGTACTGGTACTCTCCACTGATACAAGTGCTCTATCCATTCGTGTTGATACTCTTTAGCTACTGGTGCTTGCTACTGATACTCCTGTTCTATGATAAATGACTGCACTAGGGCTCTTTATTAGTACCGATATTTTCGATTAGTACTGGTGCTTTTTAGCTACCAGTGTTTTCCATTGGTAACGGTATTGTCTCTTGATGCTGGTGCTCTATGTATACAGTATATTAGTAGTCATCGCCTAGATAAGAAAATTATGCACTTTTACAGCTTGTTTGAGGAGCATTAGTGAGTAGTGGTGCTCTGAGTGTGCTCTAGGGCTATTGATACGTTCTGTTCTTGCTTGTGTGCTCTAGCGGTACTGGTGCTCACTACTGGTACTAGTGATCGTTATTGGTACTGATGCTCTCTTAAGTGGCAGTTGTTCTGTTTTTATTGGTACTGTGGTTCAATTCTGTTGGTACTTGCGGTGCTGGTGAATTGNTTAAAAACCATGTTTCTCATGGGCATGTTTTCATCTGAAGGAGTTGGACCGTTGGTGGCCATTAGAGAAATTGTCAATGCTAGTGTGTAATATTCTGATAGAACAACTGAACCACGGTATTAGTCTCATGAATCAACAACAACATTTCAACGTAAAAATTATATACAAACGTGCAATATTGATTCAACCAATCTCATACGTAACAAAGAGCAAATTTTATATAAAGAGTTTTATGGAGCTACAAAGAAACGCAAGATATTTTATTGTAACCGCCGTTACAATGGATGATATCATATATGTAGTCATTCACATATTCAGCAAATTTTTATTGTTGTAGCATCCACAGACATCGAAACCATTTGTAAGGCTTGCCAAAATTCCTATTTTGAAATTAATTGCTTACCGTCAGTGCGCGTTTTTCTCCTGATGTGGACCCAAAATATTTCCAGTAGGATTCAGATCAGGGAAATTTTGCAGCCGCACCATCAACTTTTTTTTTTGTATCTTTGAATGCTAGGAAAGCCCGATACTTTTTTATGTTCTTGCAAAACAAGAAGGTTATTGCCATGCACGAACACAAGCGTTTTATGAAAAGACGAACTTCTCTTATCAAACTATGGGAAAAGAGCTGTACTCAATAGATGGCAATATCTCAAGCGGAATTTATATTCTCTCCTGCTCGAAACATTATGGAGCCAACACTTTCTTTTTTAATGATGCCTGTCCACAACATTACTCCACCTGCACTTTAGGGGCGACAAAAACGGTGATGTAATTTCCTCTTAATCAAAACCCAACCTTTGTCCCTCTGATTCGACCATCCAAGGGGGCTCTGGTCTCATCTGTGAAAAAGACAAAATGCATATCCTGTTTCATGTTTGTTTCAGGCCAGTTGAATACAGAATGCCGCATTGTCAACAGAGCCTTTTTTTTCTCAGGAGATGTTACTACTGCAATGGAAGCTAGTGTACGTTTTCGAGTGGTTTTTGCATATTGGGAAGGCCTGCACTTCAAAAAAGGTTTTGCTGGTGCACTGTACGCTTAACTTTCCTTATATCTCAACAGGTCATGACTTTCAGTTTCCTCTTATCATACCTCCACTTTCAACCAGAGCATCATTCTAAAATCTTTGAACTGTCTATCACGTCGACCTGAAATTCTTGCAATGGCAGCACATGAAGATCGTTTTGCAGAATCTTTCATAATAAACGTCTCTTTAGCATCCGTAAGATATTTAGTGCGTCCCATATTTAATTTTCTTCTTCTACATTAGTAATATCGTGGTTTGGTTCAGTTAATCTGTTGGACTATGAGAAAAATGAGATTATTTTTTTGCTTTGAATGCTAGACTTCTTGATAATAATATTATAAAATTGCCGTGCACTTTATACATGCTTAATCAAGTTTTTGATAATTATTTACTATATTTATAATCTTTAAAGCAAGTAGTTAGACTTTTATTGCATGTCGCAGTGTAGTGGCTAATGGCAATTTGAAAAATCGAAGTTCCGACAAGAAACATCTTCAGTTTATTTATAAGTAGCCGACATCTGGAATGTTTTTAATAATATACATTCATTTATCATCACAAACCCATCTGCGCTAACGCATTTTCACCAACACATGCGTATGGCCTTCGCAACGCTATTCCAGAACAATGATAGTCTTGTACAGACGTGCTCCAAATGTAAGAGATTCCTTAACTAACCGTCTGATCAATTCATTGCTCGTTCTTAAACACAACCGTGTGACTGGTAAATCAGTTTCTAATCTGTGGAGTCGGTCGGTTTAAAAAGCTTCATTAGTGAATGTTGAGAGATATCTGCAGATTTGGAGTGAGTGATAACTCAGGAAGCAGATTTGGAGTGAGTGATAACTCAGGAAGCAGATTTTGAGTGAGTGACCACTCAGGAAGCAGATTTTGAGTGAGTGATAACTCAGGAAGCAATTTGGAGTGAGGGATAACTTAGGAAGCAGATTTTGAGTGAGTGATAACTCAGGAAGCAGATTTGGAGTGAGTGATAACTCTGGAAGATCTGCGCCGTTGTGCTGTTTAAACGGACCCAGCAACTCATCCTAACGAGGAGTTAAGAAAACACGTTGATTATCTGAAAAACAGATCATAACGCATTTTGTATAAAGTTTTTTCTTGAAAGTGGTCATTTTTCTCGCTTATAAAAGCTTAAAGCTCACCCAGCTTATAATTATTTTATTTACATTATCATATATTACATGCTCTTCTTCTTTATTATTTTTTTATTGTGTTGCTGATAATACTGCATTATGAATTATTTTTATCACTATATTATTTGAAATAAATCATATATATGTATAATTTATATATTAAAATAACTTAATCAGTATTCTGCAAACTATACACTTTATTTGACTGATATATGTAGTGACATTGAACTCATCAACATACCAACCCGAAATGTTTCAAAGACTTCCAAGAAAATATTGGACTTCCCAGAGGCCAGTTCTTACTCACAATCGCACGCCTGGCGGCAGCGATGGCCGTCACGTGTGCTTGTCAGAATGTCTTTGCATATGTGGTATCTAGGGGCATCGCATTCTCTTTTTTCGAAATATGTAATGCTAAAGTGTTATTGAGAGGTGGTGTACTTAAACACTGGGATCAATTCCCGCGGACTTTTTGAATAGAGGTATACTTGAACATTAGGATGAATTCCCGCAGACTTTAGTTGAATTTGTGATGATGCATTTTGAAACCCTACAAAATCAATCATTTCTTGCCCTGTGTTTTTTTTTTCGTCAATCCAAGTCACACTCAGAATTTATTTACTTAAAAATTGAAAACTGGTTGTAGTTTAAAAATTCTTCGCTCATATTTTCCTTCGGAGAGCTGTAATTGATTTTCAGATGAGAGAGAGTTCGAGAGACGTGTTTTCTATAATGCAACTGGCATTGACAATTGACTTAATTGAAATTTTGTAATACCTTAAGCACACTTTGCTTTTTTAAAGTGGGTGCGGTAGCTGTAAGTGACATCGATACAATTCTCTTTATTTTTTATCCCCATTATTTTCCTGCGGATCTATTCGTATTTGCAAGCTACTGTAGCAAGTTACGAATTCGTCAACGCACTTACCTGAAACATTTTACACTTTTACGAGAATATACCGCGAAATTTCATGTTGCATGACACGTTTGCTAACGAATATTGCAGCCTTTTATAGTTAGTGCGATGCGTTATAAACTGTTGTACCCAAACTAAAGTATCTCTTATTTAATCAGATAATTCGATACGGCTTGGCACACACTATACGAATNCTTCTACGAGAATATACCACGAAATTTCATGTTGCATGACACGTTTGCTAACGAATATTGCAGCCTTTTATAGTTAGTGCGATGCGTTATAAACTGTTGTACCCAAACTAAAGTATCTCTTATTTAATCAGATAATTCGATACAGCTTGGCGCGCACTATACGAATATGCTCGTACGAGTTAAAACCTATCTGACATAACATTCGTCTGCTCTACATTATTATGTCACGAGAAGCAACAATAAGAAAGATAGCTATGCATTTATTTGGGTTCCTCCGTGGAAAGTTTGAAAAGTTTTGACAACAGAGTAACTTTAATAGAGTTCTTAGAGATACATATTTCTTGCACCTCACACCCCTTCAGTACATGCTTCTCCTAGGTTTCAGCCCTTTTGGAGCTATGTTTATCCACTTGATAAAGTACTCAGAGTTCTCGCAAGTTAGTATAATTCTCATCTCTAAAGTTATCTTTCCGGCACCGTAATATTCCCTTTGAAAATAAATGTTAGCAAGTTTTGTGGATAACTCTCGCCAATTTGTGGCGGAACGCTACCTGTAATGCGCTGACCATCCACCTTGTAGTCCTGATCTCGTACCATTCTGCTTGGTTTTCCCTAAAAACCTTACTGGGCACTTTGGGGTTAACGTCAGAGCTGAAAGTGTACCTGTTTGTGAGTACTCTGAGTACTTTGTCATTTGAATGACATGGCTCATAAGCGTGTAGATGGTGGAGGAAAATGTGTCGAAACAGTGTGAAGATCAATATATGGATACCTATATTGTTGGTATGTTGCCAAAAACTTTTTGAATGCCCTAAGTAGTATTATATGCGGTGTGGCACATCAAAACACCATAATGAGGACCAATGCGAAATTCTATTATATTATGTATTCTTGCGGGACCCATAGAAATACTACAGCTAATTATTGTTTTCACTAACTTTAGTTTGACTTGCGGCAGCGCTTCTAACTTAATCTACCCCGTCTAAACTAATGTCCACCGCTTAACCCTGTCTTCCGTAACGTAGTCCATCTACCTTAACAGACCTCGTCTAACCTCAGTATTCTGATTTCACCTGGGAATGTCGTATAATTTTTCTGTTAACAAAAGATTCGCACTTGTATGCGCATTTAGCCATATTGCGAATCTCATTACCCATAAGCAAAGTGAATATACTTTGGCGTGAAAAAATATTGAACATCTGTAGACATGATACGTGTAAAATGAATTTCACGTAAAGCTGCCTGGAAATTCTTTTCAACAAGTGAAAGAAGCACAGCTATGGTTGAAATTCCTTTGAGAGAAAATTAGAGCTTCTTGAAAGATGAATAGCCGAATTTGCCCCTATTTAACACTGAAGGCGTAACGTGCAGTCACATGGACGGACGGACTGATGAACGGACGTATGGAACCATAAGCAGAATAATATTATAGATTGAAATAACAAATTTAAACATTATCATTTGAATCTCTGAACTCCTCGAAGCATAGGTACCCTATGCAAGCAAGACTACCCGTCTCGTTGAGTCACCATCACCGTCTTCTCTGCTCTAGCAAAAAGAAAAGAAAAAAGGTGTTATTTAGCTGGTGATAGACCAGATGATACTTGAAGAGCGACTCTTAAGTTTTCAACGCTCGAATTTCTTCCTATCTTATGGCAATGATGTGAGCATGGGGACGTACATTGTCGTACAAGCAAACATGAAGGCACGCAAACAAGCATACAATATTATCAGAGTTTGTAAGTATACTAGAGTGCCTGTGACACATTGGGTGCTAAAAAAATCTCTCCTCAGTATTACATTTTCTTCAGAGAAATGAGTATTTTTCTGAAATAAAAGTACAGCCTGAACCGTATTATTAGCAGCGTCGCAATGTTTTGTTAGCTATTGCATTAACACGTTGAGCGCCAAATGAACCACCGGTGATAAATGACAAGCTTTCAATTCGTTTGTCAAAATATTTGGATTTATGCTTGTTAGCACCATAATTCGAAAAGGTTTTGATGGATTTTTATTAAATTTACAGGAGTTTTTAGTGATGTTAAAAACATAACTGATTCAATTGTGATGATGATTGGTTTGTCCGTTTGTGTGTTTGACTTATGTTTATCATAATGTTTGTTAACAGTATAACTCAAAAATTTATGAACGGATCTTCAAGAAAACCACAGAAGTTGTTTATAATATCAAGAGGCACAAGTGATTATATTTTGGTGTTGATAGGAAGAAAATTATAGTTTCAGACGCAGCTTGAATTATCCTTTAGTTGCCGTTGCCTTGCTCGACGGAGGTATGCGCGCTCAGAGTGCTCTAATTTTGCAATATTTTTGTTGAATGAAATAATTTATTTTGCTGGTACTCGGAGCAGCAATGCCAAATCTTTCTGAGATCTGTAGAGTAGAGTTGGCAGTAGTGATTATTATCAACATTCTAACATAATCAAGGCTGTAGCTGCGGTAAGTGCAGTGCCTCCTTCCAGTAGTTAAAAATCACTAACTAGAACCCGTGCAAATTCCACAGAAGGAAAGCGACATTTTTCAGTGAAATCTCAGACCCGTATCATCCTAATTTCCCCGTATCTAATACTGAAGGAGCTTGTAGAATTTCTACTACAGAATAAATGCATTGCTTCCAAATTATGTTGCTCTTCAATCCTTCACGAAGGGTGAAAAAATGTTCCAACTCAGGCAGTGCATCTCCTACCTAAGACTTGCGACCAGCGCTAACAGCACAAATCTTAACTTGACTCTTTATGCTATTAATGTCTCCCCAGATCGTATCAAGGATACCCTAACTTTCTTCTATTTAATGCTGGTGAAAGCTTCACGGTCGTACTAACTAACGGAGAGACTAGTGGCAGCCTGCATTAATAGAATAGAACAGATAGCTGGCAGTAGACGGACCAACAGGCCCTTTCCCAGAGAGCCGCCGGGACTTACACTCCGGCCCAATATGAGCTACAGTCATTAGTTCAGCATCGTGGAGAATTTTGTTGGAAAAAAGAAGAAGAAAACAAAATAAGGTCAAACAAGCACAGCTAAGTGCTCCAGGTGCGTGGAGACGTTAAGTTAATTGTGACGTAAAATATGGATTTCGGTGGCTTAGAAGCTTTGGCCGTTAGGAGTTTGTTACTGCTGGAAGAGGAGCTCGTAACTGTGAAGGATGTTACTCCCAATATTTACCGAGACGATTTTTAGATGCATTGATTTACTCTGCACCAACAACTTCGGAAGGTAGTCTATTCCAAATGTTCACAATAAAGTACAGAAAAAAAAAACTTCTGACTGAGAGTAATTCTTCGATCTTTGTGCTTCATTTCTGGCTGTTGTTTCGTAAACTATAATTTTCGTCTCTCACAAAGAGCACCGCTGTAGGCACGTCGTTGAAGCCATCAAATACTTGAATGTTTCTATTAGTTGGCCCCTCAATCGCCTTTGTTCTAGGAAGATGAGTCCCACTTCCTTTAGGCGACATACGAGAATCAATCCTGAATAGGTGTCGATGCTTGTTCTTTCCCTCATTTTTATCGGCGGGTTGCGCTATCAATGAAGTGATACATAAACTCTTGATAAAGCTCAGTGGCTGTGACGCTTCAAAAATTACACTGATGATTCAATTCGCTGATTTGGACCGAAACTTTTTCCCACAAGGAAGAGTTGGTCATAGATATTTTTTCTTTCTTTTCTTTTTTGCCTGAAGAAGCCCAAGGAGTATATGGTGATGTATTTGAAGAAACAGCCGCGGGAAGGAGACAGTTAAAAATTACCAATAAAAAGCTACAGTCAGAGGGGCGTGCCCACCTCTGCATCAGGCATCGATTAATTTTATTCGTCTCAAAGCTATTTTTTTTTAATAGTTTGAAAACAACTCATTCGGACGAAAAAATGCCAGATTGAAAATCATTCGAATGGAAAACATTTCGAAATGAATATTTTTGGGAAACTTTTCATTTTACCACGACTTAAACAAATTAGCTTTCAGGTTACTATGTTTAATAAGGTTACGTTCGTTTTGAATAAGTTAGATTCGGTTTGGTTAGATTAGTTTAGGCTTCCTCCTCTTTCTTTCCCTGCTAATGAGGCTCCATTCCGTCCTTTCTCTTATTTTCCAACGCGGCCAAATGTGTACTGATCCACAGTGGGAACACCTCAATGGTGAGGTTCCATGTTTCCCACAACAAACCACATGTGCCATACTCTTCCCTTCTTTGAAAACCGTTACAACGGCTAGGAAAAGTATATTTAAAATTTTAAAATTATAATGGCGTACTTGATTTATCATTTTCATTCTTACTGTTCCTGTAATGTAACTATTTTCGGACTGCTCTAATTTCATATAGTAACAGTTCTTTCGAATAAGTTTCATTTTACTACCTTCTCGTTCGAATAAAAACATTTCGCAATGTGCACGCCTAGGCCATGATCGTGGTAACGTGCTCGAATGGGTAGTTCGATAGCGGTGCACGTTTATTCGTGCAAGTGCACTGGGATTCACAACAGGTTTAATATATATTGGAGGTGTTCCAGACCTTCATCAATGAAGAACTACAGTTCACGGTATGGTCCTTGCTAGCTCTGGAATTTTGCCATAGATCAACCAAATTTACAGTGAAAATATGAGTTCTACAGCACAGATGATGACTAGAGACCTTCAAAATTAATGCTTCGACTTTTGAGGACTCTTCTAATTTTGGCCCGAGATTTATGAAAGGATGAATTTAAAAGTTCCTAAGATGAGAAACAATAATTTCTTATTTTTCAAATTTTGGCGGTAAGTTTTTAAAAAGAAACCGTCGAAATATATTGAAAATGTCACTGTGAGAGCTGTTCTAACTTCGCCAAATTATATTAAAATTGTTAGCCTACAAATGCCTGGAAATGCTGGTGGAAAGTATTGTAAATATTAGCTGAAGAACTCATTGTAAATTTGCTACAAAGTTCGGAAAATATTTGCTCAGAGAAACGCACGACACTTGCAGAAAGTTCCAAGAATGTTAGCTAAAGAATCCATACCTGGCTCGGCTCGCTGGCATGTTCTGAAAATGTTAGCCTTGACAGTATTGTTTATAACTAAATACTGTGTCAGTATAATACTCTGTTTCTGTGAGACTTTGAGCAAAATTTCGACAGCAGTATTCGGACAGCGATGTGCATTATTGAGTTACTACGCAGCAGCGAACAAATTGACCCTTTCATCGGAAAAACAGAGGTGACGATACGGTCTGTTGACAAGTTAGCAAAGACGCGCCTCCTGCTAATTCCATGCTTCTTATGGAACATTCATTGGGATCCAAAAGTGAAATTGAATTGTGAGAGAAGTTAATAAATATCTTTCAGCATGAACTTTTTCATGTCTGGCACGATGGTCATCGCCGATTATACGATGGCGATGGTGTGTAGACCATCGCCATCGGAAAATCTACAGTACGATTTTACGATGGAATATCGCAAAAATCCATGGGCGATAGCGATGGTCCGATGGAAATAGTATCAAACAATCGGCGATGGCCATTTTCTCCATCGGCGATGGTGTTATGAGGAAGAAATTGTCCGATGCAATGACTGAACATGTCGTCGGCGATGGCATACGATGGGTATCGTCATCGGTTCTACTTCCGATGCCGATGAAATAATGAAATAAGGCTAAAAACAGCCTTACGAATTTGAAACATTCCTTTTTTAGTAACATTAAAACAAAGAAAGGGGAGCTAACAATGTCAATTAATTACCTGGGCCTTACATTTCGCACCTTTTATCAGCTAGGAATAGTATTGCTGGTTTTAAAATCGCACACAGGCCGAGGTTATAAGAGATGCTGCTTTCATTCGATGTTTGTGGTCTGAAATGTTTGCATTTAAAAAATGTGTTAATGCGATGGTCCATCGCCGATTGTGACGCCCTACGATGGCCATCGCCGACGGTTATTTCATCTTGGGATAAAAATTGGCAATTTTTGGTTCCGATGCCGATGGAGCGATGGCACCATCGTAACATGTAACATAATCGGAGATACCGACCTCTTTACTTGTTACTCATATAATATACATAATGAGTAAAAATAAGGTGGCAGCTAACAACGGCATAAAGTCAAGTATTCTTACCTTCCCAAGTTACATTTATATTTGTAACAGGTTGTAGAGTTCAACAGAACGTGATTAATAAGTTATGCATTCAGGCAGCACTCTACGACAAAGTTCAATAACTATTCCATCAAGTAGATTGCATCACCTCTACACAAGACGGGTGGCATGCATAATGCCACCTGGACCTCGCCCGAAGTATCATAAAAGTAATCAATGTAAAGATAACGTGACCCGATGCATAAGAAGGAGGATAAGAAATTCCCTGGTAACTCTCGACATGTCTGTTTTGCCTCTGTCGTTTGCAAAACAGTCAAACACCTCCTGAAGAAACGCATCACTGATCACCTGAGGATACACCAGCTCATTTTCGACACCCAGCACGGCTTGCGAGATAGAAGAAGCTGCTTACTTACTGGACTTCTTTCCGAAAGATTTGGAAATCAGAGGTCACGAGATAGGAGTGGACTTTTTTCACCTAGATTTCATTTAGCGTTTGACAAAGTCCTTCATCAAAAGTTAATAAAAAAAAATTAGAAGTTCAAGGCATCCAGGGAGACTATTGATGCCGGATCCCCTCACGGCTTACTGGTCGGCAACAACGAGTGAAGCTGCAAGGAGAAACGAGTGACAGGATGCTAGTCTTAGCAGGGGTTTCGCTAGTTAGCGTATTAGCCCATTGCTGTTCATAATTTACATCAATGATCTTGATCTGAACACCCGCAATGGAATTTGTAATCTGCAGTGATACTAAACTTTGTCATTGTGCAGCAACCGCCAGGATTAGAACCAAACTCCAGCAAAAACCTTGAACGCCTCATAGAATTGGTCGCAACGTTGCAGATGTGCTTCGACACCGATGCATGATTTGTAATGTAGGTCGTGCCGGAGAACCTCTCAGCGCGCTTGGTAATGAACCAAATAGAATTAGTAGCTGTGACTCAACAGCGTGACCGGAGTAGAAGCGTCACATACGAACAGTCAAGGAGCTTCAATAGAGAAGGAGGGAGCTTTGTAGCCCAGTTACAGACTTGCCAGCGAGTCAACCAGATCTCTTATGGCTGAAACGTTCATTGGTGGAAAAGACGGGGGAGCACTGAGTTTCACGGGGGAGCAGCAGACGAACCGAGTTGCTGACACGCGATTGGTGCTTAAGTGACTGGCTGCAGCCATAAGAGACTCTTTACTGACATGCGATTGGTGCATGGGACAACTGGCTGACAGCCATAGGAGACTCTTGAGCTTCAACGGGCTAGGCTACTGGCTCCCTCCTTCTCTATTGAAGCTCCTTGCGAACGGTAACACGCTCATCATGTTGAGAGGAGTGTCAAAAGGGCAAGCAGATCGAGTACTGGGATCCATTACCCGAAATTTTGACCACAAATCCAAGGACATAATTATTGCTCTGTACAAATCAATAGTGGGTCCGGATTTTGAATTTGCTGTTCAATTCTTATCGCCGTATCAATGCAACGGTATCGATAAGAAAGAAAGAATCCGAGCAGAACAACTCAATTGATGCCTCAGATGCATAACATGCCATACGGGTATGAGTGTCGCCTACAGGGAGGGAATCGTACTCATCTCTCTCAAGCGACAACGACTCAGGGAGAAACTAACAGAAACATTCAAGTATGTTAATGGTTTCAACGACGTGTCTACACCGGGACGTTTGGACAGAGACGTTGATGGTTGCCTCTGAAACAGCAGCCGAAAACTCAAGCATAAAGATCAAAGAACTACTTACGCTAAGCTAGCAGTTTTTCTTGTACTTCATAGTGTTCACTTGGAATAGACTCCTCTCCGCAGTTGTTGCAGAGGCAGTCAACTCACTCAAAAATAGTTTGAACAAACACTGGGAGCAATAACCTCCACTGCTGAGAACTCCTCCTCTACGACTCGCCAACTCTTAACGGCCTAGTCTCTACAGGTTGCCGTAATCCATTATCTTTCATGTCCCAATTAACATAACGTCTCCAAGTCTCAGCTCGTTTGCTGGTCTTTTCACTACTTCTTTTCCTCCTCAGATGTCTAACAGATTTTGAAACTAGAATGCCTCATGGCGTAAGACCATCACCCGCGGTGGGGCCAAATTCAACGACGTCATTTTTTATTGCCAGTTAATCTTAGTTTTTCATAATTATGAATACTTTGTCAAATAAGGTTAGGGCAGAGTGCCCCCCCTTGAGATCTCTTAATAATAACATAGGAAAAAATAGAACGTCGTCGCGTCATAAGACGGTCTGCCGCGGTGGTGGCAAATTCACCACGTTGGAGGAAAATTGAGTGCCGTCATTTCCTATGTCCTGCTAGGTTTAGTTTTTTGGCATGGGCCACATCTATGTCAGCCCACCAAACTTTCTATAAAAATTTATGAACATTACTCAACTCCTTCGACCACTTTTTGGGTGGGCAGACAGATATATACTTAAGTCTTCAATGAAAACATTATCACATGTCTCACTTCGTTTGCGGGGGATAATAATAGCACTAGCTCACAGAAAGCTGGAACGTGAGTCCCGGCTGAGCTCTGGGTATCAGCCTTTTGCTCCGTCTTCTGCCAGGCATCTTATGTAATCTAATTTCCGGTTTTGCAGGTCCTGATGCTTTTTGTCATTTTGCGTTCAACGCGTGAATCCACAATGTATTGGGTGCAATTGGACAAATATTGTTTTTCAAATGTTTTATTAAGTAGCTCCACGATACTGTTCACAAATGTAGCTACTTGCAACAGAGACGAGGCTTAAGCGCAGTCCGCAGGCCGTGTATGTTTTATGGAGGTCTTTCCTCACCAATATTTAATCATCACTGAGGCGAGCCCACGCAGCAAAATAACCTTTGCTGGAGGTCGGCACAGTGTTGAAATGTTGGGTGAATGTTGGAGCCTTTTCAGCCGATGACGGACCAATTTTGGCCAATATGTGTCAAGATATGGATACTTCTACTTAGGTACTGTAAAGCAATGTTGCGCCAAAATTAGGTCACGCTTAAGGTGCGCTTCATGAAAAAGCGCAACAAATCATACCATTCGTTTGATTTATGCAGTGTTTCACTTCAAAACTCAGAAAATTGTTGAAATTTTTCTTGCAAGTAAAAATATATTTAACTCATTACTATAGATGGCAACATTGGGCTAATAATAATTTACAGTATAGATCCAACAGTAGTGACTTCTTAGTTAAAAACGACAACGCGATGAAATAATTATGACTTGAACCTCTTTATCAAAGAAAAATGTATGCAGTAAGATGGAAACATATCTAATTCATACAGTTATTATGGATTCTTAGAAAATTTTATAGGGAAGCGTGTTCACGATCGTTAACTGCGTGTATTAATACCCAAGACAAAGTTGATTGTTTCATTGCTCTGAAGAAAAGGTAATGCTCGATACTGAATCCGAATTACCATCAGTGCACGATAGTTCCGTTGTCGTGTAGGTAGGATACCAGCTACTGTGTTGGTTGAACATTCATCTAAAGTGTTGGCTTTAGATTGAGAAACAACATTGGGTCAACTTTCAAAAATTAATAGTGGGCCAATGTTGAGACACAACGTTGGTCCGCCCAAGAATCAAGGTCTTATGCTACTTGGTCGGTGCTTGATTGTCCACAGGTAGCAGATTTCCGAGGCTTCCCGACCAAAGCTAACAACGTGATCGTTCTGCTTGTTCGCTACCAAATCCGCCATGAACATTTTCTCATCCAGGAGTATGCCAGTGCATTCCACGCTCTTCAAATCGTTAAGAATATTACCCCAGGGCTATTGGAGTTCCTTCTGCAGGCGAATGGTTAGCAGGGGTTTTTGTACGCGCCTCGGGATCTTTTCTCTTTCGATCTTGACAATGGGAACCTTGTGGCCACTGAGATGTTTCTTTTCTTCGCAAACTGAGCCGTTTTTAGCCTGGGATCAATTTTGAAAGCTTTTCCAGGAGTCGATCTGTTGGCAACTCGGGGATTACCAGAATAGTCTTCATTATTCTTCAAACTATTTGCGAACCTATGGGCAGCCAACCGGCTAAGATTCTGCCGATTGGCGATGTCCGACTAGTGGCCCGGCCGGAGGAGACCAGATATCTCAATTCTTGTTGTTTTTGTTATTGTATACATGAACCTCAATGGTTCCAACTAGTTCCTGCTAATGGTAATGGCCTGACAAGGAAAAATCTGCAGTTAGCGTAACATACACAAAATCATTTGTACTTTCTAAAGCTGATCACAAACCTTGAAATGAAGAAGTGTAACAGGACGTTTGTAAGAGCATGATCACAAAGCACGTCTTGCCAAAGAGAAAAATAAAATAACCACTCAGGGAGGTGGCTTACGTGTTACCATCGCCGTGCCACGTAGAGCTCGTATCATCAAAAAGGAAGCGTGTCCTGTGTAAACCAGAAGCACGTGAGGCGAACGGAGGGGCACCAGAAGCGGAAGACCTTTGTTTCTTCTATTTGCCAGTTGTCATGAGGAGGAGCGGAGGGCAGGGGACGCTATTCTAGCAGGTCCATCGATCTCTCTTATCACATATTAATGTACGCATACCACGCTTGCTTCTGTACAGTGTAGTGTGTGGGGCTGCAGTGTGGTGCGTATTGCACTGATGTGGGACACGGACATGGCGTGCCGGCGCTGCACGGCTGCAGTGTCGCCGGTTTATTCATCACATTAATTGCCCTCTCGTATTCTTTCTGCCCTACTATCAACATATCGAGTGTTGCATGCACATTGTCGATATCAACATGGCAGGATGAGTCGTATAGATTGTTCCATGGATCATCAGAGCATAAAAATAGTACCAGTCTAACCAGCCTAATTTATGTATAGTCTGAATTTGATACGTCAGGTGAGTGCTTTCGCATTCACCGATCCCTGTTGTGTATATTCAAGTCACATGCTGTCTACTCGTTTTTGATATTGCTATATGGTGTAGGATCAGTTATGCAGGTTCAAAACAATGGGTAGAATTAATACGGAAACTCATAAGAACTGTAGAGCCGAGGGTTGTATGACGATGAGTTGTTATTAGCACAACCATTTGGATTATGTAATCAGTTTACTTTTACAAAGTATTACGTATCTACACTAGCCATAGAGAGTTGTTGCCCTCACGCTAATAAAGCCTAAACCTGAAAGGAAGTGAGGTCTTATTTCATCTCACTGAAATTGAACTGACTTTAGAGCAACTGAAGTTGATTGAAAATTGAAAAAATTAGATAAGTTAAAATGTATTCCCTTTCTTTTCAAAAAACGTCAATTACATTAATTTCCGAAGGAAACTATGTATGTGAAGTAGGAATAGATGACAGTCAATACTGTACGAGTTTATTAACTAGTGGTCTGCATAGTATCAAATGATGAAGAATTATTTGTGACCATGCCGTTCATTGTTACCTCCACCAAGAAGGTTATGTTTTCGCCGTGTCTGTCCGTCGGTCTGTCTGTCTGTTTGCTCATTTGTCTGTCACCAAGATGACTGAAAAAGTTATGAGCGGATTTCAACGAAATTCACAGAGATTGTTAGGTACGTTAAGAGGAACAGATGACTAACTATTAATGAAGTTCCGTCCATCCGTTTGTTTGTTTGTTTGTTTTCCTGCCTCTTTTTTTTTTGTTGCCCTAACTGAAAAAGTTATGGACAGATTTTCATGAAACTTCAATGAGTTATTAGGTATAGTACGCAGAGTAAATGAAAAAAATTGTTGTGATGATCTGTTGGTTCGTTTGTTTATTTGCTTGTTTCTTTGTCGCTGTGTTTGATTTTATGCTTGATAGCACAATAAATGAAAAAGTTATGAATGGATCTTTAGGAAATTTATAGGAATTGTTCGCAACGTTGAAAGATATAATTGATTAAATTTTGGGGATGATCGGTTGGTTCGTTTGCACTTCTGATTAAATGTTTGTCAGAATGTTTGTTAGCAGCATATCTCAAAAAATCATGAACGGATCTTCAAGAAAATTACAGAAATTCTTCACACTGTTGGAAGGAACACATGATTAGATTTTGGGGTTGATACGAGTAAAATTATGGTTTAAGAACCAATTTTAATTTTTCATTACCATATCTTGCCTGGCGGAGGTATACGCTCTCAGAGTGCTCTAGTTCTTGCATGTGATAGTCGTGAGTACTGAAAGAGTTTAGTTGTTTTTATTGTGTAGCATCTCGCTGTTGTTTTCTGACACGCTTGCATAGGTGATAAATTTAGTAAAATCCGCTTCCGCAGCGCTGCAGAAACTTATTTGAACTACTTTAGCATTTTTTTTTATTTATTTTCATAAAATCTAACACGAGGCAACTCAATTTAGTACAGTATGTACCCTAAAAAAGTTGTTGAAAATCCCAATCAAGAACCAAAGAGAAAACAGGGTTCGATCAATTTGAAGAGAAACTTTTAAAAAATCTACCTAGCATAAAAGTCGAGTAAAAATGATGTTGCTGCTGCCCATTGGAAGCGTAGCTTTAAAAATAACATATAAGCTTTAAAATTTTATGTAAACGGCTGTTTTGAAATCGCCCAGAAAATTTTGCAAACAAAGTTTAGGACATTTCGTGGGTATATATAGGTAGTATGGCAACGCTATTACGTATGGGTAGGCAGCGTTTTAAGTAATCTTTGTTTTAATAAGGAAACTACATATATTTGTATGATTGGTTACTAATTCACTTTGTATGACAATCAGATCCATATTAATACATGAATAAATACTTGTAGGCGTCAGGTGAATCGTACTACTAATTTAAAAGATGGTTGATTAAAAAACGATAATGTAGAAAATAAAACCTTAGCCTGTTGACGTTGTGCATGCACTAGTTCATCTAAACACGATGATTAGTGATGGGACAAATTAGGCTGCGGTCAGCTAAAGTTGTTAAACTCTTGATATAATCCAATATGTAATATCTCCTACAGCTGTCAGAAAAGCATGTCAGAGAACCATCGTGGGAATGTCCTGCACTGCAGAGACGTAGAGCTCTCTTGCATGATATTCCCGTGATTTTCAACGGGATATATATCAGAGGAGCGGAACATCTAATTTTAAGCGCTGCAATGATTTACCAGTTAGCAAACATGCACTTTGCGTAATCGATTTCAGTAGACAGAGAATTGTCTTGCATGAAGACTACGCTTTGTGGAACTGTGTGAACATCTTTCAAGCAGGGAGGAGGTCGAAACTTCTGCCTATCCATATTCCACACGTTTCCCCATGAGAAGGTACACGGATGGTTTGCACACCTAATTAATACCAACCCGCTGAAAGTTTAAACACTTGTTTACTCGTCTGAAAAGAACTGCAGTAGACACCATTCTTGACGCACTCGATAGCTGGCCACGATACTGGTGACTCATGACAAACTTTTCTTTTGTCAAATCGTCCATCGCCTCAAGCAGGTCAACAACAAGTTTCCTCACAGCGCATTGGTCACGGCCATATTGTGGTTTTATTTCCATCCAAGCTAAAAATAAATTGGCATGCAGCGTTTGTAAGATTTTGTACTTTTAGGGTCTGCGTGACCAGACTTGTTTATAAACTAGCTACCGTGCCGAACATCAAGAGCAACCTCATAAAGAGCAGCGGATTGCTTTCAGAATCTCACCCACGAGGGTGCTGCAGCGTTGAAATAGTGCATTCAAAATTCTACAAGTATTCTTGAAAATCTCTTCGAGGTATTAAAAACTATTTTCTTTACAATGTTACAGGCACTAATTCTTTACCTTCCACATGAATTTAGACGCACTGTCAGTTTATTACCTTCCATACGATGTTACACGCCCTGTAATCTCATTACTTTTTGCGGAAATTACGTATGCCTAATTTTGGGTCAGTTTTTTTTTTTTACAGCGTTTGTTTTTCAACCACCCCTTGCACAACCGCTGGTCATTTCCGAATTATACCAGTAATAAAAAAAAATAATACCGTTCGAAAACAAATTCATATTACCGAGAGCATAGTGGCCGGCAGCGCACCAATGTACCAACACTCCACAAGACCTAAGAATCACTGACTGCACCAACAGCGCACCACTGCAAAAGCAAAGCACCACTGCCCCATCAGAGCACCACTGCACCAGCGCCCCACAAACATTCGCTCTTAATCACTGCACAAACGCGTGCCATTTAGCAAACTTTTGCACTAATAGCACTATCGCTATTGGGAACTTCTGCTGTTCCGGATCAAACTTTGTTAGCACAAATTGCTTATCAACGTCGCGGTCGTGGCACCTAACGACATTTTAACGTGACCTCTTTATGTTGGTATTCTGGCGGGGTCACCATGCGTCATGCTGGTATTATGGCCAGGCCACCATGCGTCTCATTGGTATTATGGCCGAGTCACCGTACTTCATGCTGGTATTATTGCCAGGCCACCATGCGTCTCATTGGTATTATGGCCGAGTCACCGTACTTCATGCTGGTATTATGGCCAGGCCACCATGCGTCTCATTGGCATTATGGCCGAGTCACCGTACTTCATGCTGGTATTATGGCCAGGCCACCATGCGTCTCATTGGTATTATGGAAGACCACTATGCATCATGCTGTTAATCTGGCGGGATCACCCTAAGTTATGCTGGTATTATGGTTGGGTCACCATGCGTCATATTGGTTTTATGGCCGAGTCACCGTACTTCATGCTGGTATTATGACCAGGCCACTACGCACCATGCTGGTATTGTCGGTCACCTTTCATTGTGCTAATATTATGGTCTGGCCAGTACGTTTCAAGCTGGTATTATAGCCGGGCCACGTCACATTGGTGTTATGGTCAGACCACATTGCGCCATGCTGGTATTCTGGCGGGGTCACCATAAGTCATACTGGTATTATGGACAGGCCACCCTGCTGCAGGCCGGTATCATGGCTGAGTCATTAAACGCCATGCTTGTGTTACTGATAGGCTCCACTGCATCATGGCCGTATTATGACCAGGCCATCATGCACCATGCACCAAACATCATGCAGACGAGGTGTCATGTTGCAGGATATTAAGACCATACTCTAATGCATTATGACCGCTGTTTTATTCTAACCCTCATGCATATATAATTAAAGTAAGTCATAATATGTATGTTTCGTAATATATTTAAATCTATATAAGTGTAGGTGGGCAGCAGATCATTGATTAAACAAGTTTCGTTGAACGAAAGATGACACTTAAGTTTAATTTGCTTTCTTTCCAATCGTTCCAATTGTCGGAAGCTAAGTTTTAGTTCTTCAGGAGACGTTCTTAAAGCAGTAAAAGACAACCATTTGGCTAAAATGGTTTTAATAAAAGCTGCCATAATATCGACGTTTCGGGAGTACAGCGCCCATAGTCATGCAGAATTTAAAACTGGCTTTGGCCAGGTAGTGCGCGCGGCTTTATACTTGTCGGTTGAGTTGCCAAGTACTAATTTACAGAATTTCAGCATCGCTGGTAAAATTGCTCTAAAATATGAAATGTTGGCAACTGCATTAAATTAGCATTGTTACTAAAGCTGGAAAGTATATTTTAACAATTTCTCATTTAAAATGTGATATACTCGGCCTAAAAGTTTGTATGTTTACAGGGAAACAATTGAAATTGTAACAGGTATGATCTCAGATACACGACTTTGGCGTATAAGTGAAAGGATGCAGGATATATATTCGATGGACAAAAACGAATAGAAAGGAAATATAATAACAGTTATGATGCACTTCGTCGCGCTAAGATATGAATTAATTACTGCTTTGTACTTGATTGCCAATTTGTACTATGTGGACATAACAAAAGGTTTAAAACAGTTCTTTACCCTNGTAAAGAACTGTTTTAAACCTTTTGTTATGTCCACATAGTACAAATTGGCAATCAAGTACAAAGCAGTAATTAATTCATATCTTAGCGCGACGAAGTGCATCATAACTGTTATTATATTTCCTTTCTATTCGTTT
Organism: Parhyale hawaiensis; assembly: GCA_001587735.2. Classification (NCBI taxonomy): domain Eukaryota; kingdom Metazoa; phylum Arthropoda; class Malacostraca; order Amphipoda; family Hyalidae; genus Parhyale; species Parhyale hawaiensis. The sequence continues at coordinate 1,975,719 of LQNS02001154.1, forward strand.
TTGTCCCTCGAATATATATCCTGCATCCTTTCACTTATACGCCAAAGTCGTGTATCTTAGATCATACCTGTTACAATTTCAATTTTTTCCCTGTAAACATACGAACTTTTAGACCGAATATATCACATTTTAAATGAGAAATTGTTAAAATATACTGTCCAGCTTCAGTAACAATGCTAATTTAATGCAGTTGCCAACATGTCATATTTTAGAACAATTTTACCAGCGATGCTGAAATTCTGTAAATTAGTACTTGGCAACTCAACCGACAAGTATAAAGCCGCGCGCGCTGCCTGGCCAAAGCCAGTTTCAAATTCCGCATGACTATGGGCGCTGTACTCCCGAAACGTCGCTATTATGGCAGCTTTTATTAAAACCATTTTAGCCAAATGGTGGTCTTTTACTGCTTTAAGAACGTCATGTGAAGAACTAAAACTTGGATTCCGACAATTGGAACGATTGGAAAGAAAGCAAATTAAACTTAAGTGTCATCTTTCGTTCAACGAAACTTGTTAAATCTATATTAGTATATCCAGTCACCAATAGATGGTTTGATGCAGAAAATCTCAAGTTTTGTGCTTTAAGATAACGGGATAATATTTCTATGTGCAGTGAATTTAACTTTCCGTATTTTACTTTTTTCAGTACATGGACAAGCTCCCTGTAGTCTCTGAGCCATAGCCTCTTAAGTGCACGGCTGTACAGTGAATAGAAAGTGCAATATTGTAGATATTTCTTCCAACATGTAGCTTGTGAGAACTTACTTGCGGCTGTCGACCGAAAATCTTTAAACATAACAACCGCACGAGCGGTAGTGTGAGTGACTATTCAGTGTGTTCTCAGCCCCATTTCTTGGTGTTGTTGTTTTCACTCAGCACAGTTTTGCCAAATTTAGAATAAAGTGTAGCTAGTCATTCATAGTGCAGCTTGTTCGGTATATCGTTACAACCGATGATAACTAATAGCCTTAAGCGTTCAAATGCTTTCATGTGAACAACTTGACTCCTGACAAAAGTGATTGCATCCATAAAAGCGCCCCAGGTTTGTGTCGTGCAAGGAGACTGCTGTTTTCAGTATGTAATCCCAACTCTTGTAACATTAACTGAGTGTGTAGACGAACGTGTGCCTACACCGAACTATCACCGCACATGTAACACGGCTCTGCTGTGAGCGGGACCGAGGGGGTCTACAAGAGTGTTCAGTCGGTAAGCCAAGCGTTTTCTATTTCGCTTATGCACAATTTGAGCGATGAGCTCAATTTATTTTGAATTCTCTACTGTAATCCACTGCATAGCTGAAGAACTACAGCTGCCAGACACGTGTAGCTAATATCACAGTATGCCCCAAACCCTTAAAAAAAAGAGTCGATGTAGGTACCTCATTATATTGACTGCATCCAGACATCTGGGTCACTGTCAGGTCCCTACTGGAGCCACACCAGCTAAAAAACTCCTGCAATCTCCAGCATCTGGTGTAATTATTATGATAGCTGGACAAAACGCACAACGTTAACATCGACTTGAATAGGAACTGTTTACAAAACGCTACTTTTTCGCTACTATAAACACTCAAAAGCGCATGAAAGTGGGAAGTTAAGAACCGTGTTTGAAGCATCCCTAAAATTGGTTCCCATTTTGTTCTGCCACTTGCCCCATTCTACACAGTAGTAATTCCCTTTTTGGTAGTTTAAGGACTGGACTGGACACTTCGTTTGGATGTTTATTGTATTGGGTGAAGAAAGCAGTACAAAATTTGTGGCTCCTGTAGCATGTAGCAGACGCAGGACGTCTCATCTGCTTGAGATCTGCTGTAGTACCCTCAGCTCGAATGAGTGAATAGTATAACTGGTGTTGTACAGCTGCGGTACCAACAATTTCATCCATCCGTACCAATGGTACAAGGAGTAAACTACATGACTTACACCGTACCACTTATATCTACCTGTTTTGCTCAAGTTTTATCAACAGAGTCAAGCGCATGTGCCAGCTACACAAGCTCTATCCTATACGTCCTCCTCACTACCACTGCACCACACCTTCCAACTACACCTGTTCCATAAACTGTACCAACTCTGTCACTCGCTGTACCACTGAGCCATTTCCTTCAAGCAGCTATCCAGACTTGACCAGCTGCCCCCAGTTCTTCCAATCCATATGCCACGCTACCATCTTCATTAACCAACTGGACCAAACTTGATCTCTCATACTACATGTTTTAGTCGCTGTACCCCTGTACCATCCACACCGCCTGGTTTGAACAGACGTACCAGCTGCTCCATATGTACCAGTTGCACGAGCGGCCCCAGAAGTGATGCCTCCGTCCATCCTCCCGGAACCGAATGATGAACCGGTGGCGCAAGGCCTTCCGCAAGCTCCAGCTTCTCAAGTGGGGTAAGTATCCGCCCTTTTTTCCCTGTTTCTCCAAATTTTCCTGCATTTGATATTTCTATTTGATATTCCATTTCCTCTCCCAGCAACGCATTTTTGAGCTGCTATGAAATTTTTGAAGGGCAGAGGAGGCTCGACAAATTTTTGCGTCGTCCTAAATTTTTATGATATATATATATTTTTTTTTTTCAGTAGAAGCAGCTGAAGAGACAAGCCGGACTTAAGACTGAGGTTCTTCTTGCGTTTGACAAAAAACCTTTAGCATGATTTTCTCTTGAACTTTTCTAGCCACCCAGTTTCTTTTTCTTCTTTTTCGAGTCGCAGCAGCTTTGAAAATCGAAAATACGAGCCGTTTTTCCAATGATTATAAAAATTGAGTCGATATCAATGACCTGCAGCATTTTACAATTGACAAGCGAGCCGTTTTTTTACCTGGTGGTAAACAGGCTCTTTTGGGAAGTAGCAGTTGTTTGTTCTTAAACTGAGAAAGCGTACTCCATTTTACTGTACATGGTACTCTTTGTTTACTTATTTTGGGCTTTATTTTGAGTACACGACAGAGTGCTGAATTTTTTTACGTGATGTCTCTGGCCTAATTGCAGCTACTACTATTTTTTTTAATGAAAAAGGTATTTCATTTTACAAGTCTTACCGAATTTTTGGCATCCGTCGTGAGTATCAGTAGAGTGACATCCAATATTAAAGAATTAATACAATAACGAAGCTTTATTTTCAAAAAATGTATTATAGTAAGTAAAATATCCAGGATAAAAGTTTGCCGGATAGTAGTAAGCTGAAATGGTAAGAAAATGTCATTCAAATATCATCGGCGTTGTATAATCTGAGGACCCGAGTTCGAAACCGGAATTCACTCAAGTGGGCACCGTATATAACATTATTTTATGTCTGAAACCGGGTTACTTCACACGTGAGCCTTTTCTTGGCGATAATAGAAACATCTGACGCCAGCATCCGTGTTGTCTCAGGTTAACGGATGAAGCTGATTCCAAATTTCAACTCTCCTTGTGCGAGCGTTTGAAGTTTGTTGCATAATTAGTACGCAAAACTCAGCAACGTTGCTTGTGTTCGGGGGTAAAATTTATCTAAACTTTTCAACTACAATTTTTAAAATCTAATTTGCGGCATTTTGTTCTAAATTGGCAACTCCGGCTGTATTTTTACTGCAGCTAATAATAAAATTTATACATTTTATTTTACTCTTTTTGAACAAAAATTTGTATATAGCCTTTATTCAGCACGACAAAGATGAAACTCTGCTCTCCCGTCTCACAGCACACGAGATGGAAGCGCTTGCGGTGCGGCTTCACAAAATTCGATTATTTTGAGAATGTCCTTTGGCCACTGTCAGAAAAAGGCTCACGGATGAACCGGGGTTAATAGGATTCTTGATAGTTTACTCTATGCTTCTCCCCGGCATTGTTTAAGTTGAAGAAGGTAGTCAAAAATCAAAGCCGAATTTGAGCGTGGAAATTACATCTGTAGGAAATTAAAATGGGTACTGTAAGTTTTAGTAGGACTAGCCAGTTGTATTAGCGTTGTTCCTACTTAAACTAGTCTCATGCTGAAGCTCCACGCATTACTTGTGTCTGCTTAGGAATTTGTTCTGAAGACGACTTCACACGGCTGCTTTTTAACAGCTACAGCTAGGACACGAAAAGCGGTCCAGTTTTTTGCCTTGTAAACAACAGCGAAATGAATAACGTGTTGCGTTCTATTCACGCCAAATTTAAATATATATCCAAATATCCTCTGCATGTGGAGGTAGATGACTTGGCAGCTAACATTTTAGAAGATATTTTAACAGAGCAGCAGCCGTGTTTACAAGTACGCAACAAAACAATAGAAAACTTTGTACACTAGGCTCTCTACAGTGTGAACCCGGCTTAACCCTACAAGGATCAACATTCTCCCTAAAGGACGCTTCAAGTAATGCTATTCTCTACATAATCCGAAAGATTGGTTTATCCTTATGGGGTTAAGTTGTCATAAGAACTTCCTTATGTACCAAAAGATGCCGTCAGAGTTTCAGAGGAAAAGAAACTAATTCATTTTGATAATTCGAGGCAACAATTATTATTGGCATTCGAAGATCCATGGAAATATTAACAAGTCGGAATGCCACGTGCTCATACTACATGTAGAGGTGTAAATATAACTGATACCAGTGTTGAAAATACCCTGTCATATGTCACTAAACGGTATTGCGATCAGTTGTAGCATTGACATCACCTACTTGTTGCAGCAATAGTTACAGTAGCCATAGCGACAGTAGCTTTTGTAAGGTAGCTGCTGTAGCAGTAGTAACAGAAGCAGTCATTACGGTAGTCAGAGCAACAGTAGCCATAGTGACAGTAGTCATAGTAACAGTAGCCATAGTTACAGTAGCCATAGTGACAGGAGTCTAGTAAAAGTAGCCATGGTAACAGTATTTGTAGTGACAATAGACATGTGACAGTAGCCCTAGTGGCATTAGCGATATATTGACAGCAATCACAGTAATAGTAGCCATGGTGACAATAATCACAAAAGCGGCAGCCAAAGCTTACTATAGGTACATCACTTTAAAAATGCCGGAGAATGTCAACATATCAAACTCTGTGGATAATGCTATGAATATTTCAGTAAATAGTGTTCTTACTTTCGTTGCGTGTGAGGCATTTATTCTATTATGGAAAGCTTAGATAATCAACACCGTTTCTATGATAGCCTATCAAACCTTTTTCAATGACAGAATTGCCAAATGTCTGAAGGTTTATAAATACGATACGAGAATTCTAGGCCTCACGAATGGGATACCTAAAAATTCAGTTTTGTTTCTGAATGCGCATTTTACTAATTCATCTTATAGTGTGAATCATTAACTGTAGTATTCAGGAATATTTGAAGGAAGGTAATCTGGCGGCCATGAACAGCCTCGCAACTCTGTATTATGGGAGACTTTAGTGCAAGCCCAGGCACAATTATGCAATGCAGACTGCCTGACATGTTTCCTGCGTACAATGTCACGTTCGTAGATGTCTCTTTGCATCTTTCAAACACGTTTAGAAAAATAATAGTGGGCGCTGGGTGAGCTGGCCTGACAACATAGCTACATCCATGAATTTATTACATAGTAATACTAACTGCAATATGAGAGCATATTCGCCTCTCTTTGACCACCTGCCTCTCAGCTGCAATTTAGCACAAGTTAACGTCCAGTGCAGGTACAATAAAAATACTAAAGCACCCTGAGAGTGCATACCTGCGCCAAGCAGGGCAGCGGTAGCGAAAAATTCAAATCGGCTCTGAACTCATGATTTTCTTTGGATCAACACCAAAAACCTGATCACTTATGCTGTTTGATAGAATTAACAGTGTCAGTAACTTTCTTGGACATCCGTATATAGCTTTTTGAATTATGCTGCTAACAAACATTTTAACAAACATAAGTCAAACACAAACTCACCAACCGATCATCACCAAAATTTAATCGATTATGTCTTTGAACATCACTAACAATTCTTGAAAATTTCACAAGGATCCATCCGTAATTTTTGAGTTATTGCCCAAACAAAAATTTTAGCAAACATAAGTTAAACACACAAACTGACCAACCGATCATCACCAAAATTTAGCTAATCAATTATGTCTTTTAACATTATTAACAATTTCTGAAAATTTCATAAAAATTCATCCATAATGTTTTGAGTTAGAACGCTGACAAATAAAAATCAAACACAGCGACAAAACAGACGAACGAACAAACATATCATCACAAAAATTTGATCTTTCACTTTCCGTAATAAACCCAACAACTCATGCAAATTTCATGAAAATTCCTTCATTACTTTTTAAGTTATGGCACTAACAAAAAATAGGCAAACAAACAAACAAACGGATGGACAGATCTTCACTAAAAGTTAATCATTTGTTCCTCCTAATAAACTGTACCTAACAACCCATATAAGTTTCGTCAAAATCCGTCCATAACTTTTTGAGTTATCTTGGTGACAGACTGACAGACTGAATAACAGACAGAGAGACAAACCCAACGAAAACATAACCTCCTTGGCGGAGGTAATAGCAATAGTGAACATGCTGTATGGCGGTTCTGTGATAGGAATCTTGGTCGCTCATATCAGCACTGCTTCTATGACTCTGTACAGGACACTGTTCGAGCTCCAACAAGACCTTGACCATCTCATGGAATCCTCGCGTTGCACCGTCTACTTGAAATTACAGCTGTTTACGAGTCATTACGTTCATCCGCTGGTGAACTCTTCCACCCAATTGAAAATGAATGGGATGGAATTGGCCATTGTCACCCAACAACGTGACTTAGGAATCACTATTACCAACAAACTACAACACAGTCAGCAAGTCGACGTTTTTAAATTTTTCTCTTTTTCGTCAATAGAAAACGAAAAAGAAAAAAAAAATTTTAAAAACGTAATTGTTGTAGGGAATCTTTCAAGGATTTCAAAACTGTCTTTGTTTTTATTCTAGCATAAAAACTGAGGCAGTTCTATTCTTTTAAAAAATATAGATATATATATTAAATATGTATATATATATATATAAAACCAAGGCCTTAACAGAAAAAGTTACATGATTAAAAAGTGTTTTTTTTTTTCAATTTTACATATTATATGAAAATTTCAGTAAGATCGGACCACTAATAAAGAAAATTCCAAAATTTCGGGACGACCCCCTTAAAACAGTAGCCACCTTAAGCACTTTGCCTTCAGCAGTTACTACTGTTTTAATCCATTCCTCCACAAGCTGGACGCTGACTTTTTGAAAACCTTAAAAAATCTAAGTAAAGATGAATCTATTGTGATATTACGCCCAGATAAAGGCAATGGCATAGTTCTGATAGACAAATCTGACTATATCGCAAAAGTGAACAATATTTTAGCAGATGGATCAAAATTTACTGTAATCAATGAAGTCTGGTTCAAAACTATCATTAAAGAAGAGGATAAAATAAACAGGTATCTTTTAAAACTGAAAATTGAAGGCGTCATTAATGAGGAACTCTACAGTAGACTTTATACATCGGAATATAAATATATAAACACACGCCGGTCATTTTAAGTATTAGATACTTCCCAAAGTAAAGAAGCTGGTGATGGTGACCCCGACGGGCAGGAGTGAACTGGTTCACATAACGCGTGGTCTATGACCAGCTAAATAACATCTGACTTTTGCGAAAGGAAAGATGATGGTGATGATGATCCAACGGGTCATGGATAGTTTAGTGTTACATAAACCTTGACCGTATTTGCTTATTTCCGCCGAATTTCCAGGGATCCAACTCGGAAGGCTCCGCCAGACCGTGATAGTTTCACGGCTATAACTAGTATACTTTAATTTGTATTTGCATCACGCACTCGGGTATCACTCTTAAAAAAAATAATCGTGGACTCGGCATCATAGATACGCCACGATATCATAGCAGTCGAAAGTTTTCGCGCAAGTGAAAAAACTGTTACGCCAAAGGAAGAAGTCAAGTGGGAAAACTGATTGCTACATTCAAACTTTCGTGTTCTTCGCCTGTCTTCTTGTTCGCGCCGTATTTTGAAGCTTGTGTTATTCCTTCTTTCACCGAGCATCTACTTAATTTTCGCTTGATCTGAGATCACATGAAGCTCGGACGTGGGAAGAAAGAGACAATCAAGAGTTCAGAGATGCTGCAGATATCCTCATTACTTGGAATTAAACGTTAGAAAGCAAGCAGTGCATTCAAAAATGAGATTCCATTCTTCTGCGTATAATTGCATCCTGGAAATTTTTACCTGTTTTTATACAATGTGACAGAATTTGCACAGTCTCCGACCTGGCTTAATTTCACCCATTCGTTTTCTTGTAATGTAGCAGAAAATAAACAAATGATCTGTCGCGCAAATAAATTAACAGGGAGATACACGTCATTTTTATTTTGTTGTAGATATATTTTTTATACTGTAACTTAAATTTTAAAACTGAAATTATAGCAACACAGAAATTTGAATTTAAATTTAAAGATTGCACTCATACACACACACGCACGCAGACGAATGCTGGATACATCACCGTTACCGCAAAAATGTGTAAAACTTTGACCGAAGGGAGCGAATGATTGCTATTGAAGCAGACGCCTCATTGCTATTTAAGACACCAAGAGTATTTTTATGGGACTGCTGTACCTGTACTATGCTGTCTTCTGCAATTGCATTAGCACATTATACAGAGACGATTGTCTTTTGAATATAAGAAAAATTGCCATGAAGCCACCCCATTAGGTACATACTAAGTTCACAGTTGCGACCTCAAATGCATTGAGCATTACGGCTAACAATTCATAATTTTCCTCTGAAACTGATCAATTTAGTCTAATTCACAGTAACTATTACACATACAGCGCTCAAGGGTTAAAACAATTTGTTTTCTCCAATTTATTTAAGACCATCTGAGCGTAAATTCAAGATCAGCGCAATAATGTCGACACCTGTACCCCGGAACTGCGCGTTCTACTCGCCCTTAAGCGCCTTAACTTACGACGTGTTTGGAGAAGAGACTGTCACTGCCTAGGCTCTCTGCTGTCATGGCAGTGTCACACGACGGTAACGGTCGATAGACGTCACACTTTGTCATACATGGCAACGGTCTTCAGCACGCTAAGTGTACACGCTCTCTTTTTCTCTCTCTCTCTCTTACTCTTAAATATGGTACTCATGCCAACGGGTCCATGGGTAGGCTGCAAAGTCCTTTGGCTTCAAATGCGTCGGCTTTGTTTCAAATTTGCTTTTGATATCAGTTCGTGAGGAGGTTAGTTAAAAAGCTCATAGGCTTTGACTACGATCTCTTTGTTTTAAATGTGCTGCTCATGTCAACTTGTATATGGGTAGACTAGGAAGTTCAAAGGCTTTATATATATATACATACTCTTTAGCGTTCTACTTGTTCCTTTTCCCTTTTTGTGTGCACATGTGTTCCTCCGTTCATGGGTTCCCCAATTTTCCTTGACGTGATGCATGTCCCTTAGCTTTGCCTTTTCAAAAACAATCAAAATTACAAATGGGATTCAAACGAGCAATCCGAGGGCACAGTCACGTAATGTTCAGCAGAATCAAGGATTCCCTCCGGGTCATCACCAAACCTGAATCATCTGAATCGCGATCTTTCTAACAGTTCCTGTGAATTTCAGGAAGACAGAAAAACAGACTGATGAACAAGTTAGTGAACGGACTGACGGATCATCACCAAAATTTAATCATTTCTACCCTTGCAACATTCTTGACAGTTCCTTTCGATTTCAAGAAGATCCGTGCATAAAATTATTGACCCCAGTAGCAGCAGGTTAGGGTGCTAAACTCATGACACTGGACGTTGCAGGTTCGAATGCGAAACCAGGCAGGAGAGCTCCTACAGCGCATGGCACTGTCTCAGCATTTGATGGGAAGGTGGGGAGAGCACAGGTCGTGGCATAAGTACCTCCCTTCAATGGTACATTAGTTCTTTACGATTCTTTGTCGGCTGCAGCCGTACATTTCTTTGGGGCCAGTTGCCCTAAGTCAGCACCACGAACCAGTGCGTGTGGGCTTCTCAGCAGAAGGTGCCTTCGAGTTGACTTTACCTTTAGCTCTCTGAGTTAAGTTGCTAATAGACAGAATAAGACACGTACAAACCCCGGAAAAATCATAACTTACATTAGTTGGGGTAAACATCAATTTAGTTGAAGACTATGCATTATCTTAGCACTAGCACTTTCATCCAACAGGGCTCCAATTCAATTATTGACAAATTACAATCTGTATTGCTACCTTAAAAAAATGCAATGCCATTTCTTCTCCAAATGTGCAATATAGGTATCTTTTGTACCTTAATGACAGGCATTAATTATGAAACACCTCAAAGAGTTTTTGGATAGAAAATGTACAGTTGAGAGAAGATTTACAGATATGACAGCTCAGAATTTGGCACTTCTTTGTTCTGATCTTTACAAAATTACTGTCAAAGTTATTTTAGCCTTCAAATAATGTGTATCTAAATATATAAATCAGACTAAACAGTTAACTTGAATGGAGAAAATAGGTATATTACTTTAGCCCTCATGTCGCTTAATTCGTGGCCGAAGGCATACAAATATAATACAAGCAACTGTACGTACCAAGCGTTTGAGATTACGGCCTGGAATACACGTCGTTGGATTCTTCCTCGATTTGTTGAAACAGAAAATAAGTCTTTCTAGGAGGTTTTTCTAAGGTAAAATGTGTGAAACTATAGGTAACTTTTTGTGAAATAGTTGTTCCTCTTTGTGGGAATTTGTGAAGACATTGAGAACTGAGTGCATTTCTGAGTAGGAATTTTCGGGGACTTTGCAACACTGTGTAAAGACTGGTAGTACACAGCTCTATGCGACAGCATATAAGTGGTCTTACTAGCAGCAGCAGCATATTACGGGCTTTTTGGGGTGCCGGACAGAGGTCAGTTTCGGTACCCCAAGGGGAGGGGGGCCCTCCCGCCCGTGACAGCCCTGACGGTGCAAGCTATTTCGGGTTCTGGGGACAAGCTGCCCCGGATGGTTTTGAGTTTTAGAACTTCAGGGGCGTATTGCAATAATGTCTCCGGTGTCACATGTGCTACACCTGCCTCCCGTGTAACACAGGTTGGGTAACACCGGGTGACACCGAAGACAACTCCCCAAATTGTAGGGTTATGAGCTGGATAACACTGCCTTTGTTTACAAACATTGACTTTGATACCCAACAATTTGTATTACAACGACTAAGACTGCCATATATTGCTAAAGTCTAGCATTTGAAGCACTTTTGAGCTGTTTTCTTAATTTCTTATACTAAAGGGCAGTCAAAACTAGAACGCCTCGGTGGCGTAAGACCATCACCCGCGGTAGGGGGCAAATTCAGGGAAGTCATTTTCGATGAACGAGGCTAGGGCAAAGCCGCATTTTTTAATGGATTAGCTCTTCACTAATAACATAGGAAAACTAGAGCACTCTGAGAGCACATACCTCCGCCAAGCGAGGCAACAGGCATACAAACTTCAAATAGGCTTTGAAACCATAATTTTTATATTATCAACACCAAAATCTAATCATTTATGCCTTTTGATAGTAATAACAGCTTGTGCAATTTTCTTGAAGATCTGTTCGTAACTGTTTGAGTTATCCTGCTAACAAACGTTATGAACGTTATGACAAACATGAGTTAAACATATTAAAGAACGAACCAATCTGCATCAAAATTCAATCATTTATGTCTTTTAACATTACGAACAATTCTTATAAATTCATTAAGATCCATTCATTATTTTTCATTTATTGTGCTAAAAAGCATAAAATTCAACGTCGTCATTTTTATGGTCAGCTAGGTCCAGTGTCACATCTAGGTCAACCCACCATATTCCTCACAATAAAATATGAAGATTGCTCAAATCCTTCGACCACTTATTAAGTGGACAGACAAACGAAAGATGACATTGCGTTTTAATTCGTTTTGTTTCCAACCTTTCCAAATGTCGGAAGCTACGTTTTACTTCTTCAGAGCAAGTTCGTAAAGTAGTGAAAGACAGCCATTTAGCTAAAATTGTTTTAATAAAAGCAGTCATGGCGACGTTTCGGGTGTACAACGCCCATAGTCATGCTAGGTTTAAAATGGCTCTGGTCTAGCAGCGCACACGGTTTTATATATATATATATATATATTTACTTAAATCTTCAACGAAAACATTATCACCTGCCTCCCTTTGTTCGCGGGTGATAATAAGGCTCCGCCAGAATGACTATGTATGTTGAAGCTTGCCGAAAGTTCCGCAACAGTTTGTTGAGGCGCTGAGATCGCATTCACTGCTATACGGGTAGCACTGTGAGGGTAACTCCGGCGTCTGATTGCAACACGCCCCAGAAGTTAAATTTTGCGAACACAAACATTCTGAACTTACTTGGCCTCCTCCTCCTCCCCACCTGACCGCGTAGTGGCACCTGAAATGTAAATAGTTACAACCGTAGGGTGCCATAGGCAAGCTGTCCCGCAGAGTGATTACTTCTGTAACATCAAGAAGTACCTACTTTTCTTGGATAACATTCCGGCCATAACCAGGTATCACCAAATTATGGACCAGAGGACTGATGTCCCTCTTCTCCCCCCCCCCCCCTTCCCCNTTGCCCTCACCTACGCAGCTACGGATATTGTACCCCATTAGTCTCTTACCTCACCGGACGATAGCGACACCCTCTCGTAGGAATAGCATTGCAGAAGTAGCCGTGCATGGTCACCCGCCCAGTAGAGAGTTTGTTCATAAGTTCAACTCTCTTCCTGTAGAGATAACAATATTTGAACTTGCGATTTATGGCACACCGTGAGAGACAGAGCCAACTTACCGGCCGCTGGACTGCGATGTACTGCCTCATCTCTTACACAAACAAAGCACCTTGAAGAGTTGGAAATCTATCTATCGGCTGTTTAAGAGCATATCCCTAAGAAGCTCACTTTTAAACGCATTTACAAAGTGAGGGACGCAAGCTGTAATTTTCAGGGTCCATAGGGTTGGCGAATAAGGAATGTAATTTTGTAAGTGAGGAGCCCCAAAAAACCCTATGCTTACGAGTGTACAGAGATTAGTTATTGTACACCCATTACCTAAAGCCTCAGTTACCTCTCCGTATATACGAAATTATCTACGCAGTTGCTGTAACTGGTTAAATCAATACATTTTTACTTCATGAAGATAAAGCTCAATCATCCATGAACTGCAGCTCATATCGGCCCAAGGGATACGCGTTCACTTAATTAGTATCCAGCTCAATAATTCACAATAATTCCCAAACTACAAACTCTAGTTCAACGGATGCCTGCGTATTCTGTAAGGGTTCAGTACAGTTATTCACAAATTGCCGTTTACAAACACTGATTCAACGGATGTGTGTTCACGCAGTAAGGATTCCCTTCAGCTATTCACCATCTACCACTAACATACCCTGGCTAAGGGACCCACCTACAGTACATTCAATAAGGAACGAGTCCAATAATTCACAAGCTATACACTATGTTAGCCAGCTGCCATTATTCCTTGCAATTATCCAGTGGCAGCTGTTAAGCGACCTCTGAGCGCCCCAACTGCAGGTAAGATGGCCAATAAACTCCCCACAGGACTGGCCACTTTGTGGTGACCTTCAGTGCAGGGCGCGCGGCCCCATAGCAGCAGATAATGTCAAGTCTTTATCACAAGGGAGCCGCTCCTGCAGCCCTGCACTGTTCCCAATCAATGGACCGACAATAGGCCGTTCTGGGTTGTCTGTAGTCTGCCGTGACTGCGCATCGGGCAGACTGAGGACTGCTCCGTATTGTCTGTAGTCTGCCGTAACTGCGCACCGGGCAGACTGAGGACTGCTCCGTATTGTCTGTAGTCTGCTGTGACTGCGCGTAGGGCAGACTGAGGACTGCTCCGTATTGTCTGTAGTCTGCCGTAACTGCGCATCGGGCAGACTGAGGACTGCTCTGTATTGTCTGTAGTTTTGGACGAGACTCAGCTCTACCCACTGACGTCTGTGCTCCATAAGTATACCTTCAAGTCTATCTCTGTGACGAGCGTTGGTATGTCAATCATTATAGAATGGCATCGTTAATGATGTATATATCATTCAATATAATTATCAGGGGCTATTTTACTTTGGTACACCCGAGCGCGCGGCCGCCAGGCACAGAGTCGACCAGAACCATAAATACTCTCTCTAACACACACGAAATACTGTACTATTATCTAATGGCTACCGCTTGGGTCAGCTCTTTCTAATCCAGAGACTCCAAGGTTCACTTTCTCTACTTTCCACAGTACACAACACTCTTGTAATAAAATATGAAATTAGAGCACTCTGAGAGCGCATACCTCCGCCAAGCGAGGCAACGGTAGCAAAAAAATTCAAATTGGCTCTGAAGTCATATTATTCTTTGTATAAACTCCAAAATTTAATCATTTGTGCCTTTTAATAGTAATAACAGCTTGTGCAATTTTCTTGAAGGTCCGTTCATAACTTTTTGAGTTATACTGCTAACAAACGTTAAGAGACAAACATGAGTCAAACATACAAACGAAAAAACCGATCTGCACCAAAATTTATTCATTTATGTCTTTCAACATTACTAATAACCCCTACGAATATCATAAATATCTATTCATTATTTTTTGAGTTATTGTGCTGACAAGCATAAAATAAAAAAAAAGTGACGAACGAACGAACAAACAGATCATTACCAAAATTTGGTCATATACTCTTTGTTATATAACTAACAACTCTTGTTAATTTCATAAAAATCAATTGATAACTTTTTGAGTTCTGGCATTGAGAAAAATGAGAAAGATAAACAAACAAAAGGATGGATGTATCTTCACCAAAAGTTAATCATCTGTTCCTCCTAACATACCTAACAATCCCTGTAAATTTCGTCCAAATCGGTTCAGATCTTTTTTAGTTATCTTGGTGACAGACAGACAGACAAACACGACGAAAACATAACCTCCTTGGCGGAGGTAATGAAATGTTTTCTCTTCTCACAAGTGTGTGTACATTAATTTTTAGTGTGAAAAATACGTATTCGGTGCTCCATGCACAGTCACTGCAGTATACTGGGATGTGTTAATGACTTATTAGTCGGAATGGCATTTTTACCTCCGCCAAGGAGGTTATGTTTTCGTCGGGTTTGTCTGTCTGTCTCTTTATCTATCCGTCACCAAGATAACTCAAAAAGTTATAGACAGATTTTGACTAAATACACAGGGAATGTTAGGCATACTAGGAGGAAAAGATTATTAACTTTTGGTTCACCCGTTTGTTTGTTTGTTTCTTTGTTCGTTTGTTTCTTTGTTTTCTTTGTTTGTCTGTCTCATTTTTTCATGCCATAACTCAAAAACGTTTGGAGGGATTTTTATGGAATTTACACGAATTGTTCGGTTCATCACGAAGAATAAATGACTAAATTTTTATAATGATCTGTTTGTTTGTGTGTCGCTGTTTTTCATTTTATCTTGTCAGCATAATAACTCAAAAAGTCATTAATACAGTCTTATGAAATTTACAGGAGTTGTTAGTAATGTTAAAAGACATAAATGATTCATTTTTAGTGATGATCGGTTCATCTATTTCTGAGTTTGACTAATGTTTGTTAGCAGCATAACTCAAAAAATTATCAGCGGATCTTCAATAAAATTACTGAAGCTGTTAATAATGTTAAAAAGCACAAATGATTAGATTTAGGTGTTGATACAAAAAAATCATGGTATCAGAACCAATCTGAAGAACCAATCTGAATCTTACGCTACCATTGCCTTGCTTGGCGGAGATATGCGCTCTCAGGGTGCTCTATAGTCTCGCACTGAAGCAATATTAGGGAGAGCGCCGTGTCATAGCATAGCAGAAATTTATTCAGTGTTGTATCTTAATAGGTTGCAGAGTGGTAGCTATTTTGAGTCGAATAACGAAGTAAACATTTGAAGTTCAATTTTGAAATTTACTCTGAAGTTTGACCAGCACTGAGGGTACTTAATAAGAGAAGGACAACTAAAGTGAAGAACTGTACAAACGAAATTTGAATAAGTCTACATATTTGGTTCGGGAAAAACTATTGATGTTACGTAGGCAGAATCAGAACAACAAAGAGAAGTAGCAACTGGTGAGGGAGAGATTGTTCGCCTGAGAAGCCTATTAGTAAATGGGTGCACGCTTAACTAACTGGCAGTTGTCCGGGAACGTTATCTTTGAAGAGTATGGTGGCAAACTTATCGAGACAATCAATCATCTAGTCCAGTATATACCTAATTATAGACAGCAGTGGATGTGGGATATTTTTACCTCCGCCAAGGAGGTTATGTTTTCGCCGTGTTTGTCTGTCTGTCTGTCTGTCTGTTTGTCTGTTTGTCTGTCACCAGGATAACTCAAAAAGTTATGAACCGATTTGGATGAAATTTACA